>CM076576.1:268041503-268312115 GCA_034641835.2 Pinus albicaulis
GTGTTTTAGGTTATTTTAGGCTTTTGGCCCTGAAATTAGTGATTGAAATGTTAGATAATCACTTTATAATTATGGATTTGCTTGTCTATTTGTGTTCTTTTATATAAGCAATCTTCATAAGTAGATCTTAAGTAGATCTTCTACCCTTAGCTCAATTTCAAAGTGTTGTAAGAATTTCTGAGGACCTTTTCTTCTCCTTGACTCGAGGTGGTGGATTTCCCATCCTGCTGAGGCCTTTCTCTTTCATCCTTTCCTTCATTCTCCATTGAATCTGATTCAAGATATTCTCCCATTGGATCTCTCTTGGAGGATTCCTGTGGTGGTAGTCCAGGTATCATTTTTTGAGAGTGGTGCTGAGATATCTGGAGGGCCCCATTTCATCGACTCAGAGTCTTATCCATTTCATCAGATCTTTAAGTGCAAGAAATAGTGCAACATGGCTAGGTCTTTTATCTTGTCTTAAAATGTCATCTCCCTCTTATATTGATAAACAAGAGGGTCAGAAGTCATCAATAATTGTATCATGGCTTGTCCATAACTCCCTCTGAATATAGGGAAAGTGACCATGCCAAAGCATAATCACCGAGCCATCTGAAACCTGACCCTTTTCCTTAGGTCCATGTAACAAAGTCATCAACCATAATCTGCTGCCATGACCAGACTGTGTCAACAAACATCGGTAAGAAAGAATCATCAAGACATACTACCGATGGGTTTTATGGCTTCCTCTAAAGCATAGCTTGATGAACTTCTTATGTGAGAGACTGTCCACAAGGTGTCCACAAGTCACTTGCAATAGTAACCTTCAACGAAGCTTGCCTAAGAACATAAATACAATTTTATAGAATTATCATGGTCCTTCTTCAACCAGAATGAAGAAATAACTGCATTATCCTCCTTTGATAGATGACAATGATCAATGAATTAAATTACCCAATCCATGATATCCAGTCATCCATATTCATAAGATTGTCTTTCATAGGATCTTGGCTTAATGCATCAAGGAGCCCAATGACCAAAGGGCTACCAAGGTAAAGGTGCTACATAAACTTCCATTGCTCTTGCTACTAGATAAAGAGGTAAATGTTTGCTTTCATACACCATCATTGCTCCTTCAATTATTACTGCAATTCACTATATCAAATACTACCATTATTGTTTCAAATGAGTACTGTCGTTGCTCCTTCATTCCTCCTACACTTCCTTGATTAGAAACATTCTACTGGTAACTTAACCCATCAAGTTCTTGTATGTAATATTCCTAATTAGCTGATAGCATTCATTCATTCAGCAAACTTCTTCTTGTCATTTTGAATAGAGCACGCTTGAGTTGTTTAGCCAAGTTTGCAGTGCTGTTTAGCACATGGGTGTCTCCGAGCAGAGATCCCAACCTCATCCTCGGAGGATTTCGAGTGCCCACTTAGGAGAGGAGTCTTCTAGTGAAGATCCCAACCTCAGCCTTGGGGGACTTCGACTGCCCGCTTAGGAGAGGAGTTCCACCCTTTGGCGAGGAATTGAAACACCAATAGCAACAGGAGTGTGTAGTCCCTTCAGGACTGTGTAAAGGCAATAGAGAGCGTAGTCCCTTCAGGACTGCGTAGAGGCAGCAGAGACCGCACAGTACAGTGGAGAGGAAGTGCCAGAAGTGTGGGAGAGAAGAGGAGTTCAGCTGAAGGATTTGGAGGGGAAGCTAGCCACCTCTTACTAGGGATTTTGGTAGCATTTTGGAGACATCTACCAGTAATTCCAGCCAGGATTTCGAATTTTCCAGCAGTTGGGTGAGCCAAACCCAAGAGGGCCAATTTTTCGAAGTCAAAACTAGAACCAACCCTTTCTGGGGTTTTCTGGGTTTTTTGAGTAGAGTCTGTGGTTAAAATCCCAGAATTTTCTGAGCAGCAGATCAACTCATTTACGCAGTCCCTACTCAGCTAGCAGTTAGAGGCGTTAAGGGCAAAAAGGGTCAGATTTTGAAGGTTGGAATTAGAGGAAACCATTTCTGGGTTTTTTTGGGTTTTGGGCAAGGATCACCTTCCCAAATTCTTAGAATTTTTTAAGCTAAGAAGCAACCCAACCGACAATCCGAAGTCAGCCAGCAACAACATTTCTAGCATGGTAGCGTAGAGAGAGAGTCCAGCAGAGCAGCAGTAGAGCAGTGTTTTGGGTGGGAGAATCAGAGTGCCATTCCAGCCGGCTAGAGTGCTATCTTTTTTAGCACTGTTGTACTTATTTTTCATCTCCAGTATTTTAATAAAATGGCTTAGCAGTTGTTTTTGGCTCCAATTTGCATGTTTTGATGATGTATTTTCTGTTGTCGTAGTTTTTTGACTATTTGCACTTTTATTACTGTTAATCCCAATTCGGGATATTATATTGTATTAAAGACAAAGATATTGTCTTATGGATTATTCTAGCATCTCTAAACTTAAAGGCTCTTTGTCTAGAATCATACATAGATCAAAAATACCTGAAAAAACTTTCCTACTATACTTTGTTCTGTATGTGTTAATGATAATTACACTTCAAGCATCTTGCTATCACAAGGATTAGGTTGGTTGATGCTTTTAGGATCCCTTCATGTATTCATTCAATAGAAAACTCTAGAAGATCTCTGTGCTTAGCAAAACAAAGTGATTTTCAGTACTTCCTTACCGCAGGTGTTTTTCAGTTAGGCTCACAGGTGGACTATCATGGAAAACTTTGGGATAAATGTCATACAAAATGTTATTATTACAATGGTGATGTGTCAAATTGATTGATGTAGGGCCATGGTGAATTTTCTCTTTCCATACTACTGTGAAAGGATGCTTGACTTGTTGTAGTAACACAACAAATATTGAAAAAGCCCTGTCAGCTATAATATTGTAACTATCCTTCAAGTCGTATTAGGGATACACATACAAACATTGTGATGAGCCTTCAATTTTGTCTTTTACCGAAACTGCATTATAACTTTCTTCAGGAATTGTTTATTCAAATTTCAAGATAATGACTTCAACAAGTCTCTTACTTTTCTGTAGGCAGATAGCCACTTTCCATGTTGCTTCTCAATCATAATTTCTGAAATGAAAATCAATCTTGGAGAATGTCTTTCTGTGGCCTGAGCTTTCAAGATATTTTCAAAATTTGTGCCCTAAACTCTTTGCTACCCATACAATACAGAAGAATTGTCACAACCACACAAGAGTGATGTCATATATAGTCTGGCGTTGAAACTATAGAATATGAGACTTGGCTTCTATAACGATCCTGTGACCTGTGGTATATTCTCAGGTTCAAATCCACAGAGGTAGGTCACCAACTTCGTTCTTCACCTTGTAGAATAGATGCTCGTGAATTAGAGAATTATGTCGTGACTTAGGTCTGTAAAACATCGATGTTCTGTAATTGATGCCCTGATGAGGGATGTTCGAGAGACTTCATTCTTCTACCTTAACGATGACCATAACCCAATTTGAATGCTTGATGATGTCCCCAAAATACTTCGGTTCAAGAGAAATAAATACATCTCAGCAAAATACAACAAAATATACAACACCTTGATCTAGAGGAAAAGAAATAACAAAAGAAAAACTTTTGTTGTGTGGTAGCACTGTCAGACCGTAAATATTTAGAGAGAATTGAGCTCTTTGGCTTGGACCTTTTACTTGGTTAAATGCTCTGAAATAATGCACTTGGATTTTGGTTTGTAATAGCCCTCTCTGAAGCTCTGAGAAACCATGGATCTACAACTTCAACTGTGGCTATTTTCATACATATTCTTCAAGAGAAACCAACCTATCTTCTGTTGGTTTTCACCAATATAGTAGATGCTTTGTGAGGAGCGTGGGCTCTTCCTTGAAATAGCTGACATCATTTGAGGTTTGGGGTTTATGATTTTAAAGGGATTCATGGAAGCTCACAATGACAAGATCCAGGCTCGCTTTGTTGTTGAGGTAATGCCATGGTTGCAAACAAGATAATTAATTCTCAGACCTTTGATTCCATGTAAACCTTCCTCTTTTATTTGTGTTTGGTTGCTTGAGTAGACCATAGACTTCAATAATTGGCATTTGGATTTATAATGAGAACAAGGTATGCAATTTATTTCAAGTCTGTGTGTGTTTCTAAAGTTGGAGAAAAGTGCCAAACCAAACATATTGCTATGGTTGATGCTTAATAACTAAAACTTGGAGATTGTTCTTGGGAATTTGATCGTGTAGGCTTGTAGACCATAAGATACTCTAGCTATCAACCTCTCTATTTCACCATATGTGCTTTATGTTCTAGCATATAAAATTCTGAAGGCACCCTAGCCTAATTTGTCATGCTGTGGAATTTGGCAGTTTTACAATATTTTTGCACAATAATGGCTTCTTGGATTGGGAGTGAACTCTAACGATGTAAAAAGATCGATAATGTTCTAAGAACTGCACATAAATTTGAAAATCACAATTTTGATCTTTATTGAGCCCTGGACATGCATGTTACTAAAGACAACTTGCACTTAACAAGAGACGAGGTAAATTAGTGAAATTGTTTTGGTAGACTTAGTACTCTCACAGTTCACTTGAAGGTGTACATTAGAATTATGGAAGTGTAGGAAGACACACACGGAGAAATAATGTAGCACTATATTTTATGACTTCTCCATAGGTACATCTACAGGAGGTTGTGTGCAATCAGGTTAGGCTGTAACACGGATTTAACCCGAGAAATGCAATTTTTCCACTTGGCATGCAATTTTGACACCTTGGGGTGCATTTTAAGTATGGAATATGATGTTTCATGGCATATAGGATAGCCCCTTTTCCTTATCATCCATCAAGTTTGAAATTATGTAATTGCATGCAATTTTTAATGCAAGTGAACATTTTGGCACTATGAAAACAATAGGTAGAAAGAAAAGTTGGTCTTACAAAAAGCATATTTTGGCCCATGCGAGTATAAATCAGGGTAGGAGATGGTGTAAGAGACTCTATCAGAGGTTAATGTTGCAATACCACTTCCACCTAGTACTAGAAATTTTTTAATGATCTATGACATAAAGAAGAGTTATTTAACGATAGGTTTGAAAGGGCAACCTCATGTCTTAGTTGTAAGTCATTTATTTGTGTTTCTTCGCTGTAAGTCATCTGTTTGATTTTGAGCTTTATCAAATCAATTATTTCACTAATTCAATATGCATGGCCTTACTTGACATGGTTGATATAACATTCAATTCTAGGCCACTTTTATTTTAAGTCAGAGATTATATTAATTAAAAGATGTTCATATTTTGATTGGCTTACTGGGAGCTCGATTTAAAAAGGTTTTGTAAATCCCACGTGGATGTTATTTTTTCAGGGTGAGCTCTTTGCACCAGTAAGGTCAGATGAGTCCTGAAACATAGGTATACATCAAGTGCATCTTTGGATTTTATTGTGTATTTGATATTATTTATATCATTGATGGATTGTTATTGATTGATATAAAAGAGGATGGGAAGTTCCTATCAATTCTCTTGAAAAAGCAAAATCAAATGGAGTGGTAGAATTGTGTTTTAAAGGGTGAGCCAGAAATCAATACTTCAAAGGTAGAACTTGAGAATAGAAAGCTATCTGATCTGGATCCAGAGACAAGACAAACCGTGGAAAAAATGATGGTATTGACGAGTCTTCCCTGCTAATCAACTCTAACTACTAGACCACCGCCCAAATTTTAGTTATCTGCAATGACAATACTGAATCTAGCTTTATTTGTATGAATAGCGACTCTGGCCATTGTCTTGTTCTTTTCTTATGAATGATTTTGATTTTCAAACTCCAACTAGTTTGTTGTAAAACTAATTAAAGCTTCGATGACAAACATATAGTTTTCAAAGCTCTTTTCTAAATCTATTTCTTGAGCAAATTTGTCTTTTTTACTTTAGGTACTATAGATTGCCACTGTGTGACATATGCTATGATATAATTGCCTGGATAAATAGATAGGAGTGTTGTACAACGTAGATTGCCTGGATAAATAGATATGATACAACGTAGTCTTTTTTAAGTTTGAAGAAACATGATTTCCAAATACAAAGTTTATTAATTAAGAACATCTTTTAGACTTCTTAGCTAAGTTATGATTATATTTCGGTAGGGAATTTTGTGTACGCTGATGTTGTGTTGTCTCTTTGGTTTCTGTCAAGTAACAATAGTTAATAAGGAATGTGTTCTTGAGCAGCAGACACACATCTTATTCTACTATCGAGAGGGATCTCCATGGTTTTCAAGCATGGAAACGAAAACGCAGATGTTAGTGGGATCTCCACTGTTTGTTTTGGATGAATTTAATACCAATGATGATTTTGATTCCTTGTAAGATAAATAATGTCACAAATAAAATTAAAATAAACAAAAGCAACTCAAGAATGAAGGTGAAGCTATTTATTTCTGTCCAAGTGAAGTCATCGAAACACCTTAGCAAGATAAGGTGTTTAAGTCTAGAAATATGTCCTCTCCTACAATAGATATGCACAGTATTCCCGTGTCTCCATGTTTCTCAACTAAAAAAAGTTGTGTTGTAAAACCCGTTTTCTCTTCAAGTTCATCAGTAGTTGGCAAAAGTACTACAAAAAAGTCTTCCGTGAATGAGAAAAGGGCCTTGACAGAATCATATTTAGGTATTTGCAAAACACAGACATATGATAAAACACCATCACACTTAGAGAAATTGATGACCGAGGGAGATGAGGACATTCCAAAGTCTTCAAAGAAACTAAAACATCGGGGGATAAAAGAAAGCCAATGAAAAGTGATTCTACCAATCTGATAAATACAAATATGATATGTTCACAAGGTACCCCTAGTTCTATTAATAAAGTATTGAGTAATATGCCTAGTAGTCGTCGTGCATGTCTTATGTAGCATGTTCAATCTAATCATAATAGTTTCCAAACTCCAGTGAAAGAAAACACTCCACATAGTAGAAAGAAAAAGAATTCACGAAGCAAGGAGCATGTTGTGGGTAAATGTCAAAAGCAGGTTACGGGGGCTAAGACCCCTACAACAGGGTCAAAAGGTGGTCCTAAAGCCAGATACGACACAACTGTTGGCTCATCTGAGCATTCTGGTTCATCCACACTTAAGGAGTAATTAAATTGTCTACCTTAGATGCTGATCCATATGCCTTTGAACTAAAAATTAAACAAACACCCCAATATACATGCAAGACAAACGAATCAAGACTAAACAAAAAATTAGATTTGTCATCTTTTTCTTCTCCAACACAGTGAGAAAGGCACCTCCCCCTGGATGCAAATATGCAGAGATCAAAATGAGTCAAAGGTTAGTTTTAAGATCCATCTTTAAAATTCATCAACTCCATGTTTTATGTATTTTCTAGTTCAAACTTATGAAATATATTCACTAGGTTTTCCTACAAAAGAGGTTAAATACTACAAAATATGGATGTCTGGACATGTAATGTAGTGATGGCGCGTGTTGTTGAAAAAAAAAAATTTACATTGTTGTTGGTCATTTCTATTTGTGATTTAGTATCAACTCTTTTGCTTCATTAGAATTAATTCCATTTTGTATTGACAGATAATTGAACACATTGTTTTTTTCCAATGTTTTGCAATCTTAAAGTGAACTAATTACTGTATTATTGTTTAGTGTTCACTGCTGAAAATAGATACTCTCACTGTGATAAGTTTCAAATTTTTTTATTTGTTGGTTGTTGTCATGTTTTGAGTGCAGACTTGTGAAATTCCAAATCACATGTTGCTTTATGTGAAGGGGATATATATATATATATATATATATATATATATATTATTTTTTTATTTTTCTTTGTGGTTCCTAGGAGATTTGTGTTACATTTGCACAAAAGTTTAGTTATCATTCAAATATCTAAAATTTCTAATTTTTAATTTGAATATTTACTTGATGAAGGAAAGACAAAGGTCCCAATCATAAAAAGTCACCCAAGAACAACAACATTGAGATTTTTCTTTCATTCAAACTATAACATATTGCATTTGTCTTCATCAATGCTCTTCTTCCATATGCTATCCATTTATTACATTTCCTTTGCAATATTTGGTGCATTTGCGAGTTATAGGTAATTTCTAGGCTATAAATGTTTTCAGAGTTTCAATTCTAATTGAGTATTCAAATTAACATATTGAGTCTCTTATACGTAACTATTTTTCCCTCCACCCATTTTTCATATTTCCATAACCATTAGGTAGGGACCTGCAACTTCGATGATGTTTTGTTTGTTTAGTAAAATATTGCATAGACTTTTATTTTATTGAAAGTTGTAGAATTTACAATCTATGAAGTTTCAAGATATACTTTTTTAAAATCTAATTCTTTAAAGGGTGCTAGCTCAATGGAAGAGCACCTGCTTTACAAATAGGAGGTTGGTGGTTCGATTCCATCGTGCCTTGATATTCATATGGAATGGGCACGATCAATTTTTTACATTTCGCAGGCTCTTTTAACAATCACCTAGGAGCTTGTGGTGACATTTTTTGACCCTAACCAAAGTATGAAATGGTGACGATCAATGAATGCCACCATATATACACATCAATAGTGATTACCATGAAAGGACCGTCACTTACAAATCATTTTTTGTTGATATGAAATGGTGAGGGTCAATGTTTGTCATTATATTCATTATTCGTGATAGACCTTGAAGTCACCAATGAGCTTATTATGACATTTGACACTCACCAAATATGAAATGGTGACAAAGACAATGAACATTTCTCATATATGCACCAGTAATAGTGATGACAAAGAAATATCTATCACAATAAAATCATTTTTTTCATATTAAATGATGGCACTCACTATCCATCATTGGCTATCACTATTCATGATGGACCTTGAATGTCACCACAACACATAAATTTGGCAACACCACATTTGGTGATGTTTAGTTTTTTTTGGTGACGAGGCTATTGTTCGTCACCATTACTTATATGAAA
Source organism: Pinus albicaulis (assembly GCA_034641835.2). Taxonomy (NCBI): domain Eukaryota; kingdom Viridiplantae; phylum Streptophyta; class Pinopsida; order Pinales; family Pinaceae; genus Pinus; species Pinus albicaulis. The sequence continues at coordinate 268,050,445 of CM076576.1, forward strand.
TGGTGATGGTCACTATTCCTCATTATAAATCATTATTGGTGACGATCTTGAATGTCACCACAACACCCATATTGGAAGAACACCACCTTTGGTGATGTTAAGTTTTGGTGACGAAGTTTGTTTTGACTATCACCAATCAAATTATGGTGACATTTTTTTCCCCTTCCCAACAAAGGAAAATTTTAAGGATGGGAAATTATTTTGAAGTTAAAAAATTGGCGAATCTCAATTTCAGTCCCTAATGTGAAAATATAAAATCTTATTGATGTATTTGTAAATTTATTCAAATTTATAATGATATTATATATATCACCTATATAATGATGCATGCATTTTTAAGGTAAATAATTTTATATTGTAAAATTTGGGCGAATCACTTTATAAAAAAATGGAAATTGGTGAATCTTTTTTTTGGAAAAACCATAGAAAATTAGACCAATTCGCGAATATTAGCCCCTAAAATTTTCCATGCTCCCCAATGTCCTTTTTCCTTGTACCGAATGTATCTCCTACTCCAAGGAGATTTCAGAGAAACTCAATTTTGGAAACATCATATCAAAAGCTTAAAAAACTTGGAAACATAAATATTAATAAAATAAAGCTTATTATTATGTCCATCCCTATCCATATCACTCACATCTATCATCATCACTATCATTACTATAGAAAGGTCCAAAAATAACCAAAATAAGCAAAACAACCTAAGTGATGAGTTGCGTAGAAGTTGTGCAACAATGTTCGCAGACTCCCAGCCCCCGCATGGTCACACGTTGTATTGGATGAAACCAAGTTTATGAGTACAATGAAATGATGTTGTGTCGATTGGGACCCAAGGATGCTTTTTTCCACGGTGTAGGCCTCTTAAATTCTTATCTACCACTTGCGTAGAAAATTCAAATTATTTGTTTGTTTGTCATTTCGCTCCAAAAAATTTGTAATTTATAGAAATTCATTAAAAACATAATATAAATCCCATCATGCATCAAAACTACAAAAACCTTGAATTTTATAAATCGAGTTTCAAAAATTTCATAATTATGTCACTGCCAAGAAATCATGGAAATGAGTATTTATGACACTTTGTAATTCCAAAACCTATGACACTTGTGCACAAAAAGAGAGAGGATTTTGTTCTTTTGGCCCATTCTCTACAAAAACCTATTTTTGTTTCCAAAATATTTATCCATTTGGTTGGAAACAAATTTTGAAAATAATGACTAAAACAATCACTTTATTTAGAAAAATTGTGCAACGATTTCGTGGAAACCTTCCTCAAATTTTTTTGCAACTTCGCAGGCTCAAGTCTTGTCAAATGAATGAGAAAAGAGAATGTTTTTAAGGAATTTAATTTTCATGTCATTCACATGTCCCTTTCAAGAAAATGATGGTGGATTTTAGCTGAAGGAGTAAGGTGACATGGATAAACTACTCAATTAGAACCCATAACCATTTTTAACTAACTACACTTGATTGACATAATCCCTTGAACCCTCAATGGCTCCTTTTCTTACATGAGTAAAAATTTGGGAATATGACCCATGACCCTATCATTGAATTTATTCTCTCTAAAATCTAATTTTGTATTTAAATACCCTTTATGACATAAAAAACTTGGTGAAGACCTTAGACAAAGTAACCTCTTTAGACTATGACAACAAAGGATTGAGAAGCAACCGACACACAAAATTCCAAAATTAATAGAAAGGGGAAAACATACATTGATCCCCAGACCTTAGCACCCACACATCGTGCTCCAATGGGGATGGTATCCTCCTAGTGAGGTGTCGATGATGATGAGACTAGTAGCCTAACCATTAGGAAATGGAGTCAAACATAAAAGTTGAAACTTAACTGATCGAATGAATTGAATTTGACCTTACATATGGAATCGTATCACCGTACCCTTAAGGCCTTCTCCTTAGGCTTCAAATTATTATTATGGCCACCCACACCAGTAGTACTAAAAATAATACCAAAAATACCAAGGAAAATCAAAAGTAGGAAATTATAACTTTGTTGAAAAAGATGCTTAGAGGCCCTATATTCACACACCTACTCACTCTAACCGATCCACAAGTTCCTTGATCTAAAATTAAAAATAAATCCGTTATAACCACACAATCACCTTATCCACTACTTCGAGATCTTGCCATGCACTTGTTCACGAGAAAATAGAAAACACACTATGTTATCACGAAAATCATACCCGATTGGTCACGATCTAACAACTTCAAGGTAACTATTTCAAACCAATATTTTTGACCGAGGCTTAGCCTCCTCAAATTCTAGTAGTGTCTCTATCAAGGATTATTGATATGGAATAAAGATATATATGATGGCTAACTCTATGAATTATGTATTTATTTTGTATATTTTCAAGTTGAAAAGATGAAGACTAATACTACCATTGGGCGATGGAGTCAACAAATCAAGAGGTTCGGGCAAGGTTTCCTTGACATGGAAGCCGAGGCAAATAGAGGTTCAAAAAAGACAATTCACTCAAGAACATAGGTCAACACAAGGATTTCAATACTAAAGGAAGTCATAGCACAGAGTTATTAATCGAGTAATAGCAATAAATTCTACCGGCTAGTGGTTCAAAGGCAATTCACTCATAAAACACAAAAACAAAGTCATCTCATTACTAAAGGAAATCAAAGCATAGGGTTATGAATTCTAAGTAATATCAATGAGAACTACCGCAAATAAGTTAACCATAATAGGTATCAATAAAACAAACCCCATGAGAATCTCAGGTCCGTCAGAAGAAAACCTTCTTCTATTACCGATCACAACAATTACATAAAGCGCCAGCTTTGCAAAAAATTTCAACTCCCTGATAATTTGACCTTCGTCTTAATACACCATTTACAACATTAGATAACCTTATCCCATGCTAGATACCTATAACTCTGACTTCGACACCATGTCTAACCATGTGACATGGTATTTATTACAAAAAGACAAATTAATCTAATAGTCCTATACAAATAGGATTAAAACTCTTAAACACTATCTATAACCACCTTATCTTAATTAAGTTGCATCATTTTCCAAGTGTACTAAAACATGGTCGAATCCAGTAGGATAGAATTCAACTCTTCATGACCATGATGCCGACCTCCACCAAAATAGGAAATACTTGTTTTATATGCATAGAAATCATTATTTCAAGTTCCTTTGATGTTGGAAACTAAATAACACCTTAAAGAATCCTACCTGGCCTGTGTGTCCAAAAACCTTCATTATACTATTCAAATGAGCTAAAATAAATCGGTGACTACGAAACAAATACGCTTCGTAGCACCTTTCATAGCATCGCTTTTTAACCCTTGTTTCTCCAAAATTTTGATTTATTTCCTCCGGATTGTCTTGATTATATTTAAATACATCCTCCTTAGCAATTTAAGATCGCAATTCAAACCTTTTCCTTCAAAATTTGATGAGAAAGAATGAAAAAAGTTGTTATAACAATTTCGTAGCATTTTTCACTCTTTGCTAATCGTCCGCGCTACGAAACTCGTTGGAGGAGCAAACTTGTCCAAATTCTTTCAAAATTAAAATTTGAAAATGTGAAAAAACTCAAATTGAAATCGATTTCATCATATCAAAAGCCGATGAACCGAAACACACTATTCCGTGTACCTTTATAACTTCTTAACTTCTTGTAGATTTCTCCTCGTTTTTATCCGAGCAATAGGTCTTGAGACATAGCTTATATATCCTAATCCATGGTGTAGTTTAAGAAAATGAAGGAAGTTTTTGCAGCTATTATTTCTTTAATAAAAAAAAAATCTTTTGGGTTTTTGAAATACATCTCCTTCTCGTCCAAAACCTCGCCTTTGAAATACATGTGTAAAACAAGAAAACTATGTTTTCCGAAAATAGGTTTCAAAGAAAGCCTTGTATCTCCATAATGATAACACTTGTGAGAAAGTGAGATATTATTGTATTTGGGGCTGTGATGAATATAAAAGTCTTTCATAATTCTAATTTTTTTGCATTTGGCTAGAAACTAAACTTGAAGTTGATCGCTAAACAACAAGGTATGATACCAGAATAACAGCTTTCGTAGGAATTTTAATTTATCAATTTATCCCACCTCCTAATGAATTTGAAGAAATTCATAGAGTTTTGTTTAATTAGGTCTCGTTAGGAATAAAAAACCTCTTTCATTTTTCCCAACCATTTTCGCCTGCTCAAAAACCTCCTTGGACGTTGACTACTCAAAATAAAAACCGTAAAACATAGTTTTTGCTTCATAACTTTCGGAAGTAGCTTTGTAGTGCAAATCAATGTTTTTGAACTAGAAACACTAAGAAAGTGTTTAGCCAATTGACCAGTTTTGACATGAGACTTTAGGAAAATGAATCAAAAATGGAAATTATGGATATTTGACAATGAATGGACTTTAAAAGACTTTATTTGAACTTAAGGATGGGCTTTGAACTTATAAAAATCTAAACCTACCCTTAACCAAACCCTAAATTTACTTATAAACCTAATTTTATCCATGAAAAAAACCAAACATACAACACAAAGATGTCTTTTGAAAATTTTTTTGGTGATAACGGTGGCTCCACTTGGGAAAGCGTGTCGTTGTGTACACTAAGAACCAAGAGTTCTGAAGTAGTTACCGTCCATATTCCTAAAATAAAAACTTTGAATTTTTACCAAGTCTTATTCAAATCTTATAGCTTTCACCTCGAGCTCAAGCTTGATGACTTCTCACAGAAGAACCAAATCTATACCCGATAAAAAATATGCTCAAATAACTTTGAGCTTATTAGCACACTTACCTACCCTATCACCGTAATCTCCATTTGTAACTCAAGGAACATGAAAATTCCAATGAAGCCGCTCATTGATCCGATCCGACACTGGAATCTCTCGACCGTGCTTGAACCAAAAGTAAACATGATACCGAAATCACCAAGGTAGCATGAGATGTAACTAATCTTCAAAAATGAAAATATAAATGGAAATATGAACCGTAAATCTTTTCCATGTATTCACTTATAGAATAATAGAAGACATAATATGTTTGAAGCTTCTCATGACATTCTACAACTTTGGACCACTCATACATGCTTTTATCAACCACATAAGACTTCAATTGTGTGCTCTCAAACTCGCTTTTCAAACCGATTTTCAAAAATAACAGACTTTTTCCTCAAACCCAAAGGAGAAAGGTGGTGACCTCTTTGTTTTCTAGCATAAAATCATTTGAAAAGAATTAATCTTGATCATGAATATTAAGAGATTGAATTTTATCTTCTAAAACTTCAATATATTTTTCATGGTTCTTAGCAACTTCATCCACAAATTGAATCTTAACTTATGACTTGCACTCAAATGATTTTAGATTAGAGGACAAGGATAAAGAAAAATTTTCACCTACTTTTTCATTAGCAGGATCATCATTTGGATGTGTGTTGATGCAAGAAATGACATGAAGAATCAACTTTTCTTGTACTTGAGGATTGTAGCAAGTATTTTCCAAACTTTCTTCTTTCTATTTGAAATGATTCTCATACTCCCGATGATCAAAATACCGACAAGTCCTGCTACAACTTTTCATTAAACTCGCAGGATGTAACATGATTATCATAAATAGACTTTTGTTGGCTTCATTTTCATCCAAGAGAGAGAGGATATCATTTCTTCTTGGTGATGAAAGGTATCGTCATGAAGGGCCTCTAAAATTTCCTCATCCATGAACTCATCATCTTTCATAAAAATTCTCCAAATATTTGATAAACCTGCTGCAGTGTTTACAATATTCCCGACCAACAATAAGGAGGGATGACACTCTTATACATCTAATAAAATGCAACATTGAAATCAGCAAGACAATATAATGAACCATTTGGAGAGCTTTCATACCAAGACCATGTTTTTCCTTCTAAAGTGGCCATAAACATCTTCATGAGATAATCCTTAGGGAATCGAACCTTAAGACTATGTACATGCATATGGAATCTAACCAAATGAAGAGCAACATTGTCTTTCTTTTCATCTTTGAATATAGGAAGATTAGTTAACCATTCAACCTTTTGGCATAGGATTTGGGAAACCAAGGATGTGAGACCGATTCATAGGGCTATACTTGGCATTTATTCTTTCAATGGAACTCATTCTCAAACTTCATCAAGCTATTGGATCTTCAAGTAGTGGAGTTACCTTACAATTGATTATTTGATGTCCTGAGTCACCACAGATGTCACTTCTAAAATCTTAATCGGGTTCCTGCTACCTTCGTAATTTCTAAATTTCTTCAAAATCTCGGGAAATTATAATCTTCGTACTCGGAAAACACACCAAAATGTTATCACCAAAATTGTACATGACGGTTGTTGATCATAAAACTTTAGTATAACTATTTCAAACTAATCTTTTTGATTGAGGCTTTATTTCTTTACCGAGAGGGCTCTCTGCGGGTTAATGATATGGAATAAATATATAGATAGATGGCTAACTCTATGAATTAAGTATTGATTTTTTATATTTATAAAGTTATAACATGAAGGCTAATACTAACATCGACTTATGGAGTCAACAAATCAATAAGTTCACTGCAAGATTTCGACATGGAAGTCGAGGAAAATAGGGGTATTAAACAAAGACAATTCACTCAAGAACATAGGTCAACATAGTCATTTAATTACTAAAGGAAGCGTAGCATAGAGTTATGAATTCCGAGTAATAGAAATGAAATATATTGCTAGTGCTTCAAAGGCAATTCGCTCATAAAACACGTAAAAACACAAATATATCATTACTAAAGGAAATCGCAGCATAAAGTTATGAATTATGAGGAATAGAAATGAGCTTTACTTACAAGTAGTTAAAAATAATAGGTAGATCAATGAAACATTTAAACCATATAAGAATCTCAAGTCCGTCAAGAAGAAAACCTCTCTCCACATCGATCACAACAAACACAGAAAACAAGAGGTTTTCCCAAAAAGTCTCCAACCCCTTACTACCTGACCTCTTGGCCTTCAATAGACCATTTACAACATGAGATAGCATTATCCTATGCTAGATATCGTGAACTCCCGACTCTTGACAATTTTTCTAACCATATGACATGGTATTTATTACAAAAAGATGGCTAGTCTAATAAAACAAATTCTATTACATGTAGGATTAAAACTCTTAAAAATTATCTATAACCACCTTATCTTAATTAAGTTACACGCTGCCAAGTGTACTAACACATGGTCAAATCCATAGGATAGATCAATCCCTTCAAGGTGACCAAGATGCCGACCTCCACCAAAATAGAACAATCTCTTTGTTTTCTAGACATAGAATCCCTCGCACATCTCGAAACATTATAACCCCCATAAAATCATTATTTTGAGTTCCCTTGCCGTTGGAAACTGAAATAACACCTGCAAAAAAAAAATCCTCTCTAAGCTCTAGGTGTCCAAAAACCATCATTAGACTAGCCAAATGAGTCAATATATTGTGCTACGAAACAACATAGTTTTGTAGCGCCTTTCATAGCGCCGCTTTTTAACCCTTGTTTCTTCAAAATTTTGATTTATTTCCTCCAGGATTGTCTTCATTATCTTTAAATACAAACCCTCCTTTAGCAATTTCCAAATCATAATTCAAACTTTTTCCCTTGAAACATTTATGAGAAAGAGTGAAAAAGCCGCTAAGCAATGTTGTGGTGCTTTTCACTCATAATCGTCCGTGCTACGTAATTGCCGAGGAGAATTTTTGTCCAAAATTTTCTAAAATTAAAATTTGAAAATGTGCAAAAACTCAAAATGAAACTGATTTCATCATATCAAAAGCCATATGAACTGAAAACACATTCATTCCAAACACTTTTATAACTTCTTAACTTCTTGCAGATTTCTCCCCGTTTTTATCCGAAAATAGGTCTTGAGACGTAGCTTATATATCTCCTAATCCATCATTTCATTTGAGAAAATTAAGGAGGTTTTGTAGGACACAGTGTATTTAATAAAAACTTTTTTTTTTTTAAATACATCTCATGTCGGCCCATAAACTCGTCTTTGACAAAACATGTGTAAAACAAGAAAACTCTATTTTCGAAAATGGGGTTTCAAAAATCCTTGTATCTCCCAACTGATGAGACTTGTGAGAAAAATGAGATAGGTTATTTTATCTAGGGCCGTGATGGAGAAAAACCTATTTCATAATTCCAAACTAATTTCTCATTTGGCCGTAAACGGAACTTAAAGTTGACTGCTAAACAATCATGTATTGGGTGATGCGCTTTTTTAAATGTTAGCTTCATGGGGCCGCATTTTAATTTATCAATATCTCCTACCTCTAATGAATTTAAAGAAAACCGAGACACATTTTTTTATTTAGGTCGTTAGAAATAAAACCCTTTTCAATTTTCCCAAATTCATTTTCGCTGCTAAGAAACCTCCTTGGAATTTGTCTACTCAAAACCAAAAAATAGAGTTTTCGCTTCATAATCCCCTGCCAGCTTCGTAGTGCAAATCAAATTTTTTGAAATAGCGACGCTACGAAAGTAAGGTTTCTTATATAATTTACCATTTTTAAGTATGATACTTTAGTAAATGACTCACAAATGGAAGTTATAGATATTTGACAATGAATGGACCTTAAAATTATTTATTTGAACTTAAGGATGGGTATTGAAATTATAAAAATATAACCTACCCTTAACCAAAACTCCTTAAATTTAATTTAAACCTAATTTGATCCATGACCAAAAAAACATAGCACAATGATGTCTTTTGAAAAATTTTGGGTGATAACACACTAAATGGAAACTCCAATAAAAAATTGCAAACAAAATCAACGTTATCAGTAATTCGAAGAACTTAAGCCCACTTGTTGATTTCAAGAATGTTGCAAAAGTATCCTCAAACAAATGAACAATAAATTTCAGCTCATTTGATGGGTTGCAATTTTGTTGTAGGTGGTCTACATACCATGAATACAAACCTTTATTTTCATCCTTGATTTCATGCAATTTCAACTTATAGCTATTATGACAAAAATGTAAAAATATTCATGTGGCCTTTGTGATGAAACTATTGTTGAAAAAGAAAATTATGCTAGCTCAACTAAGTCTCCACTACCCACATGTTCGTACTCACAACCGGCTAAAGGAGGAGAACTTTGACTATAGAAGCCATCCAAATAATTGGCTATTGATCATTGGAAATTCAAGAAGGATACCGAAATTTATTCTCGTATTGTTTTTGATGAGACTATATGATCTTCAATTTCATGCTTACACAATGGATGTGATTTTCTACTAAAGGATTCTTACATGCAACAAGTAATATGGTCATCAAATATATAAGAACGTTGTTTCCACTTATGCTAGTTGGAAATTACTTTCCTACTTCCTTAGTGGTCTTAAAATTTTCTTTAAATAATTAAAATGTAGCATAACATAAAGGTAGAGAGTTACCATCAACAAATTCATTATTTTCTTTATTTTCAATGTTAGAATTATAATATTTCTCACATAATTCAAAAGATTTCTCTAACATATTCTTCATTATTGTCATAAGTGACACATGTAGGTTGACTCTTTCCTTAAATTTCTGAAATTGAACATCCTCTGCTAAGAAACATGTCGCCGGGTTGCTCTTCAGGATTTCCTTTCAAATGAATAAATAAAAACAACCAGCTTTCTACCATGGTGACATAAATCAAGAACTTCCTTATTTTTCCAAATCTTCTTGAGAGGAGGTACTTTGTCGCCCTCGAACAACAATTTTTTTTGCATAGTGAATTTCTTTCCACTAACCTTTCCATGGTTTTCATCAATGTGTCAAGCTTATGATCCGACATTGGAGAAATCTCCTCCCAACTACTTCCCTTCTTTCAACTTCCATTTTGGTCCATTCGATCAACAAATTCTCTTCCACATAAAAAAAACCTTTTATGCATATCCTTCAAAGTGGCAGGATTCCTATCTCCGAGATGATAGGAAAGCGAAACATAAAAAATATCTAGATAATGAAGCATTTCAAAATTCAGTGGGCAGTTTTACATTAGTAGGTATGGAATCATAAACACTATTGAATCTAGTTGAGAAATATTGGATTGTCTCAACAGGCCGCTCTTTTATATTCTAATACTCAACCATAATCTAAAAATTAAGTTCTTTTTAACCTCCCATATGCCAAGTGAAATGTTTTCAAACCGTTGGAAATTAGGAATGATTCCAACTATAAAAATTCTATACCACTTCCTAACTTCTCCCCGAAAGGCTTTGTACAAACGACCTCAATTTTACATCTTCATGATCTACTTCCCTACAATGTAGTTAATGATTTTGTCTAAATTATTCCTTGTTGTGATTTTACCTCGTACATCAAATTGAGGTATCCTCTCACCATATTTTTGTGGTAACTCGTGCAAATGGGTTGGCAGATTTAATGGGGCATACTGTGCAACAAACATGACCGATGTCTAAGATGAAGTTGTACCAATCGTACTATGATTATTATTTGGATCTTGTTCAAGACAACCAATAGAGAAATTATATGCATTTACAAGATTCAATAGAATGATATATAATTCTAAAAGGGACTCATGTGTAAATTTGTAGTCTAAATTCGGATTCTAAGAGGATACAAGAAAATCCTTTTGACATTTTTAAAGGAAAGCACATGAGGAAATTATAGTAATAATACCATATCCTAAATAAAATTCAAGTTTAAGTAATTGAATTTCACATATTGTCCTTCCATCCTTCTCACGACAAGGCTTGTCCTCTCTAAATATGATTTGATGCTTTTAAAGTCACCAGGTGAATGGTTTAGCCTTTTAATGTTTGGTCGTTGTCCACCATCAGAAATCATATATAAAAATTGATGATTTTTACTAGGGAATATGGAACCTTTCGCCGCCCGGAAACGACAACATAATGTTAGCACCCCGTAATTAACCTCTAGGATGCATAAAGGATAAGAGGGTAACCACAAACCTTATTTTGGCTAGAAACTTCCCTTTTCCAACCGAAGGGGGCCTCCATGGCTTGAAATAATGTCAAATGTAAACACAATAAGGATTAAGGACATAAATTAAGAGGCCATCTCTATAAAGTAAAATTATGACACAATCATGGTGTTTAGAAAACCATAAGAGGGAGAAAATTGGGCATGGAATCATGATTCAAATCTTTACACAAAGTTATTAGATATTTATGAAGCACTCATGGAAAAAAAGGCAAGGTAGGTGTGACTTCCAATTATTACATTTTCCATAGTGTAGTGGTATAAAGAGCCTTTCATTACATTCAAAGCACCAAATTGTGCATGAGTTTTGAACATAACTTGCGACTACAAAAAAAGATATTCATAAATACAAAATAGAGCATGAAATGAATTCTGAAACATATTATCCTCGATCAAATATCGAGAAGAACAAATTACCATAAAGGAGCACCTAACCAAGGGTGAATTCCAACATAGTTAGAGTAAAATGAAATAAAAGCCTTAGACGGAAGCCCAACAAAGATGAATTCTCAAACTATTTATATACCATTTAGAAGAGACGAATTAAAAATTTAAGTTACAAAGATAGAGAAACTAACATGCACATAAGAAGGGAAACATAGAAATTGCAAATCATACCTCAAGAATCTGCTTTTTTGTGAAGTGTCGAATACTTTGCACTAAAATTTTATTGTAGAAAATAAAATCATATACACATTGTGCCCCTTTTCTCCCCAAATCAAACCCTTTTTTTCATATCATTTTTTTTTTAAATACAATTGGGAAGGTTTTCTTGCATGAACAATAAGAAAATAGATAAAATTTATCTCATGTCGGCCGAATAAGATTAGGACAAACTCAATCATGGAAACATCATATCAAAAGCTTGACAAAAAAACTTGGAAAAAATCAAATTCTGTAAAATGTGCTTTTCCATATGTCAATCCCTATTCGTATCGTTGAGATTTATCTTGATCATTATCATAACTACATAAAGTTCCAAAAATAAATGAAATACAAAAATAACCTAAGTGATGAGTTGTGCAACAATGTGTAGTAGACTTCCACTCATTGTGGTGACATGACATACCAAATAAACCCAATCTTATAGGTACAATGAAAATTATGTTTTGTCATAGTAGGACACATTGGATGATTATTTCCATGCGTACGTACCCCGAAATTCCTAGTCACCACTTGCACAAGAAAACTTAAATTCCGATTTGGTTTGTCATTTCCTCGCTCCAAAACATTTCAATTTCCAACAATTCATAAAAACACCCTATAGCTCCCATCATGCATCAAAACTATAAAAACCTTCGAATTATTAAATCGAATTTCAAAATTTTCTTTAATTCTCACAACGAGAAGTTGTGAAAATGAGTCTCTAAGTGACACCTATAATTACCAAACCGTGACACTTATGCAAAAAATGAGAGAGGATTTTTTTATTTGTCCCATTCTCTACAAAAAAAAAAATATATATGTTTTCCAAAATTTAGCTCCATTTGGTCGGAAACAAAAAGGTTTTGAAAATGATGACTAAAAACAACCACTTTGCGCAGTTGCAAAATGACTCTATGCAAACCTTCCATCGAATATGTTTGCAACTTCGTAGCCCTAATTTCACTTTTTAATGAAGGGAGAAAAGAGAATGGCTTTGATACATTTGAGTTTTCAAGTGTCATTCACATGTCCATTTCAAGCAAACGATGGTGAATTTTAGTGGAAGGAGTAAGGTGACATGGATAAAATATTCCACTAGCACACCTATAAGAATTTTTAACTAATTACACCGATTGAAATAATCCCTTGAACCTCATGACTCCTTTTATATACATGAGTGGCATATTTGGAAATATGAACTTATGACCCTCACATGGAATTTATACTAAATTTAATCTTGTATTTAAGGACCCCTCTCCGACATGAAAAAGTTGCAGTAGCCTTTAGATAATGACCCTCCCTTATACTAGATAACAATGATTCATAGGCTAAAATGACATACAAACCCAAAAAATGAATATAAATAAGAAAAGACACTTTCATCCCTAGACCATTAGACATTAAAATATCGCCAGGTATTATCAAAGAGGTTGTATTGTACATGGAAATGGTGCAACAAAGCATATGACATGGTCAGAGGTTTTTCAGACTTCAGCTTAATGGGACTCAAATTCTGCGTATGGTATTAGGTGACAAGATTTAGTTGGTGATCCGATGACTGTGTGTTGTGCCATTTAGGGATAGAGACAATACTTGTGATGTCGGTACATGATGTATTGTTTGTAACATGACTAAGATATAGCATGATTTTTGTCTTGATGAACGAGAAGAATGGGTTTGAGGTCATGTTCTAGGATGGGAAGAAAATAATTGGACCTAGAGGCTCTAGCTCGTTAGTAGTATGCCTAGAGTTAGAGAGCATTTTCTGGGATGTGTTGAATGAAAAGCCCATAGATAATGAAAACAAGGGAGCAGTGTAGGTTCAAGAGAAGCAGCAGTATGTGGGCTTCAGAGGAGCACATACAAGTTCCCAAGAAGAAGTTCTAGGTTCCATATACTCATAGGAATTCGAGTTATAGCGAGAGGTTATAGATTCAGAATGAGAACTTTTAGCCCAAGAAAATCAAGGGCAACAAGTGGGGAGCAAGGGTGCTTCTGCCATATACCAAGAAGGAATCATGGATGGACTAGAAAGTGATAAAGGAGAATAAGAAGAAGAAGGGTCCTTCCAACAATGAGAGTGACACCTATGAGAGAGTTATAGTTCACTAAGTAGGATTGTTGCGATTTTGAGTGCCAAGAGTCAGCGTGTTACAGTAATGATGATGATTATGAGTTACTCAGTCTTCAAAGTACCTTCCTCACTAAGAGGGAGTATTTATTTTTTAGTAGCTTGGGAGGTACTCCAAGCCTTATGGTTGAGGGTTTTGAGGTCAAAGTGCCACAAGAGTCATTTGTGAGATTGAAACATAAGCATGGGGTTTTGTACCAATTATTTTTTTGGGAATTTCTCTATGCATATTTCTACATGTGATGGATGAGGATGATAGCTAGCCTCAAGGAGATGAATCTAATGCAACGATAATCATCCGATTGCGAGTTTTATAAATGGAGATATGAATTTTTAAATTATTTAATGGGGTTGCATATGAAGTTTTAAGGATTTCTGGTGTAAAAATGAGATGTGACAAGCTTAGAAAACCCCTAGGGATGGCGTTTTTGAGCCCTTTATGTCTATATATACTGTGAAGTGGAGCACTAATCCTCATCCATTCTACAACACACATAGCCAAAAAGGAGCACATTGGAGTAAATGAATTTCCCTTCCGTGATGACCGAAACAAGGAGAGGCTAGGGCCGTGAGGCATACAAAATTGTTTTAAGGGACAAATCAAGTACCAAGCACGGGAAGGAGGCCAAGGGTTCTCGATGGAAGTCTTAGGCCTTAAGTGAGTTGAACACAGTCCGTGTGGGCATCTTCAAGTTAATGAAAACTCTTATAGTTGGATGTAGGTGACAACAAGTCCTTGTGGTATTCCGTAGGTCTTGCCAACCTAAACAAAGGGATAGCATGGAGGGTTCGGACTAAAAATTACAAAAAAAACAAAATGGATGAACAAGACCCTTCCTTGATGAGGTCATAGTATTTGAGGGTTTTCGTAGCACGTGGGTGCCCTAACGAGTCATAGTGAGGAAACAAAAAAGCATACTTGGAAATAAATAGTGTTAATGTGTGTTGATCCATGTTTTTGGGTGAGATTTGGATTAGATTATTGAGAAACCTATGGGAGCCAATTTGAAGGCTTGATTGGGTAATTGTAAGCCTTCATCGTGTAGATCTTGAAGTGTAGTATTGAGAATATCGTAGCTCAAGTAGCCGTATATGAACTATCTTGAAGTGATGAATAGGAGTTTAAGGCTGGGTGAATATTATACAAAGTGCATCACCTTGATAGAAAAGGTGAGTGTTAGCTTGGAAATTTTTTGATCTCGGGAAGTGGCCAACCTAGAGAGAAGATTTGGATCACCCCATGTTGATCCAGGGATATTGGTGGTCACCCACCTATTCCACTCTGGGCTCCACCATTAAGCCCATTTTAATGCTGCCCGGTACGCTTTACTATTTTTAGCAGCTTTTCGGGTCCCAACTTCCGTGAGCCGTTTCGAGGCTCCCAACGACGTTTTTTGGGAAAACGGATGGCAACATGGGTCCATGGACCGATGTTGCCCATTCAAAATTTGTGTCCCTTGACAGATCTTTCTAACGAGGTATGGTACGCGTCAAACGGAGATCGTATGCTGTGCTACGCCCTCGGGAAGTCGAAACACCAATTTACCCAAACGGCCCATAGTTTTGGTGCTTCATCTCCTAGGGTTAGGTTTTGGCTCTTTTTAGGATTTCCCATTGTTTCTGTAAATGATAACAGGCCTCGAGCCTCATTGTAACACAGCTCGCAGGCTCCGTAGCCGCCACATCTCTTCTCGTAGATAGCTACCAAAGGGCCCCAGCTGCCTTATTTGTCTCCGTCTGTAAGGCCCCCGCTCTTTTGATACGTGAAATGAAGTGTTATTTCCGCCGCATCTCTCGTCTTCCCTTATGTTTATATGTTTATTCGTTGCGTTCCCCGCAGCAACCGACTGCGAGATCGGTAGGCGGGTTCCGTTTTCCTCGATCCTTTTCGCATGTCCCCAACGAGGCTCTGTATAAGGAGCTAGGGCTCGATCTCGTGGAACCCTTTGCAAGACCGGCCTCGCAAACCTCGGGCGGACGCCCATGGCGGACGAAAAGAAAGATGAGGGAGCAGGAGATCCTATCAAAATATTGCCCGAGGAGGCCCTCGAAAGACAAAAGGAACGTGATGATGGATAACTTTGCTCGTATCCTTCAACGGCTACCCACCTAAGTGGCGCATCCGCATCCGAAAGGTACCACTCGGGAGGCGCGACTCCTTTTAAGGTACAAGTAAATTTTTGACATTACCATATTTGAGGGTCAAATAGACGCGTATGCCGTAGATAGATGGTTGAATCGTTAGAAGGATATTTCTGCTCATGACTTTTTAGACCGGAAAAGATTATTTTACCTCAAAGCTACCCCGCATGTTAAGGATCGGTGGGAAACTCATCAGAGAACAAGGACCGACAGAACCCTCTCTGCTCTCGGCCGTACCAACTTGGAATTCTTTCCGAGACGCCGTCAAGGAACAAGATTATCCCGTGGGAGTTATGAGGACAAGTATACAATGGACCACGATACACAACAAAGGGACAAGATGTGCATGAGCCGACGAATCCGTTCCATACCCCGCGCACAAAGTTGGGTATCAAATATTCGCAGAAACATCTGGTGCTAAAGTATCGCAATGTTCCAGACAAATACATTCAGAGGAAATGGAGTTCCTTGACATCTCCTTGCTTGGTACTTCAAGATACCGGTATGTCGCCAAGATTGAGCAAGTAAATTCGGCGTAAGAAGCGAGACTTTGGATCCGTGAATCAAAAACAAGGGAAAGGTGCTTCCAAACCTGGTATCAAAGGACCGAGCCAAGGCATGGTGGCTAAAGACAACTCATCGAAGCCACAAGAAAAGAACAAGACCACAAAGCCAAAGAAGGACACGGGAAAGTGGTGTGAGTTCCATAAGAGCTCCACTCACAACACAGCAGTGTCGAGCCAAGCAACACGCTAGTGGCCAAGATGAGGGCTTCGAGTCGATGCATGCTCCGACTCGAATCGTAACTCGAAAGGCGAATGAAAAAGGGAAACGATTATTGATGCGATCCCAACGCCACCGTTGCCACCGCAAAGATCCAAAAGGAGGAACCGGAAGATCCGTGAGGAGGAGGAACGTCTCTTCCACTCCTGTGATGTGGGTAAAGGGCTCCCCAAGAGCGCTCATTGTCGACAATGGGAGCCAAAAGAACCTCATTTCAGCGTACGCCGTGGAAGCGGTTGGGCTTGCCGACCATGCCTCACCCACATCCATACACCATCGGGTGGCTTCACCAAGGACGCAGATTCCTCCGCGCGGGCCTCGTTAAAGGTCGCCTTCCCTATAGCATCAAGCCCTTCACTTGATGAGGTATTATGTGACGTTGCTCCTATTGATGTTTATGATGTATTATTAGGACAACCATACCCCCCCCGGAAGCGTCATGCCGTGTATGAGTCTCGGCCTCGTGCCGTTATTGTTACTTTGGGAATAAGTTGTACAGATACCGCAGGTACCACCTCCCCGCCGCTATCTCTTTGGTTACCGCAAAACAATGTAGTAAGCTCATTTCCCAAACCAGGAAAACCCGTTTTCCGATGATCCGCCCCCAGGAAAGAAGACCGTGGTCACGACCTCTGCATGGCCTTCCGCACAACAACAACAAATGGATAAGGTTGTGAGGGAGTACTTGTGGACATATTCACCTCACCCACAAGGGGTTCCTCTCGCACCGGTTGTCAAGCACCCGATTGACCGACCGTGCGCTCGCCATCAATGGACCGATCTATCGGCGCTCCGTTCGGAGAATGATGAAATCAAGAGACAGATTCAGGAGCTGCTGCGTAAAGGTCACACGACCACCCCCACGCCCGTGGGAGCCCGATCGTTTTGGTACGTAAGAAGGATGGGACGCGGGAGACTCGTATTGACTATCGCGCCGAACAAGATCACCGCTCCGTAACAGGTACCCAATCCCCCAAGGATCGATGACCTCCGGACCAACCGAAGGTGCAAAATATTTCAAAGAAGATCGACCAAGTCCGGGTATCGACTGTGCACCAATTGAACCCTCCGATGTGTGGAAGACCGCTTCAAAGCCAAGGAAGGCCTTTTCGAATGGCCGGTCATGCCTTTGACGACGAATGCTCCCGCCACCTTCATGAGGATGATGGATGACATCTGCGGCCATTCACCAACTCATCAGGTGGTACTTGATGATATTCTCGATCTTCAAATTGTGACTTGGGAAGAGCACCTTCACCACATCCGACAAGTCTCCAAACACCGGCAACACAAGTTGTGTGCCAATTCGGAAGCACTTTTGGCATGACCCAAAGTTCAATATCTCGGGGATACATTATCGATGAAAGTGGGGGTGGTGTGATCCAAACAAGATCCAAGTCATTTCCGGGATTGCCAGCCCTAACCACTATGTCAGAGCCACAGCTCGGGTCTTGCTAATTTCTAACGGAATTCGTGTTGGGATTCTCTCATATCACTTGGCCCTTGAGTCAAGTCACCAAGGGAGGAGCGAGCAAAATTTTTTTGGTCAACTCAACATAAGGCGTTCGCGTAATCGAAAACCGCCTCTCGTTCGCCTCAGCTTCTCACTTTACCGCACTTGCAACCGCCCATTTGAAATCGAGACAGAGCCTCCTCGACTATGCTATCGCGCTCTACTCAACAGGGACATCCAAAGGGCATTTCACAAGGAGACATTGTCCGACACAGCTTCGCAAGTACCCCACATATGACAAAGAAATGTACTCCATTGTGCAAGCTTGTCGACAATGGAAGCATTACATTTTGGGGAAGGAAACAATCATCCACAATGCACTGTGCCCCTTCAGCTTCATACAGACACAGGGGAAGCCGTGCACGATCGCCATCGGCGGGTCTACATATCCGCAATGGGGCTTCATTTGAACATAAAGTATAAGAAGGGTAGCACCAATCATGTTGCGCATCGCCTCACCGACCACCGATCGTGATACCACCACCGTGCTCAATCCCCGTGGGCACGAGACTTCCGATCGTCGCTTCTCTATGAGAGGACCTGCACTCGGCCAAACTTACAAGGCACTCTTGGGGGTACGCAAGTTCCAAATTTTCACCTCCAAGATGCACTTTTATGTCACATGGGACACCTTTGTGTTCCTTCAAGAGAGCGTGCTAAGATGATATGGGAAGCACACTAAGGCCGAGTCGCCGGGCATTTCTAGGTCGAGAAATAGTAGCAACTCGTGCTATTTCTATCGTCGAACCTTCAAAAGGATGTCGAGAAGCACATCGCATCCTCGGTGACCGCTTGTGTCATTGCCAAACCGACCATCAAGAAGCAAGGCCTATATACTCCTCTACCTACCCCTAGTCGACCTTGGGAATCCATCTCCATGGATTGACATGTCGGGCCCGCCTTCTACTAAGCATGGAAACGATCGTGTTTTTGTGGTCGTCGACAACATTCTCGAAGATGGCCATTATGGCGGCCCCAAGAAGAATATCACAAAGAAGCCACCGCTAAACTCTTTGAACGAGGGTGCACTTGGGATCCCATGTACTTCCAACAGCATCGATCTAGATAGCAGTTCCTCAAATATTTTGGTCTAGCCTCCGGTCGATGTTGGATACCAAGCTCACCAAGTCCACAAATGCCTTTCATCCCCAAACATGGCCGCACAGTAGGTCGTCACCGTAATGATCAGACAGATTCCGCGCATGTACAATTCAAAGCATCCTCGCACATGGGACGAGAGCCTCCTTATGTCCAACATAGTTATAATCGAGTTTCTCCATAGTTCAATCGCCATAGCCCCTTTCGTGTGGCTTGGGATTCTACCCACTATGCCCGATCGACGTAGCCATGCCATTTGCAACACAGCTAATTCACCATGTCCGGTATCCGAAGTTGACAAAGCGTAGCTTCATCGAGCGCATTCAACACATCCGCCAATAAGTTCATGATATTGGACAGAGCCAATGCCAAGTACAAGCAACGCCATGATCAACACCGGTGCCACAACACTTCCAGGTGGGTGACAAAGTATGGCTACATTTGCGTAAGGAGCGCTCATCGGACCCCACCGCAAGCTTAGCTCCGCTCCGATACGCAAGCGTACACCATCACCAAGGCCGTAGGGAACAATGCATTCGAGCTCGCATTCCACCATTCCTTGGTCTCGCACTCAGCCTTCAATGTGGATCGCCTTCTGCCCTTACTTCCCACCTCTACCGGACACCTCGGACATTGCGAACAATCACACCAACCGAGTTAAATCCAGACCGCATGAACAAAGCTACCACAGATTGCACTGCGGACATGCAAATCAAGAACACTCGCCACAGAAGATCCAACTATACTTCCAAGTTGTCAAAGCCGACCAACTCCCGCACCAAGGAAAGTGGTTCACCAGTGGACCAAGTTCACAGAATTTCCTCATCTCATGGAAGGGGAACTTGAACGCAATGGGGACCATTGCTTCCTAAGGGGGAGGAATGATCTGTGTGGATATTGGCATTACCCGCCTATTCCACTCTGGGGCTCCACCATTTGCCTATTTCAGCTTTTTCGCCGTACGCTTACTATTTTTGCGCTTTTTCGGGTCCCAAACTTCCGGAGCCGTTTTGAGGCCCTAAACGACGTTTTTTGGGAAAACGGAGGGCAACATGGGTCCATGGACTAATGTTGCCCATTCCAAATTTTTAGTCCCTGGGATAGATCTTTCTAACGAGGTATGGTACGCGTCAAACGGAGATCGTATGCCAAAGTTACGCCCTCGGGAAGTTGAAACACCAATTTACCCAAACGGGCCCATAGTTTTGGCGCTTCATCTCCTAGGGTTAGGGTTTTGGCCGTTTAGGATTTCCCCAATGTTTCTAAATGATAAATAGGCCCTCGAGCCTCATTGTAACACAGCTCGCAGGCCCGTAGCCGCCACATCTCTTCTCAGAGATAGCTACCACGCCTAGCTAGTTTTATTTCCATTCTCGTCCGTAAGCAAATTTCAGTTCTTTGATATTAATGAAATGAAGTGTTATTTCCGCCGCATCTCTCGTCTTTATGTTTATCTCGTTTATTCTCGTTGCGTTTCGCATAACCGATCACATGTACACCAAGTAGAAGTGACTCGTAGCAAGAAAGCATATAGATGGAAGCCCTCCCAGAATCTCGATGTGGTACAGGCTTGAAGGACTATGAAGCTAGTGAGAAGTGATGTAGAGAATTATTGATAGGACAAGATATTAAATCAATAAGATGCAACAAGATTTGCTACCGTATCTTTTATACCATAGACCGTTGTATTACTTATATTTGGTTTAATATAACGAATATTGAGACCGTATATTACCTAGTATAATTTTGTTAACAAATGTGTGTATTTGTGCATGTGTGATTTACTCGCTTTATATTTTCCACTATGCAAAGTTGATATTCTTAGTTTAGTAGTGCTTCTGATTCTAAGACTTTAACCTAGACCCAAGATCATGGAAATTCAATATTTTGTTCCATAATTGAGCAAAGGTATTTGAAAAGAGCAGGGAGGTAGAGCACACAAAGAGTATTTTTGCACTATATACAGTCTACTGTGCCATAAAAATTACTTCTTTGCACATGCGTCTATTATTTTGAGACAAAGAAATAGGGGGAAGTGGCCTCACTCACTAGGCCAGGTTTTCTCGAAAGGGCTTCCGTATCATATCTTGTGTCTTCTCTATGTGTGTGTGAGAGCTTATTTTTTTCATCTCTATTTTTCTCGCATAATTTCCATTCACATGCATGCACCAATTACATTTGAATTTAGAGATATAGAAGTTTAATAAAATTTTAATGGTAAAAGTTCATAATTTTAACATATTACTATGAGATCCGTTGTAATGAAATGTCCAGTTAAACATCCATGATAGTTTATGGATCAAGGAAATTTAAAGGGAACAAAGCCATCACTAAAGCCGGATTTATTTTGCAGTAATAGGTTACATGTGTTATTTCCTTGTTGATTTCTAGATGCATGGAATATGCATGTGATTATTTAGTTATGTGTTTTCACACGAATGGTGATTTCCTAGGATTGATATTGTTTTAGCATTGCCTTTCCATTTCCAGATAACCATGGTGTTGTGGGCTTTTCCACATCCCTCGTTTTTATTGGTGCTAAGGTTCCCTTATGTCAGGGGTTGGAAAATACTTCCGGAAGCCCCATAATAACTTGGGTTGAGTTACTAGTTCTGGAGCCATTGTTCGGGACAAACACTATGGAGTCCTGGTGGTTTTAGTTACTAGTCCCCGGAGTTGTGATTAAAACAAAACGATCCGGAACCTTAATTCTATGGGTTGATTTACTAGTTCCCTGAGCTCCTTGAGAACTTGGGTAGAGACCGATCTAATTGATGTTAGGTGATTTCGAGACTATAGAGGTGGAATCACTATGGTTGAGGGTTTAGGTGGCTTGTCGTTTAAGTCCTGTTGGTTTGTTTTTGTTTATCCCATGATATCCCCCACATTCATGCTTAGAATATGGCATGGGGATGATTTGTCAAAGAGAGATTTGGTTCATCCAAATCTATGGTCGTGGTACGTGGGTGTCCCCGACTTGGTTGTAATTTTCATATGTTAATATAATAAATTTTATGTTAGAAAATTATATATTACAGAGCAATGCAACACATAAAATATGCGTAAAAACACAAGCACAAAACACATAAAAACAAAGAGAGACACGGATATACGGGTTCACCTAGTTTGGCCACATCCACCTTGAACAACTAGTCCTTCCTTTCTATTATCCAAAGAAATGAAGAGACACAACCTACGTATCCGTCGTAATATTTCCTTCTATTCTTTGTAACAAGCCTCATCTCCGTTTCTCGCTTCCGAGAATACACATACAATGCACAGTGAGCAATGCAATACCCTCATACAAAGCGAGGGGGTTTCCTTCTAGGGCAAAAAACCATAAACTAAACATAACTTCTACCATCATATCATCCTAATGAACGGCCTGTATTGACTAGAAATTACTATAATTTTACAAGGAAATTTTACATCTATTTTTAGATTTCGGGGGGCGCCGCTTCGAAACCCCCCCTCGCTAGGGAGGGGCCCATAAAGCCACATTCTCCCCCCTAGACCCCCTAGGTAGCGTTTAATTACAGTGGCATTGCTGCCCCATTAAGGTACAAGGGTCCAATGCTCGATACAAAATAAACAAGATAATCGTGCTCCACACCCAAACTTCTCCCACTGAGATTGATTGTAGCAACTCCATCGCCGCTTCATTTGCCGTAAATGACTCCATTTTGGACCTCGGGATGTTTCTCATTCATCGTCATTCTGAAGACCAATTGAAACTTCCATATTCTCGGCCTCGTTACAACTTTTGTTAGCATATCCGTAAGATTCTACCTAGTGTGTATCATTTCCGCTTCAACCGACCATCTTTCCAATACTAACGATATGAAATGGTACTTGAGATGTATGTGTTTACTCCTAGAATGAAATGTTGAGTTCTTTACAAGATGAATGAAACTTGCCATAGATGTATAACGTGCCCATATCATGCTTCTTACCCACTACATAAACCATTGTAACCAAATCATTTCTTTACTAACCTCATAGCAAGAACATACTCTACTTTCTATTTTTGAAAGTGCAAAAACACTTTGGATTTTTGAACCCAAATGCATGCTTGTTCCACCTACATTAAATACATACCCCGTAGTGCTCCTCCCGTTATCTCGTAACCTCGCCATCTACATCAACATATCCCCGTAGAGAAATTTTTGAACCACCAAAGCATAATGTTTGATTTGTGGTTCCTCTCAAATATATGAAAATCCATTTCAATCGCCATCCAATTTTCTTTTCCCCGGATTGTTCATGTACCTACTTACACCCCAATGGCGCAATAGAGGCCTTGTGCAAACCATTGCATACATTAAGCTTCCAACTCGTTGATGCATATGGAACTTTAGAAATATAATCCATTTCTTCGGGTCTCTCAAAGTACATCTCCTTAATAAGTTTGAAATGGTCGTAAAAGGTGTAATTAACCGGTTTTGCATTCTGCATATTAAATATTTTTGGAATCTAAGCTTCGTGATTCATAATATAGATTTGTAGAAATTTTCGGTAGAATACATGCAAAAGAACGAGGTCACCTCGTTCTTTTGCATGTGATTACTACCGAAAGAATTTCTACAAATCTATATTAAATATTTTCTCAACACCTTTTGTATGTACTCATTCCGAGACATTGTTAATTTGTGATTTTTCTTGTCTCTAGTTATTCTCATACTAAGGATTTGTTTTGTAGCTCTCAAATCCTTCATTGCAAAGGAATTTGCCAATTTTCTTTTGAGCACATTAATTTCCCCCGCATGTTAGCTCCGGTATCAAGCATGCTATCTACATACAATAAAAATATAATATAACTCGCTTATCATTTTTCTTTTTCGATAAACATAATGATTAGATCGACATCTAGTATAACCTTGTTCGTACATAAACCTATCAAATTTAAATACTCACCGTCTTGAGCCTTTAAGCCATACAAGCTCTTCTTTAACTCCGCACACTAATTTTTCTTTTCCCTTTGTCCTCATATCTTTAGTTGCTCCATATAGATCTCTTCCTCCAAATCTTCATGGAGAAATGTTGTTTTTACATCTAACCGTTCAAGATTTAAATCTTTTGCTACTACAAGACTTAAGATAGTTCGATTGAAGTCATTTTAACAACAGAGAAAAATATTTCATCAAAATCAATACCTTTCATCTATGCAAACCACTTCACCACAAGTCTAGCTTTACCTTGTTTTCCTCCATCTTCTTCCTTCACCTTCCTATAAACCCATTTATTCTGCAATGTTGTTTCATTTGCAAGCAACCTCGATGATCCGGATTTATGCAGGAATGCAAATGTTAACAACATATAACAATAAATACAAGAGATGCACAGAAATAACACTTCATTTCATTAATATCAAAGAACCGAAATTAAGCATGCATGTAATGGAAATAAAACTAGCTAGGCACCGGTAGCTATCTATAAGAAGAGATGTATGTTGGCGGTGGCTCGAACTATGTTACAAATGAGGCTCGAGAGCCTATTTATTATTGAGAAACAATGGAGAACCCTAAACATCCAAAACCTAACCCTAGGAGATGAAGCGCTCAAAACTATGGGCCCCGTTTGGGTAAATTGGTGTTTCAACTTCCTGTGTGATTTAAGTTTGGCATACTATCTCCGTTTGACGCACATGATACATCATTAGAAAGCTCTATCCAAGGAATACAACTTTTGCCATGAATATCATTCCGAAATAGAATGATATTCACTGAGGTGTGATGCCCAAAAAACGTCGTTTAGGGCCTCAAAATGGTTCTAAGTTCGTGACCCGAAAAATCGCTAAAAATAGTAAGTTATGCCGAAACCGAAAAATGAAAGAGACAATGGTGGGGGCCCAAGTGAATAGGTGGGTGGCCACCAATATCCACCGGATCATTCCTCCCCATTAGGAAGCAATGGTCCCATTGCGTTAAGTTCCTCCATGAGATGAGGAAATTTCGCCGAACTGGGTCCCTAGTGAACCACTTTCCTTGGTGCAGAGTCAAGCGCCTTGGATGTACCAACATACGGATCTTTTTGTTGGCGAGTGTTCTTGATTTGCATGTCCATGATACAATCATGGTGGCTCGTTCCATGTAGTCTCGGGTTTAACTCGTTGGTGTGAGTTGTTCGCAATGTCCGAGGTGTCCAAGAGAGGTGGGAAGTAAGGACAAAGGCGATCCACATTGAATACTAGGTGCAGTACTCAAGGAATGGTGGAATAATAAGCTCAAAGGCATTGTTCCATATAGCTCAGACAAAGGTAAGGCCCATATCGGGAGCGGGCGAAGCTTGCGGGGGGTCCAGGCAGAGGCGCTCCTTCGCAAATGTAGCCATACTTTGTCGCCCACCCGGAAGTCAGTGGCAGGGCGGTACCAAGTTGTCGTATCATGGTGCTGTTTGCACGCATCGTCTCCGTCCAATATATCATGAACCTCGTTGGCAGATGTGTTGAATGCGCTCGATGAAGCTACTTGCTTTGTCAACTTCTGTGACCGGACATGAGCTGAATCACCGAGCAAACCGCAAATGGCATGGCTACGTCAATGGACATAGTGGCCGGAATCCCAAGCCCACTCCGAAAGGGCTATGGCCAATTGAACTGAGAGCCTGACATAACTATTTTGTACATAGGGGAGGCTCTCGTCCCATGTGTGTGGATGCTTTGAATGGTACATGCGTAGAATGTGTACAATCATTCCGTTGACGACCTCCGTCTCGCCATCTCGTTTGGGGATGGAAAGTTGTGGACTCGGGTGAGCTTGGTGTCCAACATTGACCGCAGGTCGACCCGAAATGTGGCCGAGCAACCCGTTTATCTCAATCTCGATATGATATATTGTGGGATCCGAAAGTGCACCCACGCTCGTTCGAAAGAAGAGTTTGGAAGTGGCTTCATCATGGATATTCTTCTTACAGCCGCCATAATGGCCATCTTCGAGAATCGTCAACGACTACGAAAACACAATCATTTCCATTCTTGGTGAAGGGCAGTTCGAGCATAATCCATGGAGATGGATTCTGAAGGTCAACTAGGGGTAGGTAGTGGAGTATAGGCCTTGCTTCTTGATGGTCGATTTGGAAATGGCACAAGCAAGCAAGTGTGATCTCGATGTGCTTCGACATCCTTTCGAAGGTCTTGCCGCAGAAATACTTATGTAGTATTGCTATTATTTTCGACCCTGAAATGCCCGTGGGTGCCGAATCAACCGTAGTGTGCTTCCCATATCATCTTGGCACGCTCGCTTGAAGGAACACAAAGGTGCCGCGTACATAAAAGGCATCTTGGAGGTGAAAAATTTGGAACTTGCGTACCCCCAAGAGTGCTCATAAGTGTGGATGAATTTCCGGGTCACTCTCATGCAGAAGCGACCAATCGAAGTCTCATGCCCACAAGAGTTGAGCATGGTGGTGAGCGCCATGATGGGTGGTCGGGCCGAGGGTGGGCCTCATTATTATTGGCGTCACTCCTTCTTTGTACTTGATGTTCAAATGAAACTATTGCAGATATGTGGACCACTTCGATGGCTAGTCATTCTCGCAACTTCCCTCGTGTCCGTATAAACCGTAGGGCCGGTGGTCCGTGTGGATGATTGTTTCCTTCCCCAAAATGTAATTCTTCCATTGTTGACAAAGCTTACACAATGGAATACATTTCTTTGTCATAGGTGGGATACTGCGAACCGTCTCGCACAATGTCTCATTGTGATATTCCACCGGATGTCCCCGTTGAGCAAGAATCGCCCAATAGAATAGTCGAGGCATCCGTCTCGATTTCAAATGGTCATAAACCGGGTACGTACATCAAAGGTACTGCAGGCGATTTTTCAATTTCCGTGAATGCCTTCGTTGGAGGTTCCGACCAAAAGAATTTTGCTCTCGCTCCTCCCTTGGTGACTTGACTAAAGGGCCAAGTGATATGAGAGAATCCCAACATGAATCTATGGTAGAAATTAGCAAGACCCGTAAAGTCGCAAAGCTTCCGTTATAGTGGTTGGGGTCACAATCCCGAATGACTTGGATCTTGGCCGGATCCACATGCACCCCCTTCATCAATAATGTATCCCGCATATTGAACCCTGGGTCATGCAAAACGTGCACTCCTCCAAATTGGCACACAAATTGTGTTTCCACAAAGGTTTGGAGTGACTCACGGATGTGGTGAAGGTGCTCTTCCCAAGTCTTGCTAAAGATCCGAATGTCATCCAAGTACACCACTACAAATGAGTTGGTGAATGGTCATAAGATGTCGGCCATCATCCTCATGAAGGTTGCGGGAGCATTCGTCAACCTCGAAAGGCATGAAAAACCATTCAAAAATAACTTCCTTGGCTTTCAAGGCGCTCTTCTCCACACATCGAGGGTCTACATCTGGTACTCGGTGATACCCGTACTCGGTGTCGATCTTTGCTGAAATATTTTGCACCTTGAGCTGGTCCAAGGTCATCAACTGGTGATTGGGTACCTATTCCAGACAGTGACTTTGTTCATCACTCCGGTAGTCAATACAAGAGGCTCCACGTCCCATACTTCTTCTATACCAACACGATCGGCCCCCACAAATGGCGATGACCTTGGTCCGATGTGACCTTTCTTCGCAACAAACTCGAATCGCCTCCCGATTTCATCATTCTTCGAATAGAGCACCAATAGATCAGTCCATTGGGAAGCGGCGCACCGGGGTCGATCAATCGGGTGCTTGACCCCGACGCGTGCAGGAACCTTCGTGCAGGTGAATATGTCCTCATACTCCTCCACAACCTTATCCATTTGTTGCTGTCATGCAAGAGGGAGTCCTGGCTCGGAGGCTGTGGCCGTCAGCTCTCTTCTTGTCAGCGCATCATCGTGAAAACGAATTTCTTGGCTTGGGAAATGAGCTATCGGTGATTATAAGAATCAACATCGTATAGCCACAAGAGGTGGCACTGCATCTTGTACAACTTATTTTCCAAAGTAACAATAACAAGACGAGTTCGAGACCCATACACGATGATGCTTCCACAAGTATGGTTGTCCTAATAATACAATAGAAACATCAATAGGAGCAACGTCACATAATACCTCATCCGTGAAGGGCTTGATGCTATAGGGAAGGCGCACCGCTCGTCGACGCAGATCTCATCCTTGGTGAAGCCACCCGATGGTGCATGGATGTGGGTGAGCTATGGTCGAAAGCCTAAATCCATTTCATGGCATCTACCGAAATGAGGTTCTTTGGCTCCATTGCCCATACAATGAACTATATAGGGGAAGCCCTTTACCCACATCCGATGTGGAAGCAGACGTTCCTCCTCCTCTAGATCTTCCGGTTCCTCCTTCTCCGGATCTTTGTAGTGGCACAGCGGGTACTGGGCTCCACATCAATAATCCGTTTCCTTTTTCATTCCCTTCGGTGTCTGACCCGCAGAGTTGGAGCATGCATCCGAATTAGAAGCCCTCATCTTGGCCACTAGCGATCGTCGTCCTCGACACTCACTTGTCTTGTGAGTGGAGCTCTTATGGAACTCACACCACTTTCCCGTGTCCTTCTTTGGCTTTGCGGTGTTGTTCTTTTCGTGGGCTTTCGATTTCTGCGGTTGTATTTAGCTACCATGCCTTGGATCCGTCCTCTTTGTTCTATAGTTTGGAAGCACCTTTCCCTTGCTTTCGATTTTATGGCATCCAAAGTCTCGCTTCTTCTCGTTTGAATTTCTCATTAATCTTGCGGTGATACCTAAGATACGTACCAAGCGAGGAGATGTCAAGGAACTCCATTTCTCCCCGAATTTATCTGCGTACCAGCCTATGATACTTTAGCACCAAATGTTTCTCTCGAATCTTCGATACCCAACTTTTTCCTCATGTGGCATTGAACCGCAGTCGTTAGCTCATGCACATATTGATCCCTTTGTTGTCGCAACGTGATCCATTGTATGTACATGTCCTCATAGCTCCCCACGGATAGCATCGTTCCTTGACGACATCTAGAAAAGAATTCCAAGTTGGTATGGCCGAGAACAGAGAGGGTTCGTCTCGGTCCTTATTCTCGTCGCAGGTTTCCACCGCCCCCAACATGGGGGTAGCTTTCGAGAGTGCAAAAATAATCTTCTCCTACCGAAAAGTCATGAACAGAGAAATATCGTTCTAATAGATTCAACCACCTATCTACGTAACTGCATCTATTTGACCCTCAAATATGGGAATGTCAAAATTTACTTGTACCTTAAAAGGAGTCGCACCTCCCGCAGTGGCCGCTAGATGCGTATGCGCCGCCGCGGCGTCGTTGAAGGATCCGAGCAAAGTTATCCATCATCGCATTCCTTCGTTTTTCGAGGGCCTCTCAAGCAATATTTGATAGACCTCCTCGCTTTCTCATCTTTATTTTCGTACCCCATGGGCGTCCGTCGAGGTTTGCAAGGCCGACCTTGCAAAGGTTCCACCGTATCAAGCCCTAGCTCCTTATACCCCGACCTCGTTGGGGACATGCAAAGAAGGATCACAGTGCAGACCACTTCCGATGCCATCGATCCGCATTTATGCCAGGAACGCAATAGAATAAACATATAACCATAAATACAGATGCAAATGAAATAAAACTTCATTTCATTAATATCAAAGAATTGAAACTTGCTTATAGACAAATAATGGAAATAAAACTAGCTAGGCGCCGGTAGTTATCTCGAGAAATGATGTGGTAGCTACAGCTCGAACCGAGTTACAATGAGGCTCGAGGGCCTATTTATTATTGAGAAACAATGGAGAACCCTAAGCATCCAAAAACCTAACCCTAGGAGATGAAGGCCAAACTATGGGCCCCGTTTGAGTAAATTGGTGTTTCAACTTCCTGTGGACATAACTTTGGCATACTATCTCATTTTGACGCACATGATACATCATTAGAAAGCTCTATCCGAGGACTAAACTTTCTCCATGAATGTCATTTTGGAACAAAATGATATTCGTTGTAGGCGCGATGCCCAAAAAACTTCGTTTAGGCCTCAAAATGGCTCCGTAGGAGTTCATGACCCGAAAAACTGGCGAAAAATAGTAAGTTATGCCGAAAACCGAAAAAACTCGAAAGAGACAATGGTGGGGGCCCAAGTGAATAGGTGAGTGGCCACCAATATCCACCGGACTCACCCGACTAAGTCCCAAGTCTGGTTATGGATTAAGAATTCCATCTCTTCTTTCATGGCTAGCTCCCCCACTTGATTTCAACCTCGCATTACTACTTCATAACATTCGGTTCACCGAATCATTAAAAATAAATAATATAATGAAGGAGAGTATCGTTCAAGGGGTTCACTTAACTCGGTAGATCTTCCGACACCACTTTCAGGTGTTTGAGGTGCTTGTTGTTGTTGTGGTGGTTTCGTTGTTGTGGCTATTGATTATTATTATTTTCAGCACCTTTTACTTTTTTGTGATCTCATCAAGAACTCGTGTATTATTTGTTTTCTTTTTTCCTATTTCTTTTTCCGCAAATGATTCTTATACATGACCTTTTTCATTGAATATTACAATCTCTACTCCTAATGATTTTGTGGTTTTCATAATCACATAAGCGATAACCAAAATCATTAACACCATATCCAATAAAGGTACATTTCTTTGATTTTTCCTCAAGACTTGTCCTCCACACCTAACATTTTCCTATTGCGATCTTTAGGGGGATGATGCTCCACACCCAACATTTTCCTATTGTGATCTTTGAGAATTTGTATTTATTATGATGGTGATGTTATGGTTTATTTTCCATGGTTTCCTATGCAATTATTTGATGGTTTTTTATGGTTATATGATGTATTCTATCTATGGCTCTTATCATGTTTTGATAAGTTACCGAATGGTTTAGGAATGCATGGACTGAAATGTTATTACAGCTTTAATGGAGGGCTTAGATCTTCTTGGTGATTCTCAGATGAAGACCATCAATTTATGATTAGATATGTATTTATGACCTCGTATCTTATATGTTTCACATATGTTTGACAAAATTTCTGTGTTATAGGCATTTTAGGTTATGTTTCGATTCAAATTTGAATTTTTAATATTTCCATCATGTTAAATATGATTTTGTAAAGTTATAGGAATTTATGGGAAGTGGTCTAGATTCTAGCCTAGAAAGTGGCTCGTGTCCTCAGCCCACACGCACTAAATCGGGGAAATTAGGTCATAATCACATGGAAGCATGCCTATATGTGTGATTAGGTGTGTAGGTCAATGAAATGGGTTTCATATCATGGATTGATCACCTCGGGGTGTATTCCATACTTTCCGAGTCAGTTTGTGGTATATGAGGGATGTCAAAAGAAATCTATTGGTTTGTCAACCCCACTTCCTTAACTAGAACATTGGAGGTCGGGTCATGTCATAGTAGCATTCCCTCGCTTCATATTTACCCAAAGATCTTGTAAATGTGGGTAAATTTGGGGAGGTCAAGTTAAAAAATTATCCAATTGTTATATGGAATTTTAATCTACTAGATAAACTAAATTCCCCCCTGAGGATTTTCTCTAAAACAAGAAGACAAATGAAATTAGAAAGATCCTACTTGTCATTATTTCACTCTCCTTCTCCTTTTGTCATTGTTGTCATTGCTCTCAATCCAACTCAAGTCGCTATATCAATTCTCGCAAACACAAATAGAGAACAAAAAACAACATACAATATAGAAATATCTACTTATCTTAATCAAGTCAAATCGATTAGATTTGAAATGCATACATCATTCAAGAATAAATTGCACAAGAAATAAAAATATGTATGGTAAAATGAACATATATCTTTATTAAAGAGTAGGAGGAGAATATTACAAACTAATGGATTTCATTTTTTCATCAACCTACTTCAACTTCATTCTAGCCTCATCACATCCAAGATCATCCGAGTATAATATTAGGTACGTTCACTCTCTTACCAAATGAGAATCCAACAACATAACTTTGGTATAAAGTTCTTTCCACCCTAACACTTAGATGAGTGCTCAATTTATAGGGAAACCGATGGTAGTTTCTCAATGAATGACATTATAATAGTAGGAAAGACATGTTTCCAAGTTCAAAGGTGTTATATGGATACTTGGATTCGAAGTATGACACCTATGAAATGTTGTAGAAGGGAATGGGCATGTGGAGATTCCTAGAAAAATGAGAATCATGCTCCCAAGTGACCAATGAACCCTTGAGTATCAAGAAGTGCACTACAAAGGCACCCATGCATGGAGGAATTGGCACCGCAACACAATTAGTCTCTGCATGAGCGTTGGTGAGTCGTTGGTGATATAATATATACTTCAAACCTTGGAAATCTCACAATTGAAGCCATAAATGAAATGTCTTAACTTAGGGCATATAGAAACTCGATATTAAGGAGATGATAGACCCTATACATTGTTCCCGGGGATGATGTCCAATTTCACCAAGTCTTGGGGGATGATGCCCAAATCGTACCCATAATAGTTGCCCCCCAAAGCATGAAGTCAAGTTAATAGTAGTATTTCGATGAGATTCTTTATGATGTGATGATTAGGATCCGCGTACGGTGACATGCATCAATATTGACATGTATTTGGCATCAAGCATATATTTTATTTTGGTCACGAATGATGAGAGGCATCTATACAAATACATACACTAAGTAAGGTTGTTACAAATATATTCAAAAAAGTCCCCAGCATTGAATGTTTCATTATGGGGATATGTTTGTGATATAGGACCATGATTAGATACAATCTGTATAAAGCCAGACATATTATGTGGAGTATCTTGAAATCATAGCCCAAATGGATGAAACTACATCTAGGGTCTTCCTATCTCATTCACTCTATCGTTCAAAGCAATTATAACCATGTGAATATGATTTGTAGTCCAACATGGGAAGACATTATCTTTGTCACGCTTGGTGATGTGAGTTGTTAATAGACACGAGAAAACCACCATTGGTGTTTATAGCTCTCAAGGTATTGCAATACAATTTGCAAGGCAAGAATAGATGATTTGATGTCGAACTCTAAAAAAAATATTTCGGTCAAAGGTCCTGAAGCGAGAAAATTCTCGATGATGTAACAAGCCTCAAGGTACTAGAATATGTTTCTAAGTAACCTTCCCGGATGATGAGTTAATGTTGACATGAAGCAACTTTATCGTGAAATAGGAGTTATCGATTTTAGAGAAAAAATGTGACTTGATATAGCAATGTTCATGGATGACCTGTCATGGAAATGACTATTTATATGTATTACGTAAGGATGAGGATTCACTAGATGACTTCTCTTAAACATATTGGTGACACAGAGATGAGTTACAAAACACTAACCCAAAGCCCAGGTGATGATATGATGAGCTATAGGTATGATGAGCCATCAAGAATATTACCCAACCCAAAAGTCACGATGATTGAGTGAAAGTGTCATGTTCAAGAACGAACCTGCCACCATAAAGTGTTATGTTCTTTTTCCTAAATTTTCCGCTGGCCATTTTTCGACCAAGACTTCTTTATTTTGTAACAAGCTTGAGGAGGGTAACATATTATTTATATATAATTTGACCCTTCGAGAGAATCCATCGCTATTTAATAATGTAACAAGTCTAGAGATATGAAACTCGATCTTTCCATGATCGACAATTTCGTCACTATTTAATGTTTTAACGAGCTTAATGACAAGCGATAACCTAATCCTTTTTCATGTTTAGAGAGTTAGTAAAAAGCGGACATAATAAAACTCAATGGAGTTCTTTTTCATAAATTTGTCAATCGATCCTAAAAGTATAAAATGATACTCGAGAAAACCTCTTAGCCATGTTTCTGACGAAGGTTTTCCTTTTTCGTAAATAATCTATGTCAATACGAAAAGGGTTAAACTTATACCGAGTAGATTTCTGCTTTCATTTACTTTTACGAGCTCAAAAGACAAGTGCTCGTTAATATTTACATTATCGAAATCGAAAGAGTTAAAAGAAGAGTCTAGGGATTCCTTTTCTCATTATTATCGAAGCTCCTCGAAAAGATATAAAAGTGTGCTTTAAATCTCTTTTCATTTTTATCAAAGCTCGAAAACAAGGATAAAAGTATGCTTTGTGGTCAAATCATTCTTGAATAAGTGTGAATGACTAATATTACTATATCCGTTGTAAAAAATGTTCATAAAACCATCAAATGGATTAAAAATACATGTTTCATAGAAAAATGAATAAAAACCATTATCACGCATTAAATATGATTTAAAATAATCAAATTGACTAATTAAAAAGAGTTTTTACCTTTCATTTAAAATATTCCAAAGTTACCATTTGAAAATTAGGAGCTTTGAACCGCTTTTTCCTCGGACTTCGTGATTGATCGCGATAGTTCATTTGGAAAATTTCTCTGTTGTTTGATCCGTGTTGGAGCTATGAACCTTCACTTTATTTTAGTATCATTTGTTGTGCATTTCATGGTCAATTTTTATGGTTTTGATCCCCTTAGGGTAAATCTACAATGATGAGAGGGAAACACACCCCCGAATGTCGAAAGGTGCATCAGGCACTAAAATCAAGGCCGTATGCATTACAACGATTTTTCCCTTAACCTATGGTGCATCAAGCACCATTCTCATTTTTGTTTCTTGCTTTGTGCCCAAAAGTTCCCAAGCTTTGCATGAAATGGATCCTAATGAATCTTATGATTATGTTTCACGTATTATTCAGATCAAATGACAATTACATGGAGAGAAAGAGAACATGAAGAACAAAATATGATTTCCCTAAACGATCTAGGTCCAAGAAGAGCCCTCAGATATTGAGGGTTGCTAAAATACTTCAAAGCTATCGCAGATGAGGCAATAAATGGAAATATTGGAGTTCCTTGTTCTTTCATGTGGGATCCCGTACTATAGGCTTTTCACATTTGGGAGAAAGTGCTCCCAATATTGGTGGAGGACATTTATTTTCTCACCGGATTATCGAGGCGAGGTTCTCCCATTTCTTTCGAGATCTCCTCATGGAGGAGAGGTAGTGAGAGATTACATACCGCAAAGACCGCCATCCGTGTACTAAACCAAGAAAGGATGGGAAAATAAAATCTATGAAATATGTGATCTACTCTTGAGGAAAATCATATCTAATATTGCAAAGGTTGTTGGTTCTACTACACTACATGTGCAAAACATCATGCGATGGCAAAGATGTACTCAGAGTGTTTAGAACCAATAGTATTTAACTAGGGCCGAACTTATTCTCTTTCATATGAAAGAACAACTCGTCGAAAGCAAAGGGAGGAAGGAAGAATAATTTCATCTATGGCTCAATCAATTTCCTCGCTTTAGAGTGGATTTCATTGGATGCACCTACAACATGCTGCAAAGGTATATCTAACCCCAAAGATCGCGAATGCAGAGATGGGTCAAATTGATGTCTATAGATGCTATTTAATCAACCATCGTATTCTCTAATGTATTATTCTCATATTTCTTCGAATGACATATGATCACCATAGATCAGCATTCATACGCACACGTAGATTTCCGAGAGATCCAAATTTGATTCTACGAGATGACGCTCAATGGGTTGCAATTGGTAAGATTTTTTTGACCGTGTTTTTTCATTTTTGTAAGTTTTATACATGTTTTCTTATTTTGATGTTTCCCAAGACTAAACTAAAGTTTTTATGTGTATACATATGTGGATTGGGTTCGACCAAGGTCAACCAGAGCAAGGAGTAGATGAGCCAATAGAAAGGGTTGTCAAGAGAGAAGTCCACTGGATTTAGATATGACCGAGACTTTTAACGAGCTACAACAACACATCGAGGGATTAAATCTTGAGATTTCTCGATATCCGGATCGAAGAATTACCTATGAGATTCCGTAGCACCAATAATTATTGGTGTTCCTAACCATTGGATGTAGTTATTGTGTAGGATAGCTAGACTGCAACTTGTTATCATGAGCAATCACTAGTTTACTTTGAAATTTTGCATACATTTTGAGGTCATATGACCAATGTATCTTGGGCACAAATTTTGTAAAAACCTATAACTATGTATCTATTTGTTTTCAATTTTTTCCTATGTTTATTATGCAATCCTATTCAATTATGTAATGTGAATTGAAAATATGTCTTTACATGTGTTGTAAATGTTTTTTTAAAACGTAATTCATTAAGAAATTAGTTAATGTGTTCAAATTTATGGAAATGTCTTGATATTGAATGTAATCCAAATTTCCTTCCAAAATTCGAACTCTTAGGAACATACGATGCAGTGTTGGATTTCAAACAATATAAACGCTAGTAATTTGTAGTACAACAAGTCCTGAGTCTAACCTAATGATGATGTGGTTAATACCAAATGAAATGCCATCATAGAGCAGTTCGATCAATGTGTTATACTCAGCGATATTGTTTATAGATCAACCGATACAAATCCCTTGAAAACTAACTAACTCGCCGCTCAAAGCAAAAATGGCCCATGCTGCGGAGGATAGATTTTACATACAACGACTAGCACCATCAAAATACCCAACAAATGGTTCCAAAGATTCAGATATCTGCGATGTAATTTAAATTGGATTACTAACTTCAAGAAAAATCTAGAAAAACAAACTAAGACAGTAAATGAAAATCAAAAGCATATATACAATACAATACAAAAGTTTACTACAGTCATATTTAAGCATAGTAACGTTTGAGATACAACCCATTTCGAGGCTACGCCAATGGAATTCCATCATAATCTACTAACTCGTAGGCGTCCTTAGCAAGAACTCTTTTGAAAATATAGGGGCATGCCATAATGTCTCAAATTTTCCTGTACCTATTACCTCAACTTCCCGATCATAAAGTAAGACAGGTCACCCTCAGAGAAGATGCGAGGCTGGACATGTTGGTCGTATTGTGCCTTAATTTGTCTCTTATGCACTTCATTGGCCAATGCAGCTTCATTATGCATTTAATCAAGATGGATGAGGTTAAAAAGACGTGCTTCTTTAGAAGAGGTGTCAGGTAAAAAGTCAACAACGAGTTTTAACGATGATATTTCACATTGGATAGGAAATATAGCTTCCAGACCATACACCAATTGAAAGGGGGTAAATCTGGTTGCATTTCTCACCGAGTTTCAGTATGCCCAAAAACCTGAGTACATGATTAAATGCCAATTTCGTTTATGAACTCTTATCATTTGTTGAAGCATTTTCTTAAGAATCTTTTTAATAGCTTCAAATTTTCCATTGGATTGTGGATAATACAGAGTAGAACTATCATGCGACAGTCCTAATTTGGCAGTCAACTCATTCATCATGTGATTGCAAGAATTCTTAGCATGATCTGTGACTATAGCCTGTGGAATAGCAAACCGTGAGATGAAATGATTCAAAAAGAATAATGTTGATGTTTCATCTGTGTTATTGAATGTAGGCATTGCTTCGAACCACTTGGTAAAGTAGTCTACTGCGAAAATAATATAACCATGCCCCCTAGATGAACGAGGGTTGCAATTCATGAAGTCAATGCCCCATTTTTCAAATGGTCCCACAGTGACAACAGGATTCATCAGCACTGGCGGTTTGCGGATTTTACGATCAAATATCTGGCACGCATTACAACTTCTGACCGTGAGGATGCAATCGCGAAATATGGTAGGCCAAAAGTAACTGGCACGAAGTATCTTCTGCGCAGTAGTGTAGCCAGACAAGTGTCCACCAGAATCCCTAACATGAAGATCATTTAGGACATTCTCGACCTCCTCATGAATGAGGCACCTCCTAAAAATCATATTGACACCACGACGATAAAGTGTATTTCCAGCGATCAGATAATATTTGGCTTGGTATTGAATACGTCACAATTGAGAGTGAGAGGTATTAGGCCGAAAAGTCTAGGTTTGGAGATAAATGACAAAATCCCCATACCAAGGATCATATGATCTGATCAGAAACATAGACTCATCGGGAATTGATGGTTCCGATGTAGCATCAGTACTATCAAAGGGAAGGTCACAGAGAAGCTCGGCCAAAACTAAAGACTTATTTGACTTGGATTTGATGAATTCTAAATCAAATTCCTGTAAAATGACAATCCATTTTGAATATTTCCCCCCTAGAAATTGATGTGACATAATGTATGTCATGGGGTTGCAATCTGAAATGACAATGGTTTTCCGGAACATGACGTCATGGTGAAATATTTTGACAGCTTGAACGGCCGCTAAGGCGATATTTTCGATGTATGAATACTTCAATTCTGTGTCATTGAGATTACGACTCAAATAATATATCGTATGTTCTATCCCATATTCTTCTTGGACCAATACTATAACAATGGTCGTATCTTCCATGATGATATATAAGAAATAATCACTCTGATAATTGGGGGGATACATTAATGATGCCCAGACAAGTGTATCCTTGAAAACATCAAAAGAATCTTGTGCAACCTTATCCCAATGGAAATGAATCTCCTTTTTCAAGAGACAAGTAAATCCTTTAGCCATTTTGGCGTAGTTGAGTATGAACCTCCTTAGGAAGTTAGACTTTCCTTGAAGTTTCTGTAACGGAAGTAAATTTGATGGTGCAAGAAAATCAAGAATGGCCTGGACCTTTAGTGGGTCGATTCGAATTCCTTATTTTGACACGACGAATCCAAGAAAATGACCAGAACCAACAAAAAACATAAATTTGTGTGGATCGAGGCGTATTTTATAATTTCGACAGCGTATAAAGATAACTCTCAAATGCATCAGGTGATCAGTTCAATTTTGTGAATGCGAGGGTAAATCGTCTAGAAAAGGTTGAACAATGTGCTTGATGTCACTGAAATAATAATCGATTTCTCTCTGAAATGTTGCCCCGATGTTCTTCAAACCAAATGGGAGTTTACGATAAGTGAATGTGCCCCAGGGACAAATGAATGTTGTCTTATATTGGTCCTCTGGGCGGATATTGATTTGATTGTAACCATAGAATCCATCCCTAAACAAAAATATTTCACATCTGACACAATCGTCAATAATCTGGTCGATAAAGGGAGTAGGATAGTTGTATTTTGGATAAGAAATATTGACATCCCGATAATCGACGCACACTCTGATTGTCCCTTGTTTCTTCATGACAGGAACAATATTGGAAACCTAATCAGTAAGCGGAACAGGGTAAATGAAACCAACATGCAAATTTTTTTCAACTTCTGCTTTGATGGCAGCAACCTTCTTTGGATGAATAGGACGAAGGCATTGATGTACCTATCTGACTCAGGGTACATTTTAATGGTGTGTTCAATTATTTTAGTATCTATGCTTGGCATTTCCTCGTAAGACCAAGAAAATGTATCTCAAAATTCATGAAAGAGAGAGCGATAAGTTTCAAGTTCTTATGGATAACAAGACACACCGACATGAATGTTTTCTACAATGTCGGGTTTGGTCAAAATATCGATAGAAATGGTTTCTTAAATATTTTGTACATTTTGCTCGGATTCGATTGCGTTAATGGGAAAATAATTCAAAACAAATGTTTTGATCGATGGGTGATATAGCTCAATAAGATTATCTTCTTCGTAATCTTGAAGATGGGAACGATGATGATGATATTCCCATGGTTCTCCTTCTAGCATCATGGATTCCAAAATGCTCTCATTAGTCATGAAAGTGGATGAAAAAGGATCAGATGGAGTACCAAAATCTAATGAACGATCGACCCAAACGATCGGCGAAAATGATTTCAAATTCACCGCCCAAGCCATGTAGATTTATTTCTATGCCAGCTCAATTGGGTTGGGTAGCAGGAATTCATCCAACGTTACAACTTCATAAACATTGGTAATCTTCCTTAAGCCAAATGGAGTGGAATATATCATGCAGCAAGTCTCTATTCTTGCGAATTTTGCTGACATTGCAGGCGGTGGTAATGCAAAGGTGCCCATTAGGGAAGAATCCTTTAAGAGTCCTACACCAATGTTTTGAAGTTCTAGATGGGGTGTGTGAAGTAACGGAATGCTTCCAGTTACCTAGGAACTAGAGGAAAAGAATGAGGGTTGATTGATGACTGTAATAACACCTTTATGAGGAAAGGCGATCATTCTAAAATAAGTAGAGACGATCGCAGTCATAGCGTAAACCCATGGTCTTCTAAGTAAAATGTTGTAGTAGAGTGGTCCATCAACGACCTCAAATTCAACAGTTACAATTCTTCCCCTGGTTCGACATGAAGGTTATTGATGATACCACAAGGCTTATATGTACGACCCTCAAAATATTTCAACGTCGTAGGTTATTGAGATAGGCGTGGAGAGCCAAGGGACTTCCAAAAATTTAGAGGCGTAATGAAAGTAGATGCTCCCTCATCAATAATAGTACAATGAACGAGGTGAATGAAAACATTTACTTGAATGAAGAATGCCAATTCTGCTGGTAATTGTGGCACATAGCTCGTATGATTTAAGACTACAAGATTGGAATCTGTCGGATCGATTCCACCAATTTATGACAACAAAGGCTACTTCTGGGAGGGACAATTTCGAATTACCTCAAGAGTTGACATAAATGAAGGGGATTGAGCCAAATCTTCAACTATATTATAATTTTGAGCAGCTCGGGCTTGAGGATTTAATGTCGATTTATGGACGACTCCTTTCGGTGGCTTTATTGTTAACTCAGGAATAGCAGTTGGCGAAATAGATTTTGTGGAAAAATTTGTGGTCGAGGTAGTAGGTTGATCAGTAGCCTGACTACCATAATATTTATTTTGCATTGACACCAAAACATTAGTTTTTGGCTTTGTGACAGATAGGATAAGAACTTGGGAACTAGAAGTTGGATCCATAGTAACCATATTTGTGTCTGGATTCGGAAATGGATCTGTCAACACAGCAGATGTAGTCGAGGTCTTAAGAAATTTTGAGACTTTGGCGCAGTGAGCACACTATCAAAGAAAGTGCTCCTCATTACATATTATGCAAGGGTAATGCAGTTTTCGATTGTTTCCAGTTTTTTGATCAGAGGATCGTTCCTGCGGGGTTGAATTTTTCTTTTTCTTCGCTTTACCATTTTTCCTACTTCCGGCTTTCTTGTAACTTTTTCCCTTGTTAGATGATAGGAATGATTTTCGGAATAAGGTGTAGGATCAAATGCAGTAGAGTGATATGTTCTTGCAGTACCGATCATACTTTCGCCGACATGAGAGCCCTTAGATGGAGGAGGAATAGTACAATTATATCACGGCGCCTTGGGAATTTTCTCATAGAGAATTCCAAACTAATTATAAATAAAATATAAGTACTGGGAATGAGAAATGACCTACTCTTCAGTGACTACACCACCCTTAGCCACATCCTCGGTGATAGATGGCAGCAAGGACGAATCCCTTCGGTGGCTTTATTGTTAACTCGGGAATAACAGTTGGCAGAATAGATTCCATGGACAGATTCATGGTCAAGGTAGCAGGTTGATCCGTAGCCTAACTACCATAATGTTTATTTTTTGTTGACACAAAAAAATTAGTTTTTGGCTTTGTGATAGATAGCATAGACACTTGGGAACTAGAAGCTAGATCCGTAGTAACCATATTTGTTTCTGGATTCGAAAATGGATTTGTCAACACAACAGATGTAATCGACGTCTTAAGAAATTTTGAGACTTCAGCGCGGTGAGGACAGTCTTGAACAAAGTGCTCCTCATTACATATTATGCAAGGGTAATGGGGTTTCCGATTGTTTCCAGTTTTTTGGTCAGATGATTGTTCCTACGGGGTTGAATTTTTCTTTTTCTTCGCTTTCCCCTTTTTAATACTTCTGGGTTTCTTGTCACTTTTTCCTTTTTCATATGACACAACATGAATTTTAGAAGAAGGTGCAAGATCAGATGCAGTAGAGTGATGTGTGCTTGTAGTACTGATCATACAATCGCCGACATGAGAGTCCTTAGATGGAGGAGGAACAATAAAATTAGATCGTGGCGCGTTGAGAATTTTCTCATAGAGCGTGCCAGACTGAATATAAATCGAATCCAAGTACTGGTCATGAGAAATGACCTTATCTTTAGTGACAACGCCACCCTTAACCACATCCTCGGTGATAGATGACAACAAGGACTTAATAAACCACTCAGTAAGGAGCTGATCAAGAACAAATGTTTTGACCATTCTATGATGGCAACACTACTCATGAATATGATTAGAAATGTGAGTAGCATTAGTTTGTTTAAAATTGGTCAGAATTTATATTCCAGTTTCATATCATATGGGTAACTAGAAGTGGGTCAAAAATTTAGTAGCTAAGGCAGTGAAATTATCAAATGAAGCTTGTGGTAACTCAATGTACCACTTCATAGCCGGACCAGTGAGCGAACGTTGGAAAAGACGTATTTGAACGGAGTCATCATTTAAGGAGTTGGATGAACACCATAAATGATAAGTCATAACATGCATCAACGATTCTTCTCTAGGGTTTCCATTGAACTTAGGAATATCTGAGGGGAGTTTTTTTGGTATCACCGGCCACCAAGGAACATAGCTGATGGGGTCATTGATAAGCCAGTTTAAATCAGGTAATTCTAAAGTTACAACAAAGGGAAACTGTCGATTTAAGTCAGGTTGAGCATAGCAAGGATATGATGGAATTTCTCGGGCAACAAGCCTTTGAGCACCAACATAAGTAATTTGTTGTTGGTAACCCAGATAGGGGTTGTTTTGATAAGAAAACGCTTGAGGATTCTGTTGACCAGAACCTAGGTAAACTACTTGTTTTTGCACTAAATGTTGTGGAATTTGTGGTTTTGGCTACCAAGGTGTTTGCCCACCAATATTATAGCCCAAACTAGAATATCTTGGACCTGATTGTGAATAGGTAAGTCTTGGTTGTGCCTGCGACATCCCATAATAAGGTAATCTAGCTTGTGAATAAAGAATTCCAGATATCGGTGGTTGTTGTAAACCAGCCGAAGTAGTTGGAGTATGAGGGCCCAATACTTGAGGGTATTGGGTTGAAGGACTCGCCTAAGACGATTGAGGTACAACAATCTGAGCCTGTAATAGGGGTAATGATGTATTAACAAGTGGAGTATATGTGGGTGCAACAAGTTGAACCAGTTGATATGAATGCACAACTGTTTGTGGTTGAATGAGTAGAATGGGTTGCCACTGACAAACAGTCATTCCAACATTAGGATGACCATAAAGGGATGGAGTACTGTAAAAATGGGTGACCATAGGTTGTGAGGAGTATAATAATATGTAATATATTTTTCTCCAAATGATATGAGTCTAGTTGATATTGTACTAGATGGAATATACCCAGATGGACCAGCTTGATATTGCATTGAAGATGTATATAAAGGATAAAGTCGGTCAGACTCATTAGAGATGTGCCAAATATAATACCAGATGATGACATTGGTGAATTCCATGGGTTTGAGGATGCACCAAAGAAGGTTCTGGATAAATATTGGTAACCGGGTGGGACAGAAGGACCACCATATAGATGTGACTCTGGTAATGTGGTGAAAATTGATGGGGTAGCAATAATAGATGTTGTCGCAATTGTAACATATGGTACAATCGGAGATGTTGACTCAGCCATGGTCATACAACCCAATGTATACCCTATAGGATCTATGGGAACTCAAATTGAAACAAGATCAAAGAGAGCAGTGTAAGGTGATTGAGGAAAAGGATCATAAAGATAAATATCCTCCCCCAAATGAGTTGGAGTTGAATGTGTTTTGTCTTGTGGTATTTCTTCAATTGAAATCAAACCAAGTGGAAGAACTTCACCGTTAGGCCCGAGATATATTTCAGGTGGTTGATTGTGCGATATGGGAGACTCAATGGCTACAATTGACTGTGGAGCAACCAATACAGGAACAACTTCCGGTTGTTTGACTTTGGGATATCGATGTTCTGGTAAAAGAATGATGGGATCCAGATCAAATTCTAATTGAACAATG
Source organism: Pinus albicaulis (assembly GCA_034641835.2). Taxonomy (NCBI): domain Eukaryota; kingdom Viridiplantae; phylum Streptophyta; class Pinopsida; order Pinales; family Pinaceae; genus Pinus; species Pinus albicaulis. The sequence goes on from CM076576.1 coordinate 268,094,639, forward strand.
TCAGGTTCGGGAGGTATGGTCTCATTTATTGGATGGATCGTGACCAAAGGTAGCTGTGAGGACTCCGTCTCGACAATAGTGGATGAACTAGGATTTGTAGAAACAACTTGAGATGACTCTGGAATATGTGATGATGATGTCACACCAGAGGTACTGATAGTATTGGTTTTGGTATAACGATGTCGCCTTCGCCGACCATAAATGGCTTCCGTTGGTAAAGGTGGTTTAAGTGCTATTCTATGTGAACGACGGGGAAAGGGATGTTCTTCTTCCATGAAAACTGATTGATTTTATTGAAAAAACAAATAAACAAAATAAAAGGGTAATTATAGGCAAAAGGTTTACCAAGTAATTGTGAACTGCAGAATACCTCCTTGCGAACCAAGAAGTACGAGAAGACAATCTCCTTGAATGTTGTGTTTGGTGTATCACAAGTTATAGGGTGACCGACTCAGTTACCTATGGAAGGATAGAAAAATAAAATTTTCCTCCCAAATATACCCGAAGGTACGTGGAGGCCCAAGTCCGTATTAACGCTGTCTAATGTGAAACTGCACAGTGAGAGCACCCCCTTATACTTTTCGTACTAGAACACTGCCCTATATACCCGAAGGTACGTGGATGAGATTCGATAAAATTACGTACATGGAGTGAGGTATCACACTTAGAATGTATCGTAGACAAGTTAGCGACAGCTGCTATGTTTAACGACACTGGAACACGTCTCTAGCTTAGATCTTCCAAATGTTATCGTTAATTTTACAATGCTTTCTTAGGTTGATTGATGTAAATTTTATGTTGATCTTGTTTAAATTTTGTCTTTGAGGTTCACTACATGATTTAATGAAAATTCCTAAAAATGAAAACTAAATGATAAAAAAACTTTTCAATTTAGCTTTTTCAATGAAAATCCTAGCTACTAAGGGAAAGAGCAATTAGTTTTTGAGCATACAACAAAGAGCAGAAACTAAATGCAGTTTTCCTAACTTGTTCCTATGAAACACACACAATTCACTAGATGCACATGCATGTTTTTCTTTTCAAATCCCTTTAATGTGAATGAAAGAAAGGAAACTAGATGCACAAATTAATCAAACAAGTGTTTTCTTAAGAGAAACGAGGAATGAAACAACAATTTCTTAGGAAAATGATGAACGAAACTACAATTTTCCTACAAGAAACTAGGAACAAAACAACAATTTCCTTTTTGAAAACATAGTTGATCTAATGCAAAAATTACCTAATTTGAATTTGATTTGCCAATGATAAAGAAAACATTTAATGAAACATTGAACAAATTACTTTTCAAAGGAGTAAGAACAGGAAAGTTTACTAGTCTCTTAAGAGGTGTTAGACATCTAAGAATACAGCAAAAAAGTGGCTGAAACTGAAAGAAATGAAAATTTTTGATGGAATTTGGTTGGCTGAGGGGGAAACAAATTCTCTGACGGGAGACAATGCATTGCAGAGCACCCCTAAATGGAAGACAGTGCACTGTGTCTTGACCAATAGTGCGTTGGGTGCAGATAAGATTATGAAACAAGCAGCTAAACACACTTCTAATGCAATTTGTGCATTCAAATGACTGATAACATAAAGTAGATGCTATTGATGAAGATAAATAGATGAAAAAACACCAGGAATGATAGGATACTCCCCAATGGAGTCTCCAATTTGTTATACGGAATTTTAATCTATAGATAAACTAAATTCCCTGAGTGTGGTGTTCCTTCACTTGGAACAATAGAGGAAAGAAAAATACTATTTTATCTAAAACAATCAGATATACAGAAATGAGAAAGAGCCTACTTGTGATTATTTCGCTTCTCCTCCTTCTGTCGTTGTTTCCATCATTCTCAATCCAACTCAAGATGCTAGATCGATTCCTGCAAACATCAAACAATGTACAATATAAAAGTATCTACTTATCTTAATCAAATAAAACCGATTAGATCTGAAATACATACATCATCAAGAATACATTCCAGAAGATATAGACATATGTATGGGAAAATGAACATATATCTTTATTAAAGAGTAGGAGGATAAGATTACAACCAATGGATCGATTTGTCGTCAAACTGATCCAACTTCATTCCACCCTCATGACATCCAACATCATCTCAACAACATATCAGTACTTTCACTCTCTTATCAAATGAGAATTCAACAACATAACTTTGCACAAAATTATTCCTCCCTATCACAAGGATGAGTGCTAAATTTATAGGGAAATCATGGTAGTTTATCAATGAATGAATTTCTAATAATAGGCAAGACATGTTTCCAAGTTCAGAGTTGTTAGATGGACACTTGGATTCGAAGTATGACACCTATGGACTCTTCTAGAAGGCACTGGCCATGTAGATATTCCTGGAACAATGAGAATTCCGCTCCCAGGTGACCAACACACCCTTGAGTGTCGGGAAGTGCATTGTAATGCACCCTTGCATGGAGAAATTGGAACTGCAACACATAGTCCCTTGCAGATGAGATTTGATGAGTCAGTGGGTCATATAACATGTACTTCAAACCTTGGAAATCTCACAATAGAAGCCATGAATGAAATGTCTTCACTTAGGGCATATAGAAACTAATATTAATGGGATGATAGACCCTATATATTGGTCCTGGGTATGATGTCCAGTTTGACCAGGAGTTGGAGGATGATGCCCAAATTGACCTATAACAACTGTGAAAGATAACACCCTAATTATTTTTCCAGGAAGCAATTGCCAAACACAAGTTCTGCGAAGGCCATAAGTTCTTTATGTCCATTCAAGGGAGTCATGTTGTGTTTCATATATCTCTCCAATTTTACTTGAATCTGGTTGTCTCTGCCCTAATACAGAATCCATAAGTGAGACCAATCTATAGAAAAATATCCTTGAAGTTTTCTTGACCAATATTTTCTTAACAATATCCCATATGCTTTTGATATGTCCACAATTACTATGTTTATGCATTCGTGAAATCGATCGTTGGATGATAAGAGAATGATCACATCTCAGAGTTCACCGATCACATGGACAAGAGTTCTGTCTAGCTAAAATATATGTGCATCATTTTTAATCCATGTTGCATTGATTTTATTTTCTATAGACAATGGCAATACATTTACTGATGCACTAGAGTCAACCAAACAATTGTGTACATTGAAATTAAATATTTCGAAAGTTAGGATAAAGGGTGGGCAAAGAGTGTTTACTTCCAATGTTAAAGCATTAAGCACTGATTTGAGAGAGCTAGAGGACATACCTAACCCCTTGTATGAAGTGGGAGGATTACCTGTGGAGGAGTGTCGAAGCGCTCGTAAAATAATTTCTCGCTACCTCGTGATATTTGTTAAGTCGAACAATGATATGTTTTTATAAGCCTTCTTCATATCCTCAACTATGTTATAGTCCAAAACGGGAAGGACAACAAGAGTATCTGAGGTAGTAGCCTAACTGGTTCCTTCCGGAGTAATCATCTTATCTTTATTTCTTGTGGAAGAAGATTTGGATAAGACTGCTTTCCCGGGCTTGCTCTAAGTGTTTCGTGCTGATTTGAATAGTAGATTGATTTTCATTAACAAGGATTCTTTGAGTTTCTGTGTCATCATCTCTGTTGTAATGGTTTGTACTTGGCTTCTTAAGTTGTAACGGTTATTTTGCTCCTAGGTCGGCGGTTCACTCGAAGGTTTTTTCTCGGATGTGGTCTTTTGGGATGCAAGTACACAACTGAACATGTTTACCGCATGCCTAACACTTGGAGTCTCATCGATTGTAGAATATTGTTCATTTTATTCTTTCGGCTCTGTCTACTCATTAAGAAGTACCGTATTGCAGAAGTGTGTTGGCTCAAAGGGTCCTGACCCAGGTTCAGATGTTCAAGGTTTGCTAACAAACCCCTATACTACTGGCCCTTTCGGCAGTGACCTACTTGCACAGGCCAAAGTCTCACCCGAAGTAGTATGGGTGGGTGCTGGAACCAGGTTTCCGCACCCTGGGAGAGGGTAGGTAAATCAAGCAGAGCTATGTTCAACCTTATAGTGACTAGATCTTGTATCGCAGAGCCTATATCTACAGATTCTCTTCGCATCCACGTGCGCAACAACAATGATATTCACAGTAATCAACAGATCATGAACTCACATAACGATAATGCAGCTATTCCAGATATTCTTGCATGAAGTGAAACAGAAAAGATCTAGATCGTAGCATAAACAGCTAACACGAGTATGTTCGCAGCTTAAATCAATAATATAGCAGCATATATTAAGTAACCGAACATCACAGATTCATATCACAATAATTCCAATGTATTCAGATATTCAACAATACGTCTACATTCATTAATCCTTCAGATCTGTTTACAATACCCCAAAACCCAACCTGCGCACACAACAGCAGGGTCCGCACACAGCAGGATAGAGGCCCTCCGTGCACACAGCAGCAGGAGTCCTTACCCAACAACCCTAACCAGATCTATCACTTCGCACTTAGCATCAATCTCTTTTCATTCTTTTTCTGTCTTACAACTCAAAAAGGTTCAACTACTTATACTATTTTAGCTTACGCATCCAATGGTTTGCGGACTCTTGGTCTACCATTGACCCATTTACAATGCATTAGGGGCTTTGACCCACCCCAAAACCCCTGCGTTAGACTAAATATAATAAAAAATATACAAAATGGACCCGACTCGCAGCTTTGTAGGAGACCCTGTTCCAACAGTCTCCCAACACAATCTTGTGACTCGTCCCGAGTCACTGCAATGGTAGGTTCACCATCTGCACTTGCACAGCTACTCCGACCATATAGTCATTTGATCCAATATGGTTTGAGCCGACTACCATTGACATCATGGTAGCACATCGCCGCGCAAGGTGGCCAATCGTACAGCTCCGCCATCTGTGATCTCCTTAACAATGTAGGGGCCAAGCCAGTGCTGCTGGAACTTCCCTGGATGTTTTGCAAACTGGCTATTGTATAAGAGGACCAAGTCATCCTTCGCGAAGGTCTTTTGGCGAATATGTCGATCATGACAGGCTTTATCACGGGCTTTCTGAACCTGCTGATGGAAATTAGCCAGGAACCGATCTTCCTCCAAAACCATAAGCTGCGCTAATCGCTCCTCCATGATGTCAGGGTTCGCCATGTTCGTAAATGCTGCGATATGCAGACTAGGAATAATGTACTCCATTGGCATAACGGCCTCCTTGCCATATACCATCCTAAAAGGAGTTTTCCTAGTTAGCTTTTTGTAGGTGGTTCGATAAGCCCAAAGAACTGATGGGACGCACATGTCCCAATTACTGCGATTGGCATTGCAGACCTTTGTCAGTGCTTGCTCCAAGTTTTTGTTAAAATATTCAACCGCACCATTTGCCTGTGGGTGATACGGTGCGCTTTTTGCGTGATGGATTCAGAATTCCGTGGTCAAAGCTTGGATTGTTTCGTTAACAAAGAGCGTACCCATGTCGCTCATGAGGATCTTCGGACACCCAAATCTGGTCAGGATTTGTTCAAAGATGAAATGTGCAGCGGTATCCGCAGTACAATCCTTTACTGCTTGTGCTTCGGCCCACCTAGTTACGTAATCAGTGGGAGTAATAATGTAGCGCACACCCGTCTTCTTTCCTGGTGGCTTGATAGGCCCTACGAAATCGATGGCCCACTTATCAAATGCATGTAGAGCCATTTGCGGTTGAAGGGGCATTTCATCCCTGCGGGACGGCCTCCCTGTTCTTTGGCACGTATCGCATGCTTTACAATGATCGTGAGCATCACGATGCAGGGTAGGCCACCATAACCCAGCTCTCATGACCTTTTGCGCCATTGCTTTCCCTGCGTAGTGACCTCCTGCTACTCCGTCATGAGCCTCTGCCAAGATAGCGTGCCTTTCATGCTCCAAAACATATCTCTGCAATACTTCATCAGCTCCCATCTTATATAACTGACCTGCAATGATGGTAAAATTTGTTGCCTGAGCGACTAGCTCTTTCTTTTGTTGTACTGAATACTCTAGGGATGTCATTCCATTAGTCAAGAACTGAATGATATCAGCGAAGTGGGCATCTACTACCTTAATAGCGAACAGTTGCACATTAGGCAATCCTTCCTCCAGTTTGGTTGGCTCCTCGCCACTCTTTATTCGTGATAAGTGATCCAGCTCAGCATTCAGCTTTCCTGGCTTAACGATGATTTCAAAGTCATACTCCTGAAATAGCAGTAAACATCGACAGATTCCCCCCCCCCAAAATAGGCTTATTTACCAGGTACTTCAAGGCTGAATGGTCTGTAAACATTTTGAAGTGTCCTCCTAACAAGTAATGCCGAAATTTCTGCAAAGCGTACACCATGGCCAACCCCTCCCACTCTGTAGTGGAGTAATTATGTTCCGTGCCAGAGAGTTTTCTACTTACAGAGGCAACCGGATGATCAATGTCTCCCTCTCCTGGCTGCGTACGGACAACCTCGAGAGCAATTCCTGACGCATTGACATGGACATGAAAGACCTTCTCCCAATCAGGAAAGGTGAGAATAGGTGCCGAGACCATCTTTTCTTTCAGTAACTCAAAGCTCTTTTGACACTCGTCATCCCAAAAGAACGAAACATCCTTCTTGAGCAATTTTTCCATAGGGACCGTGATCAGCGCGTAGCCTTGAATGAATTTTCGGTAGTAACCCGTGTGTCGAAGGATCGAGAGCAGCTGTTTCTCTGTCGTTGGTACTGGAAAGTTGATGATTACTGCAATTTTGGCAGGATCCACCATCAGCCCTTGTCGACAAACTATATGGCCGAGCAGGATACCAAAGGGTACACAGAAGATACACTTCTTGATATTTAGGGAAATCTGGTGCTTTCGGCAGACATCCAACATCATACGCAAGTTTGATACATGCGCCTTCACCAGGCCGAAGACGGTCCAATCATCGAAATATACTTCTAGGAACTTGTTGATGAATTCCTTGAACAACGCAACCACGACCCACGAGAAGATAGCAGGGGCATTCTTGAGACCAAATGGCATGACAGTATACTGGAAAGAACCCCACTCTGTGGCGAACGTGGTTTTGCTGCGGTCCTCAGGTGCGATTCTAATTTGATGGTACCCTGAGAATCCGTCCGTAAAGGAGTATGCTTCCTGCCCCCCCACGCTATCCAAAATTTCGTCTGAGAATGGTGTAGGGAATGGGTCATGAACGCAGGCGTCGTTCAACTTGCGTAGGTCCACGCAGATCCGAATCTCCCCTTTAGCCTTTTTCTCCTGAACCACCATTGGGCTGAGCCAGTCTAACTGTTCGACAGGTTCGATGATACCTGCAGCGATCATTTTATCAAGTTCTTCCTTGACTTTCTGCTTATATTTGGGGTTCAACCTATAGGGTTGTTGTTTCACGGCCTGTGCATCTGGTTTGAGAGTGATATGCATGACTCCTAAGTCCCCCATGATCCCCTTTAGTTCCGAAAACTTTGTTGGGAATAAGTCCTGGTATTCGGTGAGTAACTCGACCACTTTGCTTACTATATTTTCATCCTAATAGTCCCCAATCTTAGCCAACTTAGAGTGCTCTTTCGTCCCAATATTGACTTCGCGTAGCCTGAGAGGCTTAGTGACATCCACCTCTTGTAGCGGGGATCCTGGAACGGGGCGCTCTCCTTGCGACTCTGGGATAGAGACAGATCGCAGGTCTTCTTCACTTTCTTCCCTTGCCAAGCTGCAGTAGTTGACAATATCCTGCATCTGTGTTTCCCATGTCGGCGCCCCGAATGCTTCAGCGGAGCTGGGTTCCTTAAACACAAATGTATCTATACCCTGCAGAGCTTTGTCAAGCGCTTTCGACCCCCCTATGAGTCCAAATGTCCCTATGAATTCGTCTCTCAAAGTTTCCTAGTGGCGGGCGTGTTGATGTAGCTCCGCATCCAGGTACCACATAGTCGGGATTGGACCTAACGCATGAATGAACAAATGAACCCATTCTTCCATAGCTCGGTCACCCCATGCTTTGATATAGGCTAGCAAGTGTCTACGCGGGTCCCCTGGGCCAAGGAACATCTCGACCCGTACCTTTACTGGAGGCTCAAATCGGAGGAGCATCATGTCCCGACAGTCCTCCCAGTCCTGGAACACCCCTTTGTGCATCTCCCACCATCTTGCAGGCGTTGCATGCATCGCTAGATTAAGGGCCCATAGCCTTCATTCTCTTGAAACCTTGGCTTCGAATGCTCGCAAAAATTCCTTAATGCTACCAGAACCATCAAAGTAGGGTAGGTCTCTTACCTCTGAGGAAATGCAGCGGAAGTCCCTTGTGACTCGAAGACATCGAAGCACCGAGACATCGTGCAACTGGTTTTGCCAATTCTCCATCTCTCCATCAGAGTCGGAGAAGCATTCACTGTCCTTTTCTCAGCAAAGTACTCCACCTGCCGTGGGGTTGATCCAATCTTCGTCCTGTGCAGTCAACTTGTAAATGTGATCCACCTCCTCTCCATCGCGCACTGGCTCTGTGTATCGTTCACCTTCCACGGGATCTAATGGTATTATCACCCTTGTACCGTTATTCTCAAACACCATGCTTCTCTTTTTGAGGTTGATGATACCACCCATATATATGGCCCAGTCCAGCCCTAAGAGCGCAGGGTAGGGGTCCGCATCTTCTACAATTTCAATTACCTCAAAGTTAGCTCGAGCCTTTACTCCTGCGATATCCACCGTAATTTTAGACAACCTTTCTAGCGGGATGATTTTCTACTGATTTGCCATGCACAGCTGAATAGTGGACCACTCTAACTTAAGCTCTCCCATTCGTTGCCAAGTCTGTTTAGGAAACACGTTCGCATTTAATCCTAGGTCCAAAATAACTTGATCCATTTCGTAGTCACCAATCTGTGCAGTTAACCACATTTCTCTCCCGGTGCGTTTCTTATACCTGTATAGCTTGTGCACATCCTTGACCTCCGGGGGTAGATTGGGTCGCGCTGTGCAGCTATCTATTAACGCCTGAAGATTCTTCATAGCCTTTGGGCTGCCCAGCAGCTTCATACATGCCTGCAAAAAGGGCTCGACCTCCTCATCTACCTTGAGGTTCGCATGTGCCTAAGCAGTAGCTGCCTCCGCCTCAGCAAAGTCCTTGTGAGTTGCGACAAATGTTTCTTTTCCCTTTTTCAGGTCCAAACCTTCTTGTTTGATAACTACTTGTTGGATCAGAGGTTCCATCGCAACCGCCTCCTCAAGTCCCCTGGTGGCCATCCCACTACGTGTCACAACATTCACACTTGGATCTTTGTCTCGCAGCTCAGCCTTAACCCTCTGCACATTCTGCGTAGTTGTCGGCTGCTTTTCCTGCATTTTTGCTATCAAGGTTGGACAATCTTCAATCGCATGGTCCAGCTCTCTGCAATATCGGCAGGATTGCCTTGTAGGGTTCGGACAGTCCCTTGCAAAGTGTCCTGCTTCTCCACAGTTATAACAGATTAGCTGACCTCGTCCCCGATCTGCACTTCCACCTCGCCCTCCTCCCCTGCCCCTTGATGGGGAGCTACCTATGCCTGTGGGGGTTCTCGGCGATGCAGGGTCTGATTGTACTCTATATAAGTTTCCTCAATCAATCATCAAATCATACGTTCAATAGTTTTATTCATCATGTCCCACCGATCTGCAGAACCTACACCATTGTTGCTTTACCTCCGGAACATATGCAGCAAGGCGGGGACAGTGGTTGGTATCATGCAGCCCCGCAACGCGACAATCATTGCACCATAGCGTTGGCCCACTAGGTCCCGCAGCTTCCCTAGGGCGCAATGGGCTAGGTCCCCTGGCCTGCATATAGTCCACTAACAAAGGGCAGTTATCCTTGGTATGACCATTCACCCGGGATCGTATGCACCATCTCTCGGGGCTAGCCCCTCGTTCCTTCTGCAGATTCTGGATCTCTATGTGCATGCTTCCAACTGTCCCTGGATTTGTTGGACGCCTCGCTGAGTCTCATCCCAAGGCACAGCTTCTAACTTCATGGAACCCTCCAAGGCTTTCTCCTGCGATTCGAAAGTTTGGTGCCCCATAGGTACACGCAGGTGAGGTAGCAACATAGCGATGAACCATTCTGTGTGCTGTCTGTCATCATATTGGAATCCCCCTTCTCCAATCACCTTTTTCAGTCGCTGGTCAGCCTCCCACACAAATTCAGAAGGCCCTTGCTTGAAATCCTTTAGATCAACCACAATTTGAGAGTAGGACTTAGGTTTCTTAAACTGGTGGTTCAGGGCGTTCTTAATATCTTCAATGGTTGCATTTGCGTTTTTGGCCGATGTATCCCATGTACCAGTCCAAAGCTCTTCCTTTGAAGGCAAGGGACAGCTGTGCCCTTTTCACTGCCTCACCAGCTACGTTCTGCGCAGTCTTACCGATCTCACGACAAACCAGAACTGATCCATGTCTTCATCTCCCACACCCTTAAAGGTCGACAACTTCATGTGCGCAGCCATGTTGTCTTTTGGTGGCGAAGGTGTAGGTGAATTCTTACCCCTAGGCTAGTTTGAAAGCGGTGTGGTTGGAGGACTCTGCGAAGCTGCTTCTCTTACCGGACTGTAGACCAATCTATCTCCTTCTAGGTTGGTTCTGTAGTATTTGCCACTTCGCGTTGTGCTCCCGTCCAGATTAGAGGTCATTCACTCAATATGGCTGCACAGAATACTCTTTTCGCACAATAATATCTTGATCAGCAATGGTAAGGTCTTCAGAAACTTACCTTAGAACCCCTTGAAGAATCTTCGCTCTGCTTCAGAGTAGGAGACAAACTAATCGATGGAAAATTCTGTCACAAATCCTCTTAACACACTATCTACCTAATGGCCCACCATGTGAGTGATGGTGTTTTCAGCCTTTTCTAACTGCTAGATTAGTTCGGGGGTCCACTCTGTGACCCGCCCATCCTTCCAACACTTTTGAAATTCTACCAACCTTGCGAGCCACTCCTGGAGCTCAATCGCAATCGTTACAAAGAAGATCTCATAGATCTCAATGAAAATGTACTTATTCTTCCACTCTTCGGTGGTCAACCTCTCACCGCAGTTTTCTTTTATGGCAAATTCCTGAACTTGCTGTTCAAACCATTCATCAATTTCCTTTGTCTCAGGCGTCCAGTACGGCCTTGGCATTACCCGATCCCTCTCTCAAAATGCTCCCAGTTCGGTCAACGAAACCATTTGTTGGCTCGAGGAGTCCTGACCCAGGTTCAGAGGTTCAAGGTTTGCCAACAAACCCCTATACTACTGGCCCTTTCAGCAGTGACCTGCTTGCGCAGGCCAAAGTCTCACCCGAAGGAGTATGGGAGGGTGCTAGAACTAGGTTTCCGTACCCTGGGAGAGGGTAGGTAAGTCAAGCCGAGCCACGTTCAACTCTATAGCTACCAGGTCATATAGTGCAGAACCCAGATCTACTAATACCCTTCGTATCCACGTGTGCAGCAACAATGATATTCACAGTAATCAACAGATCATGAACTCACATAACGATAATGCAGCTATTTCAGATATTCTTGCATGAAGTGAAACAGAACAGATCTAGATCGTAGCATAAATATGTAACACAAGTATGTTCGCAGCTTAAATCAATAATATAGCAGCATATATTAAGTAACCGAACATCACAGATGCATATCACAGTAATTCCAATGTATTCAGATATTCAACAATACGTCTACATTCATTAATCCTTCAGATCTGCTTACAATACCCCAAAACCCAACTTGCGCACACAGCAGGACAAAGGCCCTCCGCGCACATAGCAGCAGGAGTCCTTACCCAACAACCCTAACCAGATCTATCAGTTCGCACTTAGCATCAATCTCTTTCAGTTCTTTTTCTGTCTTACAACTCAAAAAGGTTCAACTACTTATACTATTTTAGCCTACGCATCCAATGGTCCATAAACCGTGGTTTGCAGACTCTTGGTCTACCCTTGACCCATTTAGAAAGCATTAGGGGCTCTGACCCACCCCAAAACCCCTGCGTTAGACTAAATATAATAAAAAATATACAAAATGGACCCGACTTGCAGCTTTGTAGGAGACCCTGTTCCAACAACAATTATCAAAGCTCTAATTCTTCCATGTCAATGATTGATAGTTGTTGTGAGATCTCTGATAATTTCATTCAGTTTCTTGAAACGTTGTATGGAAATGAATGTTTAGATGATGAGCTCATAGAATCCCTTAATGATTTTTCCTCCCAACAAGAAATAAAAGTTTCCTCCTTGGATGAAGAAATCCTTGAGCCTTTGCATGACAATTCTTTTCATCACCAAAAAGAGCAAGTGTTTTCTCTCATGGAAAAAAAAGATGATGTATATTGTCTTGATGTTCATAAAGACTTCCCACAGGAGACGATTCTTGCAGCAATATAACAAGTTAATCAACCAAAGGTTAAAGAAGATATTCAGCATCCTTGTGAATCTTCAGGAGAGAAAGAAGACAATTACTGTGTTATCAAAAGAAAACAAAGAGTACTTTCTCCTCTGTCTGAAGATGAGATAGATCAGCTCCTGAACAGTCATATTACAGCCCAAGCTGAAGCAGGTTTGCAGTGTTCACATAGTCAAGAAAGTGTTGGTAAAACTTCCTCCATTTTTGAAAATGAAATCTAAGTTTAAATCAAGACAATCCTGAAACTAGATTTATAGATCATCGTGAAGAAATACAATCTCCTTTTTCAATGCTCATATTTGATGAAGTTTCTCCTGAACTTAATTTGCCTAAGTACGATAAATATGAACATAATTTCGATGAGGAATTTGATGAAATTATACAGGATATTGTTGTGAGTAAACCAATTTATGATGATGATTCCCTGCAAGGAGATCAGCTAGCAGATACTGTTGTCTTTCATGAAGATGATAAGGCTGTCATGTTTTTTAATCTTGAAGAATGTTTTCAATTTAAGGATGACTTAGACTATGAATTTCATGACTATGAGCCTGAGAGAGATAGTATGCCAGAGATTGAGTCAGAATTTCTCAAGCTTGAGGAATTTACAGAGAATACTCAAATAGCAAAAGGTTATACTTCCCCATGCCTTCCTATCGATCAACAACCAAGTTTTCTTTTAGATTAGAATGAAGGGAGTACTTGTATTTTTGTTGTTGGATCTCAATATAAGGTAATGCTTTAGGATTTTCAAGATCCCTTCGATAGTCTTTTGCAATCATTGGAGAAGATGAATGTTGTCTTGTTTGTTAGCATAAGTCTTGGTTTCAGTTTTTATTGTGAGTTGCCTACATGTACATCATTCTGCCTGCTCAAGGAAAGTGAGAGCAGAACTTCAGTAAGTAGCCATCTCTTGGATTGGTTACATTGGAAGGATCATTTCACCTAATCAGCAATTGTGCAGCAAATTAGAGTAGGTTGGTATCATTTCAGTTTGATTTTATTTTATTTTCAGCAAGTGCTGATAGAATTCATCAAGGTTTGATGCCTAAGGTGAAGGCCCCAAGGCTTTGATGATCTGTTAGTGTGGATTGAAGTTTGCAGTATGTTTTCAATTTTAGTTTACAAATTAGACTCCATGCCCAATGGATAAGGCACTAATCTACAAATTCAGATATCTTGGGTCTAGACACCTCCTTCGGAGCTATCTTCCCTAGCTGGAGCTGATGTTAGCACTGATATTTTCATCCCACCCATCCCGCCTTATTTTACTCTACTTTCACCTCATCTCCGTCATTTTCATTAACCTTGCTTCGTTTCTTAACCATTTTTCCCAAGGGTGCCCAAGTCATCATTGTTCACAAGCACCAAACCCTAATTTCATGTCCCACTAAGCTAGGGTTTTCTATGGAAACGAGACATTTGAGCAGAGGAGGCATAAGGTAGGTCATATCATTAAGTATGAGGTCATTTTAGCTCATAAACATCATGTTTCCATCATTTTTTTAGAAGTCGCTCCAAGAGTCAAGTCATTTGCCACTCTTAGGGTCGATTTTTCTTCATACTGTGTTTCTAACCAAACAGAGATGAATTTAACAAAAGTGAGAGAGCTTTTTGTCCCTCATAGGTCAAGAAAGAAAAACCTCCTTCATATTTTACACAGGTGTCATGGTTTTAGAGAAATGTCAAAAAACATAGGTGCCACAGAAGAGTTGCTGCACTTCTAGAGTAACCTTGGGAAAATCAAGTTTTCTCATAGTTGGAGTGTCAAAATGACTTGCTTGATGAGCCAAATGATAACTAGACAGAGAGATCGTTCCAATGAACTATCATGAGCTAAATTTAGAGTTGAGGAATGCCTCCAAACGTTGCCTGCAACATCACTCTGCATTTTTGCACTTTCATTCAACACTTTTTGACCAGTCTTGGGAAAATCAATTTTTGACAAGGCAACTCAACTCCAAACAGCAAACAAAAGGTACATTTGGAAAGTAGACTTGAAGGGCTTTCCAGCAAGCTATCCTGGACCCAATTTGGACACAGGGAAGGCCTCCAAATGTGGCCTGCAAAAAGGTGCTGAAGGGACGCTGCACGTTTGCCAGGGACGCTGCGCGTTTGCCCAGTTGTTTCAAAAATTCTCTGCCAAACCTTAAAATCTCACAAATTCACTTCCAAACCTTCAACAACTCTTCATGCCTCCAACAAGCCAGTAAGTAACAAATTTGATTCACTACATTTTATCAAATATCATTTTAATGTGTGAAGTTTGCCTAAGGGAACTTGGTGTCTCCTTCTATTTCAAAACCCTAGTTTTCATTAAAACCTAATTTACACTTTGATCTCAGTCCCTTAGCCTTCATATACCTTTCCTAATATCACACAACACTTTCTCAAATCCCTACACTAATATCCCCTTTCCCTAAACTATCATATCCTTCAAAACCCTAAGTCCTAGGTTTTCATTTACCTAGGCTCCCTACACCCTACCTACAATTAAATCCCCTATCATAAAACCTCTCATAATCACTACCCCTATCACCTCCGTCATATTACAAATCCCTATTCCCAAACTCCTCCAATTTCATCACAACAACCCTCACTTCATACACTCACCTTCCATTCCATCATCTCCCTAGGGTTTGACACCAAACCCACCATTGATGAAGTAAGATGCATCAAAACACAAAGAGAAGCAGAGAAGGCTAAAGCCTTGCTTGAAGAGACACTAGAGAAGTATGGTGAACCAGATGTTGAGGAGGAACAACCTCCAAGACAGAGACCAAGGACTAAAACAAAGGGACGCTGACCTAGCAGACCAACTCACACCAAATGAACAACTTGCCCTAGAAATCAACAAGGACAGAGAAGCATGGCTTGAGAGAGTCAACCAACACTTGGAGCAACTCTTGGCCAAGGCTCAAAAGGACAATGACATTCAGAGGAAAATGGAAACACACTACGCCATGAGGAACAAAATAGCAAGGGCCAAGCTCAAACAAGCGCATGAAGAAAGAGAAGTTAGACATACTTGCTGAGGTGTCACTCCATGCCTCAAGCACTCAATGAGCAAGTACCCTCATAATTTTGGCACATTTTTGCACTTATGTTTATTTCAGTTATATTTTGCAATTTTCAACACAGAAATTTTGCCAAAGGCGCAACGACCTAGATGTTGCGCTCTTTTTTGGGACCTCTAAATGACAAATAGCCACCACTAGCAAGTTCATAATGATGAGGACATCAACCCTAGCAAGTTTCAGAATATTTGGAGGGAACTGGTCCCTCAAAAATGCAAAAAACCACCAAAATTTCATGTTTCTGTCTCTTTTTTGGCATGCTCGCTGCGCGTTTACCAGTCTTGGGAGATCAAGTTTTTGACAGGGAAAATGAGCACCATTTTGGAAACTAGAGGTAGATTTGGAAACTAGACTCAGAGAGCTTTCCAATGAGCTATCATTAACCTGATTTGGACACCGAGAAGGCACTCAAAACCAGCTTTGAAAACAGGCTATTTTTTTTGCTTGCACGTTGCGTGTTTGCCAGGAAATTTCCAATTTTCACAGTCTTCAGCAATTTTTCTCTAGTTTGACTTTTTAACTTGGGAAATGAAAAATAACTAATGTAAATGGTCAAGATGAATGTAAAAATCATGTTTTTACTTTTATCTAGGGTAGATACATTAGGTAAGTCAATCAGTTGAAGTGTAATGAATCAGTTCAACTTTTCACGTAATATCTCCTTCACCTCATGGATTTGACCCCTGAGGATGAGAGGAGGTGGTTTGAGGTCTATTTAGCTCATGTTTTCAAAGGGGTTGGATGTTGGCATCAATTTAAAAGTTTGTGTATTGATCAAGAAACATTTTGGCCTGGATTTTAATGACAAATTGCAACGATTTCTTTGGGATTCATGTGGTATGAATTTTAGACATAGTTTTTTTCTTTGTGATCATTTGTATGAATGTATTGTAATCTCATAAACCTTTTCATATCTATGATATGCTTAATTTCAAGTTGAAAGGCAAAATTCTTGTTTTTCATGCTCTGTTTTGGAAAATTTTGCATAATTTGTCCAGTTTCTTCAGTTTAGGGAGAATTTATCTCATATGCTTTCCTAGCTCCTCACCGGTCTATTTCATCTCACCAAAATCACCTTTAAGTGTTAAACCTTCCTACCTACCTCGCCCCATCCAATGGACTGCAATTTCATCTCATTGGCCCTAATTCAGTCCCCTTGACCTAATCCTCGTTTCAGTGAGCCCAACCCCAATCAAAACAAATCAAACCCCTGCATTTCATAACTAGCCTAAAACCTTTTTTCATCCAGCCCTCTTGGCTGTCATTTTTGTGGAGAGAGCCCTCTCTGACTTGGTAGGGCTAGATACCAAGTCAAAAGCTTGGTTTGTGGTTACCTCTGTTGGGATTCCTTCTTCAACCTTGGGAATTTGGCAAAGTGATAACACTATGCACCTGTGTCAAACCACCCAGAATAGACCCCTCAATGTCAGGATCCCAAACTGATCTCTCACAGGACCTGTCATCAAACAATCCTCCCGGATCCCAACGCCACCATGGCCAAACATTTCCCAAGTCCTGCGGCTTGGACTGTGCACTGCTTTTGGCTATAGCTGATACCCCATGAAGTGAATTCTGCCAACAAGCATCAATGCTCCCTGGCCCCTGCTGTGCTATACCTCTAACTGTATAAGTTTCCCCACTAACTCCGTACCAACTCATCACCTCTCTCGAATCCAAGTTCTGACTCAATCCAATGTTGATCCTGCCCTCCTTAAAACGGGATGGCATACTAAAGAAATGACGACCTGTACCCCACTGCCCGTTGGTATCCATAGCTTCTGCTATGTCCAAGGGCCCCTGCTCCATTCTGCTCCCTATGAAGAAGATCGTACCATCAAGTGGGTACCAACTCATGATCTCCCGCCAATCTATCTTGGAAGAAGAATCCAATGTAGTGACAACTGTATATGGAACATGCCAGGAGTTTTGTCACCAGTCCGTAATCACCTCACACTGCTCTGTCCTGTCTGTCGACGAGATTTTCTTGCAGAAGGCCCTTCTCTCTATAATGGGCAAAAGTGGACAAGATATGTTGCCCCATCAATGTACTCCGAGAGAGTGCTACTCCGTGAAAGTACTGCAGCTTTGTTGACTGCATGTGCATCTATCTGCACCTCATCAATGTGTTGGCCCAAAGATGGATGCTCCACCATCTCTAATAGCTCCTCCCTCACCTGATCAGGAATGTAATGCTCCTGCTGTCCACTAGCCCCCTGCAGAACTATCCCATCAACCTCCAACATCTCTAGAGGATATGGATCTGCAACTGTTGTCACCGTACTTGGTGTCTGTGCATCTGACTGCTCCTCCTCACTGGCTGACCCTAATGTTAGCCACATATCCATCATAGACTCAATGTGAGCCTGCATCTGGCTCTCCCCCAAAGGACTATCATGCATGATGTCCATAGTATCCTCCTCTGCTGACTCATGCTCCATCATATGCTGCTCTGGCTGAATCGTCACAAGTGTCTCATCACCCTGAATATCTCTCGTAGAGTCACTTGACCTCTCACCCTGCACACTGGAATACGGTTCCGGCCTACTTTCATCATCTCTGCATGACTGCTCTTGCTCCCTAGAAGCATCCTCATATGATCCCATGGACTCATCTAAAGAAGTGTCCTCATCCTGGCATACAAAAGGAATGCCCTTCTATTCTGCCTCCACCACATCATCTGCATCACTCAAGCATGAGTGATTAGGCCCCCAAGGTCCTTTGCAAATGAAGCAAAGTTCCTTCCTCCAAAACTCATTTCTGCTGCCTGATCAACCAAACTAAAGCATCTCCTCCCTGGTCAACTGTCTCCTGAATATCCCAATATTCTGCTCAACCAGCCCTTGGGCTAGCACATAAGCAGTAGGTGAGACCAACTGCTCTCTCCTCCAAATGCTCAACAACCTGGTTTGCAACTCTCGGCAAATGGTCTCACGGTCTCTCATACATGACGACAGGATGGACTTCATGTGTGCTATGATGGTGTCAGGATGATGTCTCCTAATGCGGAAGAAGCATCGGAACATCTGCAAAATCAAGTCATCACACTCAAGATCAAACATGATGACATATGTCTCGAATGTGGCCATACTCCCTAAAATCTCAAGCTTCATTCCGAAAGTAGAGCCTGCGCTGTTGTCGAAATCCTGAAAAGTTTCTACTATTAGTTTGAAAACTGAAGCTGCCTAAGCAGCAAAACCCCACATTCTCCATGTAAAAATGCATGTCACATTCATTACCCAAAATAATCCTCAAATTGGAACAAACTCTAATGCGGAAGCTATTTCAAATGTTGATAATTATGGTTACCAACCATAATTATAATGCCCACTTTGACAAATTTCTTTTAACTTTGGATTAAAACCCAATCACAAATCATATCCGTTTTATCAAACTCTTAAGTATGATAAATTATGCACCTTCAATTCATTAATGCATATCCATATGCATTTCAACCCATAATTTGCGCGGAAGCTGTTCTCTTGCAAATACCCACCTTACTCATTGGTATTTATCAGTTTCAATTGACATTGGTTAAAACCCATATAATTTCGGCCCCACATATATTTCAACCTTTATTACCCCGCATATCATAATATCCTTCAAAGCTTAAAACTTTGGTTTAAAACTCAAAATGTCATTAACGCAAACCTTTGGACCCACGGCATGCCCAACTCACTCATTTGACATACTTTATCTTATCCAAAGTTATATTGCCGTATGATGCACTCTTTCTTCGTTCATTTCTATTATAATAGAAATATAATAGAAATTAAACCTACCCTTAGGAACCTCACCGTAATACTTTGCATGTCCTTGCGGAATTCCATTTAAACCAAACTTTGTGTTATTAAAGTTAACATAACACTCTATAACTTACCATTCCGCCTATCAACCGACTGCACACATGTCGAGGTTCAACATATATGGCCCCCACTTTAATACTCACCTTATGGATATTTGTATTCGACTTTGGTTTAAAACCCAAAGTTACCAACATATGTATGTTGGGAACCACGGCTATCAACCAACTTACTCATCCATCCATCAACGGTCATCGCATCACATTTACCAATCCGACGGCTATCGCGTAACAAGGGTTCACAAGACTTAACGTTTCAAATCTACGCGAAAGAAATGGTTTTGGATATCCACGTGTCACTGCTTGAACGCTATCGTGTTCGTTTCAACAATTACCATTTACCATCCAAGAGCTGCGCGAAAACCACTGATTGGTTTTCAAAACCACTTCACAGTTCCGTCTTCACCACTTACTCATGGTTCCATACTCCGTTGACCAAGGTTCCTCTTCTTTCAATGCGGTCCTCTGCACACTTAATGAAACGCTCAATTCATCATCTCATAGTTCCACTTTTTATTGCAGCAAACAGAGATCTTTTCTCTGTTGTACTTTCAATCATCAACTGTAACTAAATCTTCCATTGTTACTTCGCTCCAGTTCCATGGCAGAATATGGGGTTTCAAAACAATATGTCTATGTGCTGTAAACAATCAGAAACTCCAATTTAATTATATTAAATAACAATTTCAATCAAACCTTTGTTCCACTCCTGATCCGAATTCACTATTCAATCAGATATACCTCTGATACATATGATCCAATGTACCCAAATACCGAATTGAAACAAAACATTTTCGCTTCTGTGTCATCGATCCTTTCAGTGATCGATGCCTAAATTTTAACAAACGCAACCTCAACCAGTCTTCTCAAATATATATGTAAACCTTTATGCATTTCAGCTCAAAATCACAATATTGACATTAAACCTGTCTCGACAATTACATCAAACTTTTCAATGGAATGCAGAACCACCATTCAAACCCTAAACATACATGTACTGTGCCAAACTCTGATTCATAACGTGAAATTATGAATTCATTTCTCTACACACAATCACACACTTAGGATCGAATTTTCTTTGTATATATAAACAAATATTTACATAGGTTTCTTCTTTTCTCAGGCCTGATTTTCTGATAAATGGCCTTTCTGCTTCATTTGCCCAAAGGCTTACAACAAACAAACCTCTGTTTGTCCAAACCCTACTCTACCTCTACTCCTCTATCTATCTGCTACTACTTTTCCCTTTGATGCTTATTATTGTTATACAGAATAATCTGAACTAATTTAGGTTCAGATCCTCCATCATCTCAACAAATTCCTCAAAATCCTCAAAGTCCTAAAATCTATCCTTTATCCCTAAGGATCCTCTTTAATCCCATAAAATCATGAAACTGATTCTAACTTAAGATTTACAATCAATTCTCAAATATCTTATTCCCTATGGAATCTAAACTATCCTAATTCTCTCATGTTCTCCAATTATTCGAGAACATTTACAAATTCCTCACAATATCTATTCTAAATGTCACTCAAAAACATTAATAATTACATAAGAAACCAATATTCTTTTAAAAACACAGGACCCCTATGTCTATTAAAATACAAAGGATTTTCTGAGCCTAATGCTCCTGCATTAGACTCCCAAGGTTAAAAATAATCATGATCTCTAGATCATGTTATTTTAATCTTTGTCACCCTGGATCCCACACCTTGTTCTGTAATTTATCATCTATTTCTATTGTTGTTTGTTGCTTTTCTCCAAGTCTCCACACTTTATGCTACTCTACTCCATTGGCTGTACTTTCACAGTATGTTACTGTCTTTATTTTGTTGCTGCTTCTTCTTTTCTTTCTTGCTAATATCTTCCTTTGAGATAATGTCATCATTATCCTTCTTATCAGTTCAATTTCTTTGTCCAATAAATATTCTCATTGCTGATTACCTTCATCTCTTGATTGTTGATCTTTTATTCTTACTGCCACCCTGTCATCTTTACCTTCTTGTTTTCTGCAATTACTAACTTCTTCCAGATTGTCACTTATGACAATTTCTTTGTCTTCTCCCCTCAGCAATTCATTGGACTGGTACGTAATATGCCCTTTACTGCTATCTTCATTTCTTTGCTTTAATTTGTTGGTGTTGTCCTTTGACTTTTGCATCTTCACAATCTGCATTTCTTCAAAATCTTTGTCTTCCTGTATTGAATCTTAATTCTTCAGCATAATTTCCAACAAATTAATTTCTTTATTCCATGGATTAAATCTTTCCACATAATTTTCTTCCTTCTCTTTTACTTGACTACCCAACTGTGTCAAATTTTCTCCAGCATCTGCAATAAAACCTGCATTCACAAAACAATTATTAAAATAAAAACCATAAGGCCTCAGTGCCTTTCTTTCCTCTGGCAACATTTCAGTATGCTACTCTGAAATTTCCTCCTTTATCAGCACATCAGTATGCTGATTCATTCTCCTTAAAGAATTCTTTGAAGAATTCTCTAGACTATCAACAAGTCTTTCTTCCACATCATCTGCTCTCATGATGTCTCTATGTTCTTGTCCACTATAGTGAACTCTGTCTTCTGATGTATATATAATTTTTGGCGAATCTCTCACGAGATTATATTATCTTGTAAAATCATGGCAAATCACCAATACAAATAGCGAATCACTACTACAAAATGGTGAATCATTGTCTAGTGGAGTTCGGGGTGTTAGTTCCAATGAAGATATGGTAGTTGAACTAGGAGTAGAAGGAAGAGAACCACCAAGACCAAGCATGGCACATGGTGACTTGTGAGGGAAGTAGTTCTCGTGTAGTTTGGAAAACGCGTTCTTCTAGTTCTGCTAAGCGTAGTGTTGTTTCTCATGCTACTACTAGCACTAATATTGAGGTTGGAGAGGAGTTTGAGGAAGCATGGAAGGTAGCAGTGGTGGATAATTACAAAGAGTACCCCATGATGGGCTCCATTTTGCCCTTTGGTATCTGTGCCTGCAAGATCTTCTGTCCATTGAACCAACAATTAACCGTTCAACCAACAATCAACTTCACTGAGTTGATTAGGTACGAGTCAACTTAGACTAATCTTCAAAATTATGCTTTTCACTATCCCATATTTATCACACTAATGCTACACAACATTGTGCATTTGCACCCAACTCTCAATAATTCTTTTCCAAGAAAAATCTATAATAAGAAAATTATTTTACTATATTTTTAAGAGGATATTTTCTAAGTTGTTGATATGTTATTTCTATTGTTTTGTGAGCTGGTTGCATAACATATTCCCATGAGCCTATGCCTAGGGTTTCATGGTCAGAAATATGTAAGTTTATACTCATGTGAACCGAATTTTTGCCAAGAATTTGATAGCGTAGACAGTTATTTGATTTGAGCAATGAATATTCCATAGGCAAAACATTGAGCAATGGAACCTTGAGGCAAAAATCCGCAAAGAATCCTCTAGATTCCCTAGAGGCCCATATTTAACAATTTCAAAACATAGTCAACTTTATATTCAAATTTCATGATTTTTCGCAAGGAACGCGTAGCCAGTTTTGTCATTTGACCAACCAATTTTCAAGCTATCGTGATTCGCCATATTTGGAGGCATATTCTTTTGGCCACTTTGATTATTTTTGTTTTGACAAAAGGATGGATGTATGTTCCAAGTGTTCGTGATATTTGTATGTTGCAATAGGACAATGAGATTTGAACCTTTGTAGGAAATTCTTGTATGTTGCAATAGGACATTGAGATTTGAACCTTTGCAGGGAATTCATCATTTTAGTCGTTGCACAGAAGTCGAGATGATGCAGTGATGAAAGTGGGCCATGTTGACACTTTGACAAAAAGTGATTGTGTTTACAGCCATTAGTATTAAAATTTCGAGACGATCGTGATGATGATGATGAATATGACTTGAATATGAATTTCGAGACGATCGTGATGATGATGTGTATGACTTGAATCTCATCAGCAGATTCAAGAACACCATTTATGCCACTTATGTGTGAAAATCCATTTATGCCACTTTTGTGAGAAATCATTCATTTTTCAAGTTGAAAGAGAACATTTTGTGAATGAGAGTTTTTTAATTGGAGAACGTCTCTTGAGCAAAAGAGAGCAAGAGACATGTCACTCTAGATAAGGGTTTAGAGAGAGACATCATATCACTCTTTAGAGAGACATGTCATTCAAACTATTGATATTAATTTCAACCAGTTGATTGGTATCATGCCATATGCACTCGGAAGTCACACGGGACTAGTTAAACTCAATCTCTCTCATAATACATTTCAAGGTCCAATTTCATAGTCGTTGGGTGAATTCAGTCTTGCACAAAAGTCGAGATGATGCAGTGATGAAAATGGGCCATGTTGACACTTTGATAGAAAGTGGTTGTGTTTACAGCCATTAGTATCATAATTTCATAGAAAGTGGTTGTGTTTACAGCCATTAGCATCAGAATTTCGAGACAATGGTTGTGTTCACAGCCATTAGTATCAGAATTTCATAGAAAGTGGTTGTGTTTACAGCCATTAAAATCAGGATTTCGAGACGATCTCACTGATGATGAGTATGACTTGAATTTGATCAGCGTATTCAAGAAGACCAATTATGCCACATATGTGTGAAAATCCATTTATGCCATTTTTGTACCGAGAAAGGAGGGGAAGGTCAAGCACTTATGAATCCTGACCTGTTGGAGTCGACTGAGACATTTCCAACTTGATCAAGTGACTAACTAAATCAAACCTGGTCAAGTGAGAGGTTCACTCAACCAAGTCAAGCCAAGTCAAATGCTGACTTCCCTTCAACTAAGTCATACACCTGTTTGGTCAAAGGCCAATTCAACAGCCAAGTAAACTAGACACAGTAAGATACTATTACAATCATCTATATCAAGGAGTTTGATGAAGATGTCATCACTCAAATCTTAAGTTGCACAACATTGCAACCATATTTCAACATTCTCCACACGTTATCAAATATAGTTATGATGATGGACCTCCACATGCTCTATCTGCTAATGAAATATCAACTCTCACGGCAAAATCAACACATTTCCATTTTCACAATAAAATATAGTTCTGCCAATTTGTTCTACTTGCAAATAAACAAGTATTCTCCACAGCCAAACTGCTCACGAGTTGTCATTATTTCTTCCTTATATCACACTTTAGAAGATAAAAGAGATACAGCATATTAATTTTATTAAACCAAGAAACAACACCTGTACCAACGGTGAAAACATTACAAATAGTGGATTGCTTAACATCAACCAAACCTATCAGATCTAAATCTGTGCAACATGTCAATCAGAAAACCTCTACTCTACATTACAAGAAACCAATCTCCAAGGTTCTCTGTACATACCTCAAAACTATCTTGGTTGATATCCATAATGCACTATCCTACACATGTAGAAAGATACTTTCCATCATTGGCCATATAAGAGCAAAGCCTAAATTTGTTTAGCCTTCTCTTAATTTCTAATGCACATCATTTTGATCAGACCATAGACTGCATTCATTATCTAGCAATGATTTTTTTCCAAGGAAATCATTGCAAGGAAAGTTAGAAACCCATGGGATGCTTCCCCACATTTGTGAATGACATCCCTAGTGAAGCTGTTGATGTAGACTAATGCTCGTCACTCAGCAAGATTTGAACTGGGCATCTACTGGCACAAAACTAGTCAAATGCCGAACAACAATAACAACAATTGGTTGACCTAACCCATTGGACTCCATCGAGAAATGATTTTACTATTTAGTATTTTATTTTTATTCTATTTTTTGTACTTGTTTTTCCCCACTGTATCTGATTATGGATTTTCCAAAAGAAGACAAATCAATATCTGTATCCTAGTAACCTAGGGGAGATATATCAAGGTGCCGACCAATTATCCATATACCAACTCCCTGAACGGTTTTGAGTTAGTTTTCACTAATAATTTCAATCCAACCACCATTGGTGTAGAAATGCCTTATAATACTCCATATTAAACCTTCCAAACAAACTTTTAGCAAACTAAGATTGTAACATATACAAAAATCATCAATGTGCTAAATTCAACACCTCAGAAATTACGTAGGAGGCCTAAATCCATCATGTCAAACACTGGTGACTGAACACGTCAATTTTTACTTTATGTCAATTTTTACTTTATGAATTGTGTCGACCTCATCATTATCAAAACATAGACAAAAAGACATGCCAAAATGCACATCTCAGATCCACATAGTTAAATCTTTTCATCATCAAATACAAGTAACTACTATAGAGTTTATCCATGAAGTTCACAAGACAGCATAGAAAAAAGATTAAAGGCTACCATCAGAGCATACCACAGCTCCTAAGAAAGCTGCGTAGACAGAGTCAGTCATCAATCTCTGTGGTGCTGCTTGAAATGTCTTTTGTAATGCAAATAAGAGAAAAGAATTATTAACTGTAGATGCCTGATTGCTTTCTTCTGAATGCCCACTTCCAGAATACAGACTGGGCATAGAAGTAGATGTGGTGACAGTTGAAAATTTTAGCTGGCCTCCTGCAACAAGAGCACCCACAAGACTAATAATGCCAACCATTATACCATCACCGTTGTCTACATTATAGAAATTGTTCCTTGCACTCTCTGCACTAATTGAAAAGCTTATCCCGCCTATAGTTCTTCCTGTAAATGCTTCTCTGGCTGAGGACATTTTTTTATTGTCATTGCCTAACAGCCTTTTACTGGAACCTTGATCATTCTCACTAGTTTTGAGTCCAATATGTTTAGACTCATCAACATCTATTTTATCAGCAATAATACTGTCAACTTGACATTGTGAACCAGAATGGCGCAAATGCCCAACTTGTTTCCCTTCTGTACAAGTAACTCCAATTATGTGAACATTTTCATTTTTCTCTTGGTATGCTGTATCACTGCTACTTGAACTTTCATAAATCATACCATCACCAGCTTCTGCTTCTTTCTTCAACAAGAAAAGAAGCATTTCTATGCCACCACAAGAAATGAAGGTCTCAGCAAACATGGTTGCTCGTGATGTATTTGGTTGTACCACAAGCCTGTAGAGGAGATGCAGTACACGAGCAACCTGTAATATACGATGTAAATACACTGTTAGGCAAATATTATAATGTCCAAAAGTTAGGAATGTCTCTACGACAACATAATATTTTTACAAATGTACTTGAAAGCCTAGGATTAGGTATAGAGATCACTAAATAAATAAGAAAGTAAAACCAAGTATTATAATCGAAGGCTTTGCAATTTAAAAGACTTTACTTAAAAGTAACAAAATTGTGTTTAAGGCCATCATTAACATGGAATGACAATTCGCGTTCTTCTCATTATCAGGATAGATTTTGTACATGCAGGACAATTACTCAACGTTCAGTGTCAAACATAATACTATAAAACAGATCTTACATAGACACAATAATCTCAATCAGTTCATCCTAAGATACTATAATATCGATACTGATAGAAAAATTGTGACAGAAATGTACACTTGACTTTCAGTGTCAAACATTATACAATAAAATAGCTCGCATGGAAATTTGAATCAGTTAATCCTAAGTTTCTATGATACGGATATTGATAAAAAACTGATACAATACCAACGAACACTGCATATAAAAAAAATCTCACTATTGCAATGTCAAAAAATTTCTAGATAGCAATAAACAATGGCAGTTTGATAGGTTTCCTCAAACATGAGGCTACTGACTGACAGGCATGTGCGTGATAAAAACATTCTCACAAAACAGAAGCCCTAGCATATAGGTGGGCATATGGCACAGATCAAATCTAAACATATATACAAAGTTGTCTAGTCGTTAAAATCATGATGAGTTTTCATTTATTTGTTGTTTTTGTTTTTGTTTTTATTTTATTTTCTTTACTTTCTTAAGGAGGGGGAATATGACATTGGAATCCATCCTCGTTGTAACCTGTACGAACATTGTCTAGACCACATATAAATCCACACTATGTCCCTTATGGATACAAATCTATGAAGACCAGAAGATATATCCGAGAAGGATCCAAATCAAATATGTATCCATGTGGACCCAAGGAAGAAGGCGGATGTTCTTGACACAGAAGTAGCAAAGCTCCATGTTAACTCTGTTAGCACCGAGAGGGAACAAAAGACTCCAGGTACAAACCTCTCAGCTCTTAAGAAATTTACTGTACAATCCAATATGTGTGTAACCTTGTCTTGTATGTCCCTGGTATTCTAAAATTAATTCCCTGGTGCAAACATGATGTTTTATGTCCCTGGTATTCTGAAATTAATTCACTGGTGAAAACTTGATGTTTTATGCCCCTAGTATTCTGAGATTCATCAATGTAAATAATAAAATATCTAGCAAATGGACAACATAACAGTAGATCATGCCATGTTTTCCAACTTTTAAGGGTGGCTAAAATATTCATAAAGATCAAATAGTTCTCAACAAAATTTAGTCATTCTTGAATCTTAATGCCCCAATGGTAGGTTCCATTTTGTGCCACTTTTAATTGAATAAATTAAAAAATCCAATGTTTCAAAGCCTGGCTATATCAATATGACCCAATTGTTGACATCCACAACTAAAGTTGAACTTCAATGATAGAAGAGACATCAATAATAGAAAGAGTTGAGATAGAGTACCAGTATCTCAAAATAACAAACGGTAATTTTTTGGCCTCAAACAATTCCCAAAAGATATCCTTCAATAAACATCAGGGAACTTATGTGGGCATGACATTTGATTCTGATTCTAGCCATATCACACTCGCATCCTTATTATTAGCGTAAAAGATTAGACAATTAATAGGCAGTTTCTACTTGAGACAACATGATTAAATATATCATGAACTAATTAGGCCTGGCAACATGGCCCTTTGGAAAATTCCACATACAACTAGGGCAAAGTAACCTGGCCCAACAGGTCATAAAACTTGCTCTGAAATTGATATTTGACATCATAAATAATCAGATTAAAAGTATTTCTAGGCCAAATGCCTTCTCTCACAAAGTACACTATTGCACTGACTCAACAACAAAAGAGATCAATACACAAAATGTTTCAGAAGCCTATGACCTAATATATACATGCTAGGTAAAGGTTAAAACATCACAAGGAATGACTCCAGGACTAACATTAGCTTGCCCACCATACATCATATCTCTGCATGCAATGTTGCCATGTGGCAATGGACAGTATCAAGGTTGGCACTGAGGTATGAATTCGTGTCCGCTATGATTGAGCATGTAGATGCCTCTACTTGAGGCATGCATGCATATAGAACCATAGAACCATTGATCCATCGAACCATTTCGATAAGTTGTTGGGTGAGTAATTTCCAAGCCAAGGCCCATATCCAATTTAGCAAACCATTGCATCATAAACTCAGTGGCCTTCCTTAAATTATGCTTCGCAAATGGATAACAAGGAGAATCAAAATGCATACATTCAATACTACAATTAATAGACTACTTCATATGATTAAATATTTTTATCCTCATTGAGACACACCACCTACGAAGCACTCAATCACTACCTATTCAACTTCTGCCTCAAGCCACTCAAAATTGGCAGCCAAAGGATTTGTTTAGTTGCCTCATATGCAAACTGCAGTTAGCAAGAACATTCTTGTTTATAAAGGCCCGCATTGCCACCTTCGATGAAAAAGTAGTTAAAGAGATGTGCCAAATCCTTAGCCTTTCTACTGCTATAAATATGTAGAGAGTCACTACAAAAATGAACTCAACCGGTTTAGTTTGACAATTCACCTAATCTATCACCATCAGTAAGGTTCTCCTTACAATTGATGCATCCACCATTTCACCCTGCAACTCCAATACCATCTAGGCTACTAAAAATTGGTCTCTTATGAATGGGATTGAACATGTATGTATTTTCCATATTATGTTACAATCTTATGAATATATATATATATATATATATATATATATATAGATATATATATATATATATATAACAAAGAAAATGTGGCTTAGGTTGAATGGTAAAAATTTCTCTTTGCGAAGGGGAAGATGCAGGTTCAATCCCCGCTACCCGCCTATAGTATAACTATTGCTATCCCCAAGACCATACTGAGTAGTATCCCTATGTGATATATCTATTAACACACATATGTATATATTGTCTTTCACTAAAATATGGGATAATATCCCTATATCTGGTATCGATTGATACTTGGTACAGTTGCAATCATGCTGCATGGAACTACATGGAGATTCCCACATAATAAATCTTTGCAGAAAACTATCTACACCCATTTATCTTCAACCATTGAGTCAAGGGCACAAATATGCATGCAGTCCTAAAATGGGCAGATACGAATGAAGCTCAGCCAATACAATTTATGTAAGAATATGCAGTGAGAAAGTTACAACCAACAATTCTCTACTACCTATGCTCCAATATAGTAAATCCAAAAAACATTGTGACAAATCCAGCTTTAGTGAATTCCAAGCTTCAAATTATGTGTTGAATCTTGTAGCTGTGGTCAATCTTCATAATGTTTCATTTGTACTTCTAATATTGAAATATGAATTATAATTGTAAGACAAAAAATTATTTGAGGCATGTTCTTCATGTTTGCAAGAAATTTTATAATCAAAAGAAATTTTATAAGGAATGTTCTTCATGACCTTATCTTAAGCAGGAAAATGAAAATTTGAATTTGCATTTTTGACACCACAAGATGCTCAAGTTAGCCTCCCAGTGATGAAGTCAGCCTGGCCCAAAGAGGCACCTATTCAACCCCTCCAATGTGTATATATAGAGAGCACTTGTCTCCACTCCAAGGCATTCGCATCTCTCATCTTATCAAGCATATTTCTGATCTGGTATACCAAAGAAGGACGAAGAAGAGAAGGTCAAAGTTGGAGAAAGAAAAGAAGCCGAGCTTAAGAAAGAGACTCCCCGCACATGTGTATTCTCTACTGCCCTCACACGTGTAGTTGCAGGTCCAAACTTCTGGTCACAGGTCCAAGATTCTGAGGTAGATAGGCCGAAATTCGACCCTATTGCATACCTAGTACGAATTTATGGAGAAGCATCTTGAGGTGATTTGGGAAGAATTTTGACTTGGCATCTTGGGCACCTTGTGGTTGTCATCTTGCTGGTTAGTTTGACTTTGATGTATCTCTTGTTGCATTGATTCTCTAAGGAAAAGGTTGGTTGGTTTTTTCCCCCTTGGTGGGTTTTCCTAGGGCAAAATAATCATTGGAAGTATTTATCATAGTTCACAAATAAAAGTAGCTGCATTTATTGTACTAGAAAAATCAACATGGTATCAGAGCTTTGGTGAAGGAAAGAGCACAAAGATCACTCTTCAACTTTGATATCACTTTGAAGAAACCCTAGACCTACAATCAAGTTGCATCCATGGCTCCTACCATGAAATCAGAGAACAAGTTAGAAGGGGCTACCAACTTTAAAGCTTGGAAGACAAGAATCAACCTAATTCTCGCTAGGGAAGATCTTTTGGAAATTGTGCAAGGCAAGGTGACTAAACCTACTTATGAAGCAGGAAATAAGAAGTACAAGAAAGATAACATCATAGCAGGAGCATTATTGTGGACTCCATCAAAGATCATCTAATTCCATACATCTCAAATCTTGACACTTCAAAGAAGATGTATGATGCCCTAAATGATTTCTATATTGTTAACAATGTTGGCCAAGTCATGAGTCTGAGAAATGAAATTTGTGGTGTCATGATGACAAAAGATCGATACAGTGGCTTCATATTTTGTAAGGATCTCTCAATTCAGAGATCCACTTCAAGCTATTGATGAAATTGTCTCTGACAAAGAACTTGTGACCTCAGCACTCAATGGACTATAACTATCATGGAATGTGTTTGCAACAGGTATAAGTAGCCGTAAGGAAGCTCAAAGTTTGGAAGAAATATGGACAGCCTGTTCTCAAGAAGAATCAATACTTTTGTCTAGAGAAGAAAGACAAAGGAAGAAGAAGATTCTCAAGCCTATGCAGCTCGTTCCAAGAAAGTTGGAGGAAGAAAGAAGTTCAGTTTTCAAAAGAAGAAGAGGGATTTTGATAGAAGACCTAATCCTCGAAGGAAGAAAGATATGTCTCAGATCCAATGTTTCCATTGCAATAGATTTGGTCACTTCAAATCCCAATGTCCTGGAAGATTCAATTAGGAACAAAAGTGAGAATCAACAAGCTACCACAAGAGAATTTGATGAATATTCCAAGAGACCCAAAGTTGAAGGAGATGAAGACCACTTCTATTATTCCGCACTTGTAGGATCTCTTGCAGATGACAACAACATATGGTTGATCAATACTGGAGCTTCAAGACATATGACAGGGGAGCGTGATCATCTTACAAGTTTGATGGAAAGAAGATTGACTCAAAAGGTGGAGCTTGGGACAACAACAGCTATGCAATCAAAGGAATTGGGACAACATCCATTGAGCTGAAAATGGGTGAAAACATTCACTTGAGCAGCATACTCTATTTTCCATATTTGAAAAAGAATTTGGTTTTGATTTCATGTTTAGAAGATGGAGGAGATAGAGTAGCCTTCATTGATGGGAAAGTCCTTGTTTGGGACAACAGATCTAGTATAAGTTATGATAGGGTTATTGGGATTCGTGACAGTTGTGTAAACTCTTGGGGCAACCTTCCCAAGCTTAGTATAATAGTTATAGTTATGACTGTGAGGGAGGGCATAAGAAGTTGAGCCAACTTTACCATTAGAATCAAAAACTTACTTTACCATTAGAATACAAAAACTTGGTAATTACAGTCCTTACCTGTTGAAATACGAGATTCACATTGGCTTTGGTAAGAGGCACGAAACAAAACCTGCAAATGAAAAAAACATAATAGAACAATGGCAACAACAATACTAACAAAATGCAACAGTAACAACAAAATTAAAACTAACACAACCACAGTAGAGAGAAACGGCTTTGCCTTACATTCCTCTGCCTCCCAGCAGAGCAACCTCACCAGGATCCCTCCAGTCATCGTATCTGCAATGCATTCAGTACCATGGTCATTGTAAAAACATAGAGATTATTATTGTAGTGTTAGCATTCGTAAATACTTACACCCAACCATAGCGATGGTCGAATATGAGTTGCCTCTTCTTCTTCTGTCTGTGTGAGGCAGTTCCTCATTCCATTACCGAAAACCCAACTAAAGTCCATTGAACCCATACAGCGTTGGATCCAAATCCACTGCAATCTCCCTCTCCTCCAACCCTAGAGGATCCAGCTTAGAAAATCGGTGTGCACAAAGCTCTCCGAACCAGTGAAAAATGAAAACATAGAGATTATTATTGTAGTGTTAGCATTCGTAAATACTTACACCCAACCATAGCGATGGTCGAATATGAGTTGCCTCTTCTTCTTCTGTCTGCGTGAGGTAGTTCCTCCTTCCATTACCGAAAACCCAAGTAAAGTCCAGTGAACCCATACAGCGTTGGATCCAAATCCACTGGAATCTCCCTCTCCTCCAACCATCCAGCTTAGAAAATCGGTGTGCACAAAGCTCTCTGAACCAGTGAAAAATGAAAAAATTGGGGCGAATGCCATAAAAATCGGGAAAATTGGGGGCGAATGCCAGGGAAACGGGGCCGCGCCTTTTTTTTTTTTGGGGCTAATGTTAAATAATTAATTATTTTTAAAATATATTTTGGGCTAACTTTATTACACTATAAAAAATGGGTTTTATAAAGGACATAAAAAAATTCGCCTTTAATAAAATTTAAAACTTTGGGCCAAAATTCGCCCCCTAAAATTGATCCCCAAATAGAGGAATCAGTGTCATTTTACCTATGTGTTATTGTTCCAACCTTCTGCTCTAAAATTTATACACAAGAAACTACAGTCCGTTCAATTTTTGACACTTTTTATAGTATTCAAATATGTTTTCTGAAACGAAATTTATAATTATTTTCCCTCAATCGCCTGTTTGAGATGAAATTATGGAGCTTGCAAAAAGCCTAACTTCATCATATCATGTTTACAAAAATATAGGGAACCATTATTTGAAATTTTTACATGAGGTTGACAAGTATTTATGTTCCATGTGGTTTCAATTTCAACTTTTGAAGCTTCATATAAGAAAAGTTATAGCGAACATTCTAATATGACCTGTTTGAGGAAGCGAAACACTAGAATCCAAAGCTCTAATACCAAATGTTATGCAACCAGCTCACAAAATAGAAGAAAATATATATCAACGACTTATAAATTACCCTCTTCAAGGGGGAAACTTCCTTTACATTACATAAATTAACAATTCCTAGACAACATAAATGACAAAACCTACTTTCTATATTTAGGAGTCTAAGGGGTCACAATATAATCGAAGTCTACATAACATTAATAATGTAAGGGAACAACAATAAAATAGTGGGCTTCTATGGGGCACAACAATAAAAATATGGTTACTACATGGGCACAACAATAACAATAAGGGTGCTAAAATAAAAATAACAATAAGGGGCTACACTAGTATTATAGGTACCTAAAAATCGCACACCAGCTCTGAGCCGCTCTTCATCAAATCCATATCCATATTAATTATCTTCCTATATATCATCTCATCCATGTGCTTCTCTTTAACAACCTTATTTTCCTCCAACAATTCGATTTTTTTTTCAGTAAGTTAAGAATTACCGTGCATATTTAAAAAAAGAACTCCACCGATTTCTGCCATATATCCTCCTCTAAATCAGAGGTTGCTCATATGGAGGATTCATTATCACATCCTTTAACATGGAGAGGGAGCATAAATATTGCCCCAAAATCTAGGAGAGAAAACTGAAAGCTCAATGAAAGGAGTTTAAATAGAAATACCTTCATAGGTCCTTGCCACCTGCTTCGGTATCTCCCCACTAAATTCTCCTACTCATCATTGATTATGGTCTCCATGCCACTTCCCTTTGAAATATAGTGCTTTAATTCATGTTCCATATGATCAACTAACATTCGATGAATGATATGGATATTGGCTCTTTTCAACCTAACTACTAAGGTTTTGTAGTATTCCTTTTGATTACTTTTCAATGTATTGACGGTGTTAGACCTGACAACATTTAGGGGATCTCCCTGATATGAAGTCCCAACTAGAGCTCACACCATTTGGAGTAGGAGTCCAAATAGTGGGGTGTTAATGATCTTCCTTGGTCTGTAAAACACATAGAGTGATTCATGGTGTCTTTGGTGAGAATAAATGTGTGACCTTGTAGAGAGTCAAGTGTAGTGCATGACGGTTCCAACACATGAAATGGATAAGGAAGTGCACCCCTTCGAAGCCTGTAATAGTACGTTGTAGAAAATCCACACAGATACAACTGATCTTGTAATAATCTAAAACAAAATATTTGAATCTGATATACAAATTGTGGAAACCAATTAATATCGCACAATGACATGAACAAGAAGGAGGAATAATTTTAATCGCAAAACACAAATATTTATGTAGGGAAATCCTCAACTAAAAAGGTAGGTATCTATATCTTGCTTTAAGTCAAGAATATGAAACAATGCAATGCTTCTATCAGACTTGAGAGCTCTCTGCACTATCTGTAACTATCTATCTACCAACCTATGCACAAGTTTCTCTTGGCACACCTTTCTCTCACAAGCTCCACACAAAAACTTGTGCTTCCTATTGTTTTGTCTCACCAACTCATGCTCACGAAAAAAATGATTAAATTCATGCCTTCAATCCTCCTTTTAAAGGAAATTTTATCTAATTAAGGAATGATTTATTTTAGGACTTCATCTGATTGCATGCACAACCTATACAATTTGGATGATTATACAACTGAGAGTACACGTGGACCATGGTTGATTTTCATTTGAGACAATATTTGTCATAATGTAATGTTGGACCATGTTTGACCATGCCTCACTATGATTATAAACCTATTGTGTTTATAATAAACCAAAGAATAAATATTATAAATCAAAGATATAGTATTAAACAAAGCCCTATTATAGTGTAGTAATGTGACATTGAAATATTTGCAATGTAATGTAAGGTTCCAATAGTGATTGTCATATTGTTTTTGACATTGTGAAAATGTTTGTAACAATGAGATGTTTCATACATTTCTGCACGATTCAAATGTCACAATATCAAACCTTGATTTTATATTAGATATTATAAACCTTAAAAAAATAAAACAAATATTATGAATCCTAACATTAAACCCAATATTATAACCATAATATGAAACTCAATATTACAAACCCTAATATTTAAACCAACATTATAAACCCTTATTTTATAATGCAACTCAAGGAATTTAATATTTGGTTTCATAAACCCAATATGGAACCCAATACTAAAATCCATATGCAATATAACATTGCGAAAATGAAAATCAAATTTGTTATCTTCCGATATTGTTTGTCACAATGGTTCACCATTGTAGTCATGCTGACTATTATTGACTATGATCCCCATCTTGACTATAGTTGAACATGTCAAAAAACGTCAACCATTTTTAACATTTATTAATGTATAAATATTATAAACCCTAAAATAGCAACCACATTTTCTTTTATTGCTTTTCATATTGTGACAATGTTTTCCATAATGCGACAATAGAAAGATTTTTTCACCATTCAAATGTCACAACATTAAACCCTAATGTTATTATAAACCCAAGGGACTAATATTATAAACCCTAGGGATTAAAACCAGAGGATTAATATAATAAATCCTATGGATTATATACCCAAAGAATTAATATCATAAACCCAATGAATTAATAAACCTAAAGGATTAATATTATAAACTAAAGGGATTAATAAACCATAATTTTCTAATGTTAAGTGGTGACATTATGCGATGTAATATAAAATTTCCACAATAACTATCAAATTAATTGTCATCTTGCAAAAAAAAATTTTGCAATCCAAGATTGGATCTATTTTTGTAGTACACAAACATCACAATTCAAAGCCCTATTGTATTTTCACAATGTGACGTTGAAAAATTGCAATGTAACGTAATGTTCCAACAATGATTCTCATGTTTCTTATCACATTGTGACAATGTTTGTCACAATGTGCCATTAGATATATTGTTTCACCATTTGAACATCATCACTCAAAAGGAAAACCACAAAAAATCAACAAAGTGAAAAAAACAATTGATTTAGTACAAATGAAAGTTTGGGATCTAGGAGGACTCTTATCATCTTCAAGAATAATGGTCGAGAGGCCATGATTTGTTTTATCTGGGGAGTATGATGCATGTGCATCTAACCTCGGTTAATCATTTACTATAGGAGTTAGTTTTTAAAGTGAGTATTTAATTAATTACTATATGTTTCTATAGTTTTAGGATATATGAAGAAATATTTTATATATAAGAAGCTTTGAGAGTATTCTGGAAGATTTGAGAGGATCACGGATTAGTTAGCTCTTTTCTAGGCATAAGGCATGTAAAAAGTTAGTAGATGGATGTAGAAGTGTGTTAGTGAGTGTGTAGTTGAGTTACCAAGCATAAGGCCAAGATTTATCCTGTAATTATTTAGTTTATTAATTAATCATTTGAGAGTTTATAAGCATATACTCTTTGTGGATTTTCAGTTTTGGTGTTATGTGTATTTATTGATAAGTTGTAGGCCTATGGCTTCTGGCATCATGTAACATTGCGACAATGAGTATAAGATTGATTGTTATCTTGCGATAATGTTTTTCACAATGGATCACCATGGTATCCATGTTGATTATTGTTGCCTATGATGCCCATGTTGACTATAGTTGACCATTTCAAATATTTAGAGATGTCCAACATTGATTGTACAAAAAATTCTCTTTCGGTAAAAAATTCAAGATTTAATACATCTACGTTTTATTTTTTCTCTAGGAAATAAGTACTTATAATATTTGTGTTCCAATTTCATGTTTCCCTATCATTATAAATTGTAACTTAAAGTTATAACTTTAATTAATTTTGATTTTTCTGTTCATCTTCACTTATTATTTGATCTGGATTTATGCAGGAATGCAACAGAATAAACACATAACCATAAATACAAATATGCAGTGGAAATAACACTTCATTTCATTAATATCAAAGAACTGAAATTTGCTTACAAAAAAAATGGAAATAAAACTAGCTAGGGTGCTGGTAGCTATCTCTGAGAAGAGATGTGGCAGCTACAGGCCTCTGAAATGAGTTACAATGAGGCTCAAGGGTCTATTTATTATTTAGAAACAATGGGAAATCCTAAACAGCCAAAACCCTAACCCTAGGAGATGAAGCGCCAAAACTATGGGCCCCGTTTGGGTAAATTGGTGTTTCAAATTCCGAGGGGCGTAACTTTGGCATACGATATTCGTTTGACGCGTACCATACCTTGTTAGGAAGATCTATTCGAGGAATACAAATTTTGAATGAGCATCATCAATCCATGGACCCATGTTTCTCTCTGTTTTCCCAAAAAACGTCGTTTAGGGCCTCAAAACGGCTCCGGAAGTTCAGGACCCGAAAAACTGCTAAAAATAGTAAGTTGTGCCGAAACTAAAAAACTAAAAGAGACAATGGTGGGGCCCTAAGTGGAATAGGTGGGTGACCACCAATATCCACCTGGATCATTATTATTATTTTGAATTAAATAAAAAATATATTTTCCCTTAATAAATTAATTAATTAGTAAGAAAAATATATTTAAAAATCAATAAAATAAATTATCTATTATGTATATTTCATTTTCCTATTCCTATTATAGTTAAATTAAGGAAAATAGATTTTATTATTTTTTTCTTTATAAGACATTACAAATATATTCAAGGAATAATACTATGTAAATAATATTTATTTTTATATCTTTTATTTGTATTTATATTTAAATAATATTCTTTTGTTTTAATAAAAAAAAAATTATTTTGAAATATTATAAATAAAATAAATCATTTAAAAAAATATATTTATACACACAAACTTTACTTAATAAATAATTCTTTTAAGATTATAATTTATTTTAATCTAAATTTTACTTTTAAATATATAAATAAATTATATATTTATATTTAAACTATGTTAATTACCCAATTCAAGTTTATATTTGCAACTAATGTCCAAAAAAAATTTAAGCAAAACCAACTTGATTTTTTTCTTTTTCTTTCATTAAGCTCCTTTCAAATAATTCTTGGAGATATGGACTTATGACAATTTTAATTACAAACTTTTACCTCCTTTCAGGGCAAAAGTTAAGTATTTAGGCCATAACTTTGTGGGGAAAAATGTTGTTCTAAGCCCATTCATTTGGCGAACCAAAATTCAAACTTGAATATCTATGCAACCAAGAGGACCCACAAAGCATGTCACCTATAAAAAAAGGTGTGAAAAGGGATATTAATCTAGAGGGTTCTTGTACCTAAGCTCACTTGTTTTGTGCATGCAAATAAACAAAAAATCACTAGCCCATTCACCATTTTACAATGGTGTATGTTACATCCATGCAATATTTGTACCAAACAAATCCACCTAAAAAGATCAATTTTTTTTATCTCAAGCATGGACGCTAACCCCGAAAGTTTCAAGAGAATTGAACCCATAAGATATAAATATTAAATATACTTTAATGACGAGGCTCTACCAACTAAACTAGCCCTCAAAGTTATATTACTTAGTAGTACATTATATTATTTATAAATTATGTGATAACATATAGTCTTAATTTTTATTGAAATGCGTATAGATATTCATCAATCTATTTCAATAATTTAATTTCTAATTTTAATATTTAAAAATTAAAGATTTAAAGAAAATGTTTCTCATAATTGTTTTTTTTGTAAATGAGTCTAATTCATATTAATTTGAAAGTAGAAATAGTACATATGCTACAGGATGAGTTAGTAAGTTGCGCTTAACCAATCCTAGCCGTTGTTGTGCAGATAAGGGGCTGCCTCCATGGAGGAAACAACCCAGAAAGTACATGAAATAGAAAATTACAAACTGTGCTATAGCACTAGTGAAAATAGAAATTCTATGGTAATAGAAAGCATAACAAAAAACAAGGAAGAGATGAGTTGTTGTGCAATTATTATTCTTCGGCTTCATCATCACTGTCAGGATCTTTCTCCATAATGGGATATGTGTACGCCTGTGGGGAAAATTCCTCTTCAGCGGTGGGTAGACGTTGTGGCTTGGATACCGGTGTGCAGAGGATGGGAGCCACTGGGTATTCTACATCCAGGACGCACATCTAGGTACCTTTTGAATCCATTACCTAAACATCTGGGTCATCCCCGTCATCTTCCTAAGTCGAAAGAGGCTCAATATTGTGAGGCAAGGGGTAATACTGATGACTAATGGTGGAATTCCTTGGTCCACTTCTACCTCTCTACGAAACCTATGGGGGGGCTCCCTCCTCCTAATCAAGTTCTAGGCTCTAGGGAGCCTCTCTAGTATGACTACAGGAGGAGGATTCTTCAACAGTTTCTTGGTGATTATCCAGCCCCCAATGGTAGTGACCAGGGAGTTACATTCTTTGATCTTCTTGGATGGTTCTTTTTCATAGCCTAGGTACCATGGTTAGCTGAAGAAGAGGAGGTGTGAAGCAAGGTGAATGCATATCAAGGAGGGAGATGTGAAGAAAGGTGTAAGTGGATGGGAAGGTGCGCTAAAGGGGAATGCACTGCAAGGGGTGTGGGATGAGTACACCCAGGCTTATGAAACTGGTAGGACAGATTGAGCTAGGGTGAGATGCACGGCCAGGGGGAAGCGTAGCCTAGGGAATTCTGTGTAAC
Source organism: Pinus albicaulis (assembly GCA_034641835.2). Lineage (NCBI taxonomy): Eukaryota > Viridiplantae > Streptophyta > Pinopsida > Pinales > Pinaceae > Pinus > Pinus albicaulis. Next base: position 268,134,778 of record CM076576.1, read on the forward strand.
GCAGCACTAGGGGGAGGCTGCATAGTGGACTGGGCATGCAGGAGGGCAAGAAATGTAATGAAAAATAAACCTGAAAGAGTAGACTGTGAGTCTCTTTGTGTTAAGGTTACTGCCCTTCAATAGGACTCTTACACATGCAAAGAGGCTGAGCATTATTGCACCTCACACACAACTACGTGTTGTAACGGTTTTCATGAGTAGGTACGTGCGAGTGGTTATGGCCGATCGACGTGTCAATGAAGGTAATCATTCATAATGATTGTGATAGAGAGGTGCCCTGAAGGGGGTGATGATTTCCAAGCGTGTCTTCATTATGCCTTATCTATATCATCTCAAGCTGTTGATTTCTAGAGTGAGGTTCCACATCGAGTGAGGACTTGCGCTGCAGATCGTCATCCTCTTGGGCATGGGAGAGGTAGTTGTCATGTGTCCTTCTGCTGTCACCTGCATCCAGGGAGAGAATATCATTTTGAATGAGATATTGGTATTCTCTTCATAAATAATCATCCTCAACTTGGATGAGGTTGGAATGATACAACTCTCTGTGACTTTCTACGCCTTTATTCGTGAGGAGGTCAGCAATTGAGGTTTATTTCCTGTGTACACGGTGAAAATTTATAGCCCTGTGATTTTGTATCATTTTTTTCCATAAGTTTGAGCCTATGGGCAAGCCTCCAGCTAGTGGATACTTTTGTGGATGAAGCACCATGGAGAATTCTTGTTGCCGCCAGTGTGATAATTTGTGAGTTTCCCTCCAATTCTCTGGGAAAATAGTTAAACTCAATTTTTTTGTAGATGTCATGGATGAGTCCCTCAAGCTCCGTGGAGTTGTTGCTATCACATCCCATATTTCCATAGTAGATCGGAAGTGGCTCGACATGGGAGTTCCTGAAGATAACTCCAAATACTGCATTCCCGGGGTTGCCTTTTGAAGCGCCATTAAAGTTACATTTGAAGAAACCATTTGGAGGAGGCTTCCATTTATCAGGAGTCGTGGTTCTTGCTACACTACTTGGGATGATGTCCATGGGGGTATTTATGCTCATATTCTAGTTTCTCCATATGCGACGCTCTGCAGTGGAGGTGGGGATATCCTCTTGGCTCCAAGAAGTAATGGCCATAGTTTTAGTGAGGTTGTCATGTATCCTTGCCTAGATTTTCTCTTGGGTGGATAATTTGTCTTTGAAAATTTGACTGTTCCTTTCTTTCCATATGTTCTAGATCAGGAGGCCCAAAAGTATCTACTAGAGTCTGTTCAGAAGGTTGTTCGAGTAAGTATTTTCCATCCACCTATTGATGGTGTAGATGATGTTGCCCCTTTCTCTATTGGTGCATTTGCACATGATTTATATTTTGTCCCATAGGGCATTGGAAGTAGGGAAAAGGTCCAACATGTGGTTGATAGTTTCAAAGGTTTCCTTGCATAGAGGTCATATTGAGGGTTCTACAAACCCTCTCTTCAAAATATTATCCCATGTGAGGATGTGTCGTTTACTGAGAAGCCATAAAAAGGTGGCTACTTTGGGCTAGAGCTTGGCCGACCATATCTTATTCTAGATGAGATTGGTAGGATTTGAGTTTTGCTAATGCAAGAGGTTGTAGGCTTCCTTAGTATAGTAGTTTCCACTTGGCGTGTGACCCCATCTAAGGATATCAGGTCCTAGTTGGGCTCTGATTTTTCTTTTAGTTCTTAGTTCCTCCCAAATCTCTTTGTGATTTTCATTACTCCAGTCTTCTTGCCATATGTCCGTATGTATCCAGTTCATGTAACCCTGAGTTGTGTCATTGGTACACAAATCCTGTACATAGCTCCTTTACCTTGCCTATAATGTTGTGCTCAACATAGGTCCGGGGAAGATGGAAGAGAGTCTTGGTAGCTGCTACCAGGATTCCTCCCAGAATCTAGCTTGAGAGCCACTACGCAGCTCCCAGAAGTTGTGGGTATGTATCAGTTGTTTTTGGTTTCTTGTTGCTTTTCATATTTGATATCCTCCTGGATCTATGTTGAATTTGATAAGGTCCTCCTTTGACCATGCGCTAGCATATTTGGCTGCCCACAGATTAGCTCATGGAGTGTGAGGGTTGGAAACTAATTTACACTGGATATCAGCTCCCATGATATTGTTTTTGTGCTCTGGATCACGTAGCCCTAGCCCCCCATGACCTTTAGGTGTGCATACTTCTTTCTAGTTAACTAAAGCCCATTTTTTTTTCTCTTTGGTAACCCCCCACAGGAAATTCCTTTGTAGTTTGTGCATGGATTTGAGGACCCATTTGGGGGATACGAGTACCAAGAAAAGGTAAGTGGGGAGAGACTGCAAGACAACTTTGATGAGTACCAAACGACCTTCTATATTGAGAGTGCGATGGGTTCAGTTGGATAACTTAGTGTCCATTTGGTCCACCATCGCTCTCCATGAGGAATGATTTATGGCATTGGCAGTGAGAGGGGCACCAAGATACTTAGAGGGTAAGGAGGTTGTGGAGAAGGCTAGAATGCGGGAAACATTGTGCTAAGTTATAGGGGGTGTGGAAGAAGAATATTTGCGATTTTTTAGGGTTTACCTCTATGCTATAATCTTCAGTGAAGGAATATAGAAGAGATTTGAGGGAATGGGCTTCTTGGACCGAGGGGTAACCCACGATCATGTTGTCATCCACAAATTGTTGATGGGAAGAGGGGTGAAGATTGTGGAGGGGCATACTCTGCAGAGTACGTGAATGGATAGAGCTTTTGAAGAGGAAGCCCAGCCCTTCATCCATAATGATGAAAATTAAGGGAAAAAGGGGACCCCTTTGTCTAAAGGGGACAAGAGTGATGAAGGTGGCTTTTAGAGATGAAAGAAGCCAATGGGTGGTGCATGATTATTCAATAACACCCCAGAACAAGTCTTTTATGGTTTCCCAGAAGAAGTGGAAGAAGTTGGTGCTGAATCCATTAGGGCCCGACGCTTTCCCTTCATTTAGTTGGAAGACTTCTTGTTCCACCTCAGCAAGAGTAATGCCTTTGAGCAGCGTCTGGTTGTGATCTTCCGTAACCAACTTGGGTATGTGCTAGGTAATTTTTCCTATTGCCTCATGCCTCTGATGATTAGGTTCTTGAAGAATGTCCTTGAAGTGGTTGTGCAACTCCTCCGTAATGTCCTCTTTCTTTTCCAGATGTTCTCCATTTTGATTTTTGAGAACTTTGATTCTATTATGCATCATGTGCTGAATGGTGGAGCGGTGGAAAAAAATTGTTTTTCCTTCTCCCTCTTTGAGCTAGAAGATACTAGATTTTTGTCTCCATAACATTTCTTCTTGGCTCCTTATTTCTTCCATTACCTTCTCTTGATTCTTTGAATCACTTGAGTGGCCTTCCATGATGATAGTTTGGTGAAGCTTCTTCATTTTCTCTTCCAACTCTCTTTGATATTTAAAGATATTGTCGAAGGTGGATTTGTTCCACACCTTGAGTTTACCTTTGAGCATTTTAAAATTTATATGGAACTAGTGCATATTCGTTCCATGTAGAGGTAAGAGGTAGGACAACCAATCAGAGGCCATTTCCTTGAACCCTCGACGTCTGAGCCAAAAATGATCAAACTAGAATGGTTTGGGCACAGGCGTATCTGGTCTTAACCATTGAAGTTGTATTGGCCAGTGATCAGAGCTAGTGACTGGGATGATGGTGGCTACTAGATCACCCCCCAGACATATGAATGTTGAGATTTATTTTAATTAAATTTGGAGAAAATATCATGAATGTGACAACAATAGGATTTGTTGCTAAATTGACTCCATTTAATCTTGATGTGGAGTTATTGCATCCTATTTTGTTGTGAGTGAATTTATGATTCATTTTTCTACTCCCAGCTATAAAATGTAAGCCCGTAGAGGCAAATGAGCATGATGAGTGATGTGAGGTGAGTGGAAGAGAAGTGCAGATGAGAAACTATGTTGTTGTAATTCTCCTTTTGCTAAATGAGATTGTTGATGCCTCTGTTTGGTGGACGTAGCCCAGATTGGTTGGGTGAACCACGTTAAAATTTTTTGTTTCATGTTTGTTTATGCTATGTGTGTTTGAGTGTTTTATTTAATTTCCACTGCTTGACTCCTACAATTGGTATCGGAGCTTGTGGTTTGACCATTCTGCAGTGGTTTTTCTTCCTGACAGTGTCGATTCCAGACGAAGAGATTGCACAACTGAATTTTCTGATACCTGTGTTGTTGCTAATAAAGGGCCACATAGCACAAGAACATAGATTAAGCTGAACCTCCTGATAGGATTTAATTCATTTTCCACTGGCATTCAACCAAAAGTGTGTAAGGGATGCCTCGTACTTGTGATACGCCTCTGTACGTAATTGAAGTGCCTCGTACAGTGGACCGTGAGCTTGAGCTGGAGGTTGTCACAGCAAAGCCATGGGTTGGTTGTGAGCTCTCGAGCCGTAAGCTGTGAATACAGAGCCATGAGTGCAGTTTTGAAGGAGCGGAAGGTGAGATTGCCATGTGAAATCGTCTGTGTCAAGTTGTTCTCGTTTCAAAGAAGCTGCATGGACTGAGACTGTTGAATCAGATCGAGTTTGCATGGATCAAGCTTGAGTGTGGGCTGCTGATCTGCCAAGCTGTGGGAGCCATGAGTTTTTCATTCATAGCTATGTGTTGTCGATCTAGGATCACCAGTGGCCGAGGGCCAATTTCATAGTTATGAGTCACAAAGCCGATTGCGTGTCGTGGAGCCATGGCTCGCCGCAGGGAGAGGGCCGTGAGGCGAAATTTGTTGCCACGCTTGAAGAATGCCGTGACACGAAGTCCTGCTTGTTTAACATCGTGAGTAAGAAAATTGTCACGGGTTTGAGGTTTGTGGACAAAGCTTGAAAAGTTGTACATGAAAAAATCCTTAACCAATAGGATTATTTTGAAGCGACAGTTATACAGCTTGCGCATGAAGGAAGGTACGATGATAACTGATCATCTGAATACCTTTAATACTCTCCTGGTGCAGTTAGAAAGTATAGAAGTAAAATTTGAATCAGAAGATAAAGCTGTAACTTTATTATGCTCGTTGCCCGAGTCATGGGATCATTTTTTTACTTCTATAAGTCTTAGTTCATTAGAAACCCTTGAATTTGATGATGTTGTTGGAGCTTTATTGTCCGAAGAAACAAGGAAGAGGTCAAATTCAGAAACCTCTACATCAGAAGCAATGATGGTCAGAGGTCGTTCTAAAGAAAGACGCTTCAGTAAGCACAACAACTCGCGTTCAAAATCGAAAGGGAAGAAGAGTAAGGTAAAGTGTTGGTTTTGTGGCAAATCAGGACATTTGAAGAAGGACTGTTGGAAGAGACAACAAGCATCCAAAGGAGACTCTTTGACAGAGAAGAAAGAAGCAAACACGAGCGTATACAAAGTTCGACATCCATTTCAGGGCTGAGCATTGAAGGTTATCAAGCATCATCAATCATAGATCAACAGCACATAGATTCTGGTGCATCAAATCACATGTGCATTCATAGAGAGTGGTTTAAATCTTATAAATCAATCAATGATGGAGTTGTTTACATGGGAAATGATGTCTCATGTAATATTGTGGGAATTGGAAGCATCTAGATTAAAATGTTTGATGGGACAAATAAAATTTTAACTAATGTAAGACACGTGCCTGAACTCAGAAAAAACCTCATTTCTCTAGGAGTGCTAGACACAAATGGATATAAAACCTTTATTCAAGGTGGAGTAATGAAAGTTTATAAAGGAATTTTACTAGTAATGAAAGCAAAGAAGGTTGGAAATATTTTTCAGTTAGAAGGAAGAACAGAGTCAGATCATGCTTCTACAGTATCTGAAAATGACAGTAATTCTATTCGTTTATGGCATCAAAGGTTGGGCCATATGAGCGAAAGAGGATTAAAATTTTTATCTGATCGTAAGTTACTTCCTAGTTTAAAATATTCTAAGTTAGATTTCTGCAAACATTGTCTATTTGGGAAACAAAGCAAGCAGAAGTTTAAAACTGGAAAACATACTAGTAAGGGAATCCTTGATTATATCCATTCTGATGTTTGGGGTCCATCTCCTACAATCTCATATGGAGGATCGTCATATTTTGTATCTTTTATTGATGATTTCTCTAGAAAAGTTTGGGTCTATATGTTAAAGAAAAAGTCTGATGTATTCACAAGTTTCAAACAGTTTAGAGCATTAGTAGAAAACATCACTGGAAGAACCATTAAATGTTTAAGAACTGACAATGGTGGTGAGTTTACTTCAAAGGAATTTGATAATTATTGCAAGGAATTTGGGATTGAAAGACATAAAACTACTGTATATACTCCTCAACAAAATGAAGTTGTTGAACGCATGAACAAGACTCTCTTAGAGAGAGCAAGAAGTATGCTGAGTAACACCAATTTGCAGAAGGAATTATGGACAGAAGCAGTATATACGGCTTTTTAATTGATAAATCGATCACCATCAACTGAAATAGGATGCAAAATTCCTCAAGAGGTATGGAAAGGTCATCCTTGTGATTATTCTAAACTAAAATTTGTTGGTTGTGATGCATATGCTCTAATTCTGAAACATCAGCGTTCTAAATTAGATCCTAAATAAAAAAGATATATCTTTGTTGGATATGGTGATGGGACTAAGGGATACAGGTTGTGGGATCCTACTACTCACAAGATCATCATTAACATAGATGTTAAATTCAATGAATCTTCACTCAATAATCTATATGTAGATGATAAATTGAAACAAGATAATGTACCTAAGTTTCAACATATTCAGTTTGAAACCAGTTCAAATACTGATGATAGTCGAGATGAACAAGTTTCAGATGCAGATCATGAACAAGTTTCAGATGCAGATCATGAAAATGTTTCAGATGCAGATCATGAAGAAGTTCCTACATATAATAATCAACAAATTGTGGAAGAACCAAAAACATCTTAAGGAGTACATGAGAATCAGACGTCCTCCTAAAAGGTATGATGATTATATTACTTCAGTTGCTTTAACCGCTAATGATGATGAACCTTTGTACTATCAGGAAGCTTTATAAGGTTCTAACAGTAATAAGTGGAAAGAAGCTATGAAGGATGAGATGAAGGCATTAGACAAGAATGCCACATGGGATCTAGTGGAACTTCCTAAAGATAGAAAAATTGTGGGATGTAAATGGGTTTACAAATTGAAAAGGGGTGTTGATGATACTGAAGATAGGTAGAAAGCGAGGTTGGTCACAAAAGGTTTCTCTTAGAAAGCAGGAATTGAATTTCATGAGATATTTTCACTAGTTGTAAAAAAAATTTCAATTCGGATTGTGTTAGCATTAGTTGCTTTACTTGATTTAGAATTACAGCAACTAGATGTTAAAACTTCATTTTTACATGGAGATTTAGATGAGGAGATTTACATGGAACAACCTGAAGGGTTTTTTCAAAATCACAACAAGAAATTTTTTTGCAGGCTCAAGAAATCATTGTATGGTCTGAAGCAGTCGCCTTGACAATGGTACAAGAAATTTGATTCTTTCATGATGAGTCAAAATTATATAAGTGAATATCATCATTGTGTTTACTTTAAGAAATTACGTAACGACATGTTCATCATCTTAGTGTTGTATGTTGATGATATGCTTTTAGCAAGCGAAAGCATAACAAAGATCAATAGGTTAAAGGTTCACATGGCTAGGACGTTCGATATGAAAGATCTAGGAGAAGCAAGACAGATTTTGGGCATGGAGATTTTCAGAGACAGGAGCAATGGTAAGCTGTGGCTATCACAAAAGAAGTATATTGAGAAAATACTCTTGAGGTTTGGTATGAACAATGTGAAGCCTGTTTCAGTCCCTTTAGCTTCCCATTTTACGCTTTCTTCAATTTTATGTCCTAACACAAATGAAGAAAAGGAATATGTGTCTCGAATTCCATATGCTAATGTAGTAGGTTGTTTGATGTATGTGATGGTTTGTACTCGACTAGATATTTCACATGGAGTTGTGTTTTTCAGCAGGTATATGGAAAATATAGGAAAAGAACACTGGTCAGCAATGAAATGGGTGCTTCGGTATCTGAGAGGCACAAGTTATTATTGTATCACTTATAAAAAAAGTAGTGAACTTGTTTGTGGATATGTTGATTCCAATTTTGCAAGTGATTTGGATAAGATAAGGTCAACTTTAGGATATGTATTTACTCTTGTAGGTGGAGCTATTAGCTGGATGTCAAAGCTACAAAACATTGTTTCTTTATCCACTATAGAAGCAAAATACATAGTTGCTTCACATGCTTGCAAAGAAGCGGTTTGGTTGAAAGGTTTGTTTGGTGAGTTTGGTAGGTTGCAGGACAAAATCAAGTTATTTTGTGATAGTCAAAGTGCAATTCACTTGGCTAAAAATCCGACCTATCATAGTAAATCAAATCATATTCCTATCAAGTACCATTTTGTAAGACAGGTTATCACTGAACGGGGAGTCTCTCTTGAAAAAGTGCATACAAAGGAAAATTGTGCAGACATGTTCACGAAACTAGTTTTATTAGAGAAGCTACGATGGTGTTTGGCTTCTCCTGGCTTGCAGAAAAGATAAAAATAATAATGGAACAGGGTATCAGGCTGATTTTTGTCAAGGTGGAGATTGTTGAGATTTATTTTAATTAAATTTGGAGAAAATATCATGAATGTGATAACAATAGGATTTGTCGCTAAATTGACTCCATTTAATCCTGATGTCACAGTTATTGCATCCTATTTTTGTTGTGAGTGAATTTATGATTCAGTTTTCTACTCCCAGCTATAAAATGTAAGCTCGTAGAGGAAAATGAGCATGATGAGGGATGTGAGGTGAGTGGAAGAGAAGTGCATATTAGAAACTTTGCTGTTGTAATTCTCCTTTTGCTAAATGAGATTGCCGATGCCTATTTTTGGTGGACATAGCCCAGATTGGTTGGGTGAACCACGCTAAAATCTGTTGTTTCATGTTTGTTTATGTTGTGTGTGTTTGAGTGTTTTATTTAATTTCTACTGCTTGACTCCTACAATGAAGTCTTCCATGATGAGAAACCTGTCTAGTATGGAAGCAATTTGGTGATACCTCATCTTCTATTATTCCAGGTAAAGATGCCATTGGAAGTTTGCAGGTCTATAAGGTGGTTTTCTTGGATGAAGTTCTTGAATCCATTGTTGTATTTGTCTAGATGTTTCCTTCGTCCTTTTATTTCCTGTATATTTGTTATATTATTGAAATATCCTCCTAGCAGCTAGAGTGGTAGAGATTGTTTTTTATTGAGCTCAGCCACGTTGTCCAAAAGCTCCAATTTTTGGAGAATATTTTGGGGAAAGTAGACATTCGTTAGCAAGCCATGAATGTATGTTCCAATCAGGTGAAAGTTTTCCTAAATGAAATGCCTATTGCCATGGAAGTTCTCTAGGGAGATGATTTGGGGGTTCCAGATGATTGCTAGTCCTACAAAAGATCCATTGGCATCTACCGCTAGTGTTCTACATCCTTTCCATATATCTTTTTAGGATTGTTTCGAGGGTGGAGCTGGAGATTTGGATTCTTGCATGTAGAAAGTTGTAGGGTGTTCCTCAGTGATTGTTTTCTTGATTATCCTGCGCTTGGTGGGACTATTTATCCCTATTATATTCCATGAGATGATATTCATTGAGGGGGGTGGTAGTATAGGCGTAGAATCAGGTTAGCTTGGGGAATCTCCTAGAATCCACCATTTCTTTACCCATTTCTACTATTCTTTGTAGTGATGTTTTCCATCCTATTTTGCGGGATTCTTTCATGAAGTATTTTTTATTTATGAGCGTACACCTCTGAATTCCTAGAGAGGGGAGTTGTTGTGCTCGAGTTAGGATTTCTTCTAGCTTTTGGACCTAGTTCTCGGATATTAACTGAAAGTCCTTCTTATTGAATGCATCCTCTAAACCTATGAGGTCTACTCTCTCAAGATCAATGCTCTTTGTATTTTCCTCCATACCTTCTGGGATCACATCCAACACATGTTCTTTACCCTTTCATGCTGAGTTATCCCCTACAAGGCTAGGGGTTTTGGGTTTCAGAAAGGCTTTCGGTTGGATCTTGTTGTGTTGTTTCTTAGAGGTTTGGGGCTGGTGCTGTGAGGTGTGCCCTGCTTCTTTGGCTGGTTCATTCTCATATTCACTAACTGGTTTAGGGTTGTGAAGCTATTGCTAGTCGCATGGCCTTTTTTGTTCTAGTGATAATTAGTTATATTGTTATTCCTTTTCTTGCTTGCTACCTTCGTGAACCCTTCTGTTGCTTGGTCATTTGATTCATTTACGGCCGCCACTTTTTTGTTTAGAGGGAAATATCTAAATATGTGGCCATGTTGGTGACACCTCCGGCATCCAAAAGTAACATGCTCATAATCTATAGTTTGTATCCATTCAAAATATTCATGCAATTGACTTACCTCGCTTGGTAGCAACTCCACTATTTTAATATAGACACAGATTTGAGCATATACTGCATAACGATTGATATTTGTTTCCTCTGCTGTCTTGACGAATTCACATAGGGCATTGCCTATGTCCCTTAGGGTTAGATCATCCTAGTAATCCTAGGGGAGGTAGTAGAGCTGGATCCATATGAGAGCCCATGTAAGATATTTTTTGTCTAGGTTGAAACACTCAGTCCAATGGTGGAGGTATAGGTCTGCAGAGTTGAAGAAATAGGGTCCTTCATCCATGATCCCATTTTTGTTTTCAATACAGGTAAATATCACATTAAAGAAGCCTTTAGCAAATAGCTAAAGGTTGATATGACCCTTGGGTTTCCATTTGGAATTTATGCATCCTCGGAGGTATTTTTCAGTGGGCCACAAACCCATGAACTTGCCTATCAATGCATGGTACTTCATGAACTGTATTCTTTCATTAATGTGATGCGTAGGGAGATAAATCATGGTTATTTTGGGGTTCTTCAGAATGCATGTGGTTGACGTGATATTTTATTCTTCTACTGTTGATGTAGTTTTCTATTGAGCTATGGCAGTATCCCCTGAAGTGTCATGAGATGGGCCAAAGTTTTGCTAACTGTTGATGTCAACCACTGCCACCGCCCTTGTGGGAGGCAAGCCTGTTATGGGGGGAGAAGCAATACCTCCACTGTTTTCTATCATGGGTGAGCCTCAAGGCAAGTGAGGAGAGTGATCACAACCTACGCTGAAACCTCCAAACCTTTGGTCATGGTCATCGTCCTGGTGCAGATATTTTTTTAGAGAACATCTGATCTATTCTCTCTTTGGTTTTTCACTTCTCATAATTGTTAACAAAATATTGTTAATTTTTTTTTTGTAAGTCAATTTTTCCTATTAATTCATGTCTGATTTACATCATGAGGATCTCCATAAAAAAGTACTATCAACCACAATCCTAATGTATTTATTGGCCCACAGATAAAACTAGAACCACATTATAAAAAGACCCATCAAACTAGATAATTGTAGACAAAAAACCTAAAAACAATAAAAGGTTCCTAGAACCTAAGAGAAACCTATTATCATCCATGGTCCTGAGGGAAAGCTGGAACTGGGATGACCTGCCTATTACCTACAGCTGGAGGTCGAAAAGCATCGTGGACATAGAATTTTTTAAGGCCCTATATTACTAGTGTAGCCCCTTATTGTTGTTAGTGTAGCCTCCTTAATTTTATTGTTGTACTGATATAGTCCCCGCTTTATCATTATTGTGCCCAATAATAGCCCACTATTGTTATTATTGTGCTCTTTCCTTATTATTGTTAGGTAGGCTAGGATTATATTGTGACCCCATGGTGTCCTATATATATAAAGGAGGTTTTTTCATTTGTGTCATCGAATAATTGTTGATTTATGTAATGTAAAGGAGGTTCCCCCCTCAAAGTGGATTATTTCTAAGACATTGATCTCTCTTTTCTTCTATTTTGGGAGTCAGTTTCATAATATTTGGTATCAGAGCTTTAGATTCTAGGGTTTCACTACTTCAAACCCATTTGTGAGGAAATCTCGAGGAAAGTCATGTAAAAATTTTAGATCTTGGTTCCCGATATTTTGGAGATATGATCTGTGGAAGTTAGGCTCTTTGCAGGATCCGAATTTCATCTCAAAGAGGTGACCTTGGGAAAATGACATAACTCTCTCTGTGAGCATCAGATTGGAATTCTATAAGAATTGGCTGAAAGTACACAGATTGTATTTTCTTGTTTATCAATTTCATATTTGAAGGAGGAAACAGTTACACGTGGCACGTTGTACAAGTTCACTCTATTGAACTAGTGTATAATTAGTTCATTGTGGGAGATTGGGCATAAATTTGTCTTCAAGAATCCAAATCAGGTCAGACCCATGGCATTGGAAAGAAGATTCAAAGGGATACTAAAGGACCAAAGATAAAATCTTGGGGATCAAAAATTACATATATACATAAATTTCAATATCGAGCTCCTCAAAAGAAAGAAAAATGTGTGTATTTTGTTTTTCAAATTGCATAAGTATTGCTTGAAAAATTAGTTTGAAGTGATTCCAAGGGTATATTGAAGCATAGATATCAGTATTGGGTTTTGAAATGGCCCCTAAAGAGAATTAAACACCCATTAAGCCCTCAAAAGGCTTTACTATAACTCATGCAGAGGAAGCAGTGCAACATGATATATCAAAATTACAAGAGGAAGTGCACCAAATTTCACTCTCACAAAGAGTAAAAAAAAATGAAATGGAAGTTTTGAGGAAAGGCATGGAAGCTAAGATGGATGGTTTGAAGAAAGGTGTGGAAGCTAAGATGGATGGTTTGAAGAATAGCATGGAAGATAATATGGAAGCAAAGATGGGTGACATGGAAGCTAATATCGATGAAAAATGAAAGACAACATGGAAGACATGAAGAATGACATAAAAGAAGACATGGAAGGTTTGAAGGAAGTTTTGACAAATTTGATACAGTAAATTATTCCTAATGGCGAAAAGGTAGTATATTAAACTCATAATGAGAATAAATTAAATGTTAATCGTGATTTCATAAACTCTAATTTTGGATTGAAGACCCACCATATTCCAAAGATCAATATGAGGAAGTTTTATGGCAAGGATCCCGTAACATGGATACTAAATATGGAGCAATATTTTAATCTCCATAATGTGAAAAACCCAAAAAAGGTACATATTGCGACTTTATATTTAGAACAAAATAAATTTGTATGGTATTGATGGCTTTTCTCTTGTAAAAATATTCTCACTTGGTAAATTTTTATGGAGGAAATGATAGCACATTATGAGGATACAAAGAGCAACACCTTCTTTAGCCAATTGATAAATCTCAAACAAAAGGGTTTAGTGGGGCAGAACATTGAGGACTTCCAAAAATTGAATATAAGGGTAACTGATATTCCAGAGGAACACAAGATTGATCTCTTCATAGGCACTTTAAAGGATAACATCCAACATGAAGTTCGCGTTTTGGAACCTGATTCATTGGAGAAGGCATTCATGTTGGCAAGAAAAGTTGAATGTAAAATTATGGCGACAAGGAAGCCTACCACTCAATTCTATAAAGAAGGAAGTGTTGCTACGCCTAGATTTCCACAACCTACAAGGTTAACACCACAACAATTGGAAGAAAAAAGAGCAAAAGGGCTTTGCTACAGTTGTGATAGCAAATACACTAAAGGTCATAAGTGTGCTGAAAAGAAATTATTTTACATAGATTGTGAAGAAGAAGAAGAAAATGAAAAAGAAGAGGATATACACCAGGAACCAGCCATAGAAGAGGAAGAAATGAATCCAACCATATCATGTAATGCACTGGCCAGAATTACCACTCCTCAAACTCTCAAGATAGTAGGACAAATCAAGAAGAAAAGGGTAATAGTGTTGATTGATTCAGGTAGCACCCATAATTTTATTCATTGTAAGGTAGCCAAGGAATTAAATTGTTTCCTATACCCAGCACCAGAATGTCAAGTGATGGTTGCAAATGGAGGAACTATAAATTTATCTAGAAAATGCCATAATATCAAGCTAACCATGGGGGAATATGTATTGACTAGTCCAATGCTTTCCATTCCTATGGGAGGTGCTGATGTTGTACTAGGAGTACAATGGTTACAATCTTTGGGGACGGTAGCTTTTAATTTTCAAGAACTTTCTTGAAATTTTTTTCAGAAGGAAAGGAAGTCGAATTACGGGGTATTGAAGGGAAGCCGGGAAAGATAATAAGCTCTAATGGCATGACAAAGCTTCTAAAGAAAGAACAACGAGGCGTAATTGCACAATTATGCTCACTAGAAGTTCCAACATCAAAATCATCTATTTCTGCAGATCTCCAACAAGTCTTGGACAATCATTCCAAGGTGTTTGAAATTCCCAAAGGACTCCCACCTATTCGTGATCATGATCATGCTATTCATTTGATTCCAGGAAGTGTTCCTCCAAACATAAGGCCTTATAGATATCCTTACTTCCAAAAGAGCGAAATTGAACGTATGATTGCAGAAATGTTAGAGGCGGGTATAATTCAACCTAGCCAAAGTTCTTTCTCTGCTCCTGTAGTATTGGTACACAAGAAGGATGGATCATGGCGAATGTGTCCGGATTATAGGGAGCTCAATAAGCTCACCATTAAAGATAAATTTCCCATTCCTGTGATTGATGAATTATTGTATGAATTACATGGAGAAATGATCCAGGTGGCTCCAGACACCCTCAGGAGACCAAGAGGACTGATGATAGGTCAAAATTCAAAGTGGTCAGATGGCTCTCTAACTAGGTTTAGGTTGAAGTACTCATTGCCTTGATTCCAACGGTGCAAACGGATCTCCAATCTGAGCCCGTATGAAGAATTTAGAGCAAGTCAAAGTTTTGGTCAAAGTTGGGCTGTGGGTCAAGTTTAAGTGTCCCACAAATTCACCATCAACTACGGTGTTGAGTACAAAGATGTCCTTTTCTTTCACCAAATTTCACTTCATTTCCTTTTTACTTTATCAATTATAGGCTTAAAATATCAATAGGATTGATTAAAGTCACTTTAAGAATGCATACAATGACTGACTTGCTATACTTTTATGGTTTTGTTGTCGTAGTGATTTTTTACTAGACTTAGCTACAGAATGCAGCCATTCTGTAGCTAGTCGCATATTCCGCAGCTATCTTTATGTTCACACAGGTTACAGGTGTCACTTAAAGGAAAAATGCATATGGTTGAATTCCAGAACTCACCTACATCATTCCTTTCCCTCTACGAAGTCTGAGCAAAAATCTGCAAGTGGTTATGCACGTGGAGGAAACCAAAACTAAGAAGTAGATTCCTACCAGGACAAGGACTCTACAGATGTCTTCAGCAAAGTACGAGGCCTCCACAAGAGTTCTAATTTGATTTTAATTGAAAAAGACACTTATCCCTATTTATTCTCTAGGGCAGTTATGTATTTCTCTTATAAGAATAACTTGGGAAATCGAGAGACAGTTAGTTAGTTGATGTTTTATTGTTAAGTTGTCCAAGACCGTAATACTCCGTTTTTGAAGTGTTTTCCTTTAATGAAAGAAGAACAACTTTAATACATGATCTGAAGCAATCTTGAGGAGATTCATGTGCTAATCTGGTGGTAGAGGGCCCCTACTGCCCGAGAGGCTCTGTGCATATTGTTTAGATAAGTAACTTTAGCTCTGTTTCGTTCCTAATTTAGGTAGTTTTCTGAACTTTATGTTTTATGCTCACTTACATCGAATGTTACAGCCAGTCTTGTTCTTATGAATTGTTCCAAAATATCACTAACACTGAATAAGATAGAGCTGTAGTATTTCAGAGATTAATTTCATTTTAGTTCAGTTGTAGTATTTCGTAGGTTAATTGCATATTAGTTCGGTTCTGTTTAATGTATTTTAAGTTTTATTAGCTAGTTGTATTCTAGTTTTGTTAAATTAGACTTAAAGGCCTTCATTATTTACAAACTGCTCTTGTTCTTAATCTCTGCTAATACATCATTATCATAGGAACAAGAATTGGTAATGTCATTTTGAAGTCTTGACTGTTCTGCAATTTCTCATAATTTTACAAACTGCCTTTTTCCAAAACTATTCCAAAATATTTCTAACCCTTGAATGAGGCTTAATAGTGACATTTTGAGTTGCAGAATGGATTAATTTTAGTGTCATAAGTTAATTTAGAGTAGGGTTCCTTACTATGTTGCAGATAATCTTTTCCAAATGTGTTTCAACAAATTTCTAACCATGGATGAGATTTTCTCTGTGATATTGTAAGTTGTTGATTACTTAGAAGAACCTCATTGCATTAAACTTATCATTTTCTCAAGTTGTTCCAACATACTTCTAATGAAATGAATTGGACTGAGTTCATGTTATGAATTATTTTTCTTGTCAAGTTTTACAATCTGTGAATTAGCATTTTCTGTTCTTAGGTGCCATACATAGTTTAGAATAGATTTTGCTCTGTTTTAGTGTGACCAATAACTTCTCTTTGCCAACAACTTAGTTCTTTTCCTCTTAGCATAAAAACACAAAACCAAAAACACTAGAAAAACACTAAACACAACAAAGTAGGAAGCAGATACCTAGGCACATATAGTGCACTTCACTTCAACAGTTTACTAGCCCTGGTTGACAATTTATGACATCAATTTAGGAACACTAAGTTAAGCAGACATTTTGGCGCCGTTGCTGAGGATGTGGTTGTGAGTTTTTCAATAAAGAAGTTCGTTGATGCTATTTTGATTACAACTTTAAGGAGCTGAAGAATTTCACCAAATTGATAGCAGAGGGCCCCTGCTATTCAAGGAGGTTTTACATGTTTTCTAGATAAGTCATTTTCAATTCTGTTTTGTCATATTTCCTTACTTAGATTGCTTTCTAAAATCATAGCTTTTAGCATTATGTTTCATGTCATTTTCTTAGATAAAGGATCCTCATGATATTGCAGTTAGTCTCTTTCTCAAGCTCTTCCAATACATCTCTATTAAATGAATGGGATTCAATTGTGATATTCTGAGTTATTAGCATTTCATTTTTTGTTATTTAGTTAAAAAGAAGATCCTCATTGCATTAGAATTAATCTTTTTCACAAGATCTTCCAACAAATCTCTAACTAAATGAATTAGATCAAGTTGTAGTGTTTTGAGTTACTTTTCATTTCATGAATGTTCATTTAGAAACTATAATATCCATGGATTAGGACTCTCTGTTTTTATCATTTCCTAGTTAGGAGCAGAATTCTAGTTAGGAGCAGAATTTGCAAATAAACTATGTTTCATTTATTCATTGCATTAGGATAATTTTAATGCAATGAGGATCTTCTAAGTAATCGACAACAACATTCTTTTCCTCTTGGCATAAACACAAGAGCAAAAACACTAGAAGAAAATCCTCGCTTTAGCAAGTGAGAAGCAGATACCTAGGCACATACGGTGCACTTCACTTCAACGAGTTTACTAGCCCTGGTTGACAATTTGTGACATCAGTTTAGGAACACTAAGTTGAGCGGACACGTGAACCCAACTCCGAAAACAAAAGAAGCTGGCCTCGTTAATTTTCCCAATGGCCACTTATTTACGTTGAAATGAAAATATTCAATTTGTTTTAATATATATATTAAAATGGGGTGGCGGGACACCAACTTTACCCTCAAAAACCATATTATAAAAAGTATTAAAAATTGTGGGGGCGATGAGGCCATGACCCTGCAGTATAGCATCATTTCTCACCTTGACATGATTCATGATTGCTACATGGCTTTATGGGCACCCATTCCTACAGACTTGGACAAATTCACTTAAAAACGGTGGAAAATCCTTCATACGCGACTATGCCCGTGTTTTTCCGCGTGTATACGCGAGTACAGCTAGACTTTTCCGCGTATGCCATTTTAATGATTAAAAAATATATAAAAATCCCTAATTTCGCGTTGGGTTGATGGTTACTCGGGTAGTTCAACCACCCCAGCCCGTGGCCAACTGTTTCCAACTGCTGAAACTACTTGGAGGGACTATAAAAAGCCCTCATGTGTATGGCCTAAGGGAGAGAGAGAATTATTGATATTATACTCTGTTGGTATTTCCTATCCAAGTCTGATTCCCCGTGCCTCCTGCACTTTCCCAGTTCATTGTAGGAAACCCTTGTTTCCTTGAGATATACATCCCTTTATATGTTATCTCGTATGCACCAGTTTGGAAGGAGTCTTAGCGAGGCAAGGGCTGGACGGATCCGGACGACGGTCTGCGAAGGCCTTGGAAGGATCAGGTGATCTCTCCACGATTACTTTTGTACGTACTATTTATAATACAGAAGTATCATGTTGTTCCCGGAATAAACGTGTTAGTGTATGCTTTAATGTATGAAGAATATTCGTTATACATGCATTCATTATGATTTATTTAATGTTTTATATGAATCACACTAACATATAGAGTAGAAATATGCTGTACAACTTGTCCTTTGTGCTGGTTTCTTCTTGTATTTCAGGTTAAGGAGGAAGGACGGTTGCAGGGAGTTTGAACTCCACGTGGATCTACTTCAAACGTAGGACCAACGGGTAAACCTCTCATTCTGCTCTATTTAGTTTTTATGAATGTGCATGATTGTGTGAGTCTCTGTTAAGTAGTACGCCCCTGCTCTGTGGAGGTTGAATCCCGACCAACCTCTAGGGTAAATCCGAAAACACCCTCGTCACCACCTCTACCCACAAACCCAAACATATATATATATATTATGATTGAATGGGTCAGGTCATGCCTGCATGGAGTGGACCCTGCCCACCCAAAGCCTTTATTAAAAAATAACGACCACCATATGTAACCACCCAGAGGGTAGAATAACGGGACCAGCGGGGGTTAGACGCACACGACCCACGTGGCCAACCCCCGAGCAGGCGGTCCCAAAAAACAATCACGAATTGAATTCAAACCACAAACGGTAATGTGCCATAGTAAAAAACGTGCCTCACACATTTATTGCGTTGTTGTTAAAACAAACAACAAAAATACGTCATTACGGTTGCAACAGGATTCAAAATCGGATCTCCACCCAACCAACCCTTTGCCTTAACCAACAGCACAACGGGCTGCTTTGTAAAATCCGCACACAATTTAATATTCAAAATCACATCCTTTGCCATCCAATCCCAACAGAGGAGGAGGCTGAGTAAGAAGAATGAGGAAAAACCGGTGGAGCAGGAGTGGGGAACCATAAGCACATCCACAAAGGCAGAAACATGCTGACATGCGTTTCAAGAAGGAGAATCTTTTGTAGATAATATTCTTTTATTCCTAAAAGATTCCATGGGGAGGTAAAATTCAATTTTTTCAAAATGTTATGAATTTTACAGTCATTTTAACCAGAATTTTGCAGGGAACGTGATAGTAAAGTCATAATGGCCATCTAAGCAACATATTTGGAGATTCCCTACATAACAGAATCTTAGGGAATCGTGAGGGAATCAAAAGATTCCTTGAGGCCCAAAACTTGTAGGAGTCCATTTTCAACAAAATTTATGTCAATTTTACACCTCTCAATAAAAGGAACTCAATGGTGATGTCCGTTTTAGCAATAGAGCTTCCCAATTTTTGGCCATTTTCCATATTGTAGTGACAGTGTCCGATTCTCAAGTGTGGACAGTCGATTCTGTTCACCTCAACACCACAAATTCAACAGTGCAACCATATTCAATAGCTAAGCATCCACTTCTTCAACTAGATTTAGGGGTTGAGGTATATTCTGTTTTATTGTGTGCCTCTTTTTTTTGTCAGATGTATTATGATTTCTAGATCCTTTCTTGATGCATGTGTAGGATCTTGTTTTTTCTTCATGTGAGATTATGTCATGCTGATAGGAGGTCCATTGTGTGTGATATTTCCTATAGCATAACATCTCGTGGAGAGACAAGCCACTCATGTTGAGGGCACATCCTTTTATGAACATCATCCATGTACATATTCCCATTTCTAGCACTATATGAAGTGACCTACCTCATTTTGACACCAAGCCCAGAGACGTAGGCCACACTGGGTGAAATTCATTATCAACGTCTCCTGTTTTTATGTTGTTGACAGTTGTCTTGTTTCCTCTTTATTGAGCATGCATATGTGTTATTTTATGCTCTTTTAAAGTGAAATTCTAACAAAATCACATAAGTAAAAGATCATGGATAAATATGGTAGTTGACGAACCTGGATCAAGTGGTATCAGAATAGTCTTCTTGCTAATGCGAATTGTGAGTGTGAACAACGATTGAACGTGCAATAATGGAGGTTGGAAAAGACATGTGCAAGGCCATGCTCAGGATGTCCAAAATGGTGTACATGATGGATGAAGCTTATGAAGGACAAGAGAAAGAAGAAGCAAAAATTGATGCTTCATCCACATCTTGCAGTGAATATTCATCGCCCTCATTGTATTCTCATCATTCGAATGAGGAGATAAACCATAGCCTTCAAGAAAATAATGCTGAATTGAAATTACTTCTACAAGATGAAAAAGAGGATAAGAAGAGATTGTAGCTTCAGTTTCAAGCAGCAGAGGAAACCTTGGAAGAACTGAAGCACAACGACCAAAGCCTTCAAGCAAAGGATGCTAAATTAAGGAGGCTTCTCCAAGAAGAGAAAGAAGAGAAGCATATATTGTAGCTTCAGTTGCGAGTCACAGAAGAGGCTTTAGAGGAATAGAAATGCAACAAAGGCTTGAAGAAGCCATCATCACCTATTTCTGAATCGAAATTCAAGGTAAAAAATGTTGATGTTTCTTCAGTTTCATCTTCACATGATATCATTTATGTGGGAAATGTGGAGATACCCCTTACAGGAACTGGCATGAGACTCTTCACCAAGATGTGATACAAAGGAGGAGGACTTGGCGTTAATGGCCAAGGCATGATTCAACCATTGGAGGTTGTGTATAGACATCGATTAGTAGGTTTGGGGTACACTGAAGGACAATTCTTGAAGGTGTCAGAAGCTCCCAATACATGGTTGAAACAATCGGGGAAAGATAATGAAGGGAACACTTCACCATCATCCTATGACAATGCACATTGCAGAGAAAGAGTTACAGAAATCTCTTGTCACCATGATTGCACTGGAGACAAACAAGAAAGGTATAACAAGTCTCGATATTATAGTCTTCATTTTGATTACAAGCATGTCGCTAACAATGAACATAGATCATGTCATTGGAAAACATGTAGTCTTTTTGGATTACATAACCATGTATTTTCTTAGTGTTGGAAGAGATTGGCAACACGAAAGAGGATGAGACATGAAAGGCCTTCTCTACAAAAAGGAAAGAAGAAGGTAAATAAGGTCTAACGGAACAAGAATCATTGCAGTCATTGCAACAAAAGTGGCCATCAAAGAGCCACGTGTTGGAGGCTCCATCCAGAGAAGCACCTTAAGGACAAAGCAATAATGCAAGAACCAGTTGAAACAATTTCTCAACAAGAAAATGCGCCATAGAGAGAGAAATCATTCACTTTCATAAGTGAGTAATGGTTTTCTAGATCTGTTAGCTTGTTTTGGCCTCGATTTGTAAATCATGTGTTGCAATTTAAAATTTAAAAATGATGATGTGTTTTTCCATCACTTGTGAAGCAACAATGATATTTGGTCTTGTATAGATAGTTGGGGTATTGGTTCCATTTGATGTAAACTTGACCACAGAGTATGGTTATAAAATTGTGGCAAGTGTGTGGAATGCTTGTATAATGGTCACTTAGTTAAGCATGTAATTTGCAAAAATATTGTACTATAGGTTTGTAGAGGATGCAGGTGTTAGCTCATCGCTTATGTCTCCGAAGGAAAACGGTGAAGGAGAATGAAAGGTGACCTTTTAGGACACTTGTGGCATAGACAAGGTATAAAGAAGATGCAAATTATGTTCATGCTTTTGGTGGACCAAAAGCTCCTCAGTGGGGATGATTAATCCAAGTGGCTCACAACACCCTGAGGAGACCAAGAGGGCTGATGATATGTCAAAATTCAAAGTGGTTGGATTTCTCTCGAACCAAGTTCAGGCTGAAGTACTCATTGCCCTAATTCCAATTTTGTCAACGTATCTCCAATATTATCCCATATGGAGAAGTTAGAAAGAGTCAAAGTTTTGGTCAAAGTCAGGCAGTGGCCAGGTTTAAGTGTCCCACAAATACATCGTCAATTGGTAGGGGACCTTGTAGAAATTTGAATAACTGATATGTTATCCACCAAGATTCTCTTGATCAAACACTATTTTATCTTCATTCACAATATATAATATCTTCTACCATTGATCATTAATTGCGGAAATAAAAAACAATCGCATGCGCACATTAAAACCATAAGCAATCACACATATGAACACAGTATTTCATGGGAAATATTAAAGCTGAAAACCTCAACTATATGTATATTATATGTCATAGATATCATGTAACAATCATCATACAAATCTCCTCAGAAGCTCTCAGTACAATCTCCAATTTCTACACACTAATCAAGCTAGGTTTAGCAAAACACATGCTCCAATCTACCTTACACCTAATAGCACAACATACAAACGCAATCGATGTTTGAATAATGGCTCAAAAATAAATTTGAACCCTGGCTTGTCTTGCACAATCCTCATTGGTATCTCCAATCAACACAGTTGTTACCGAATCATGCAACGGTATAGTCTGATTGATAGTCCTGCTGTCTTTCACCTGTCTCTTCAACTGGTCTCCCGCTGGCTTGTCTGTGCAATGGTAATTGATGTATTCTTTAGTTGATTAATGAGTTTATAATTAGTGAATTAATTAATAATTAATTCTTCCTCTCCTTTAGTGTATCAATCGATTGAACTAGGTCTGACTAGCTCAACTATGTTTAGATTAGTTAAATTGAGCTTTAACTCCGCTGCTTCCTCAATCAACTCCACCAAACTCTGTCACTTGAGTTCTAACTGAAGTCTCCATGCAATAGCTCCACTTAACCCTCAGGAATAGCGTAATTCCTTCTGTCAGCTCCTGTGCCACATCTGTGCACTTAACTGAAGTGCTCCAAAAGAATAAGATAATGTTTAGAGTCTAAATATTATTAAGAGCTAATAATATTTGACATATCTATTTTTAGACTGGCAATCTAAAAATAGATTCCGCCCAATATGTCTAGAAATAGAAGTCCATCTATTTTTTCCGACTTGACCAACCATCCACAAATAGCATCCTGCAACTCATAGAACATGATCCATATGTCTAAAAATAGACTTTGCGCCAAAAATAGCATGCGGGCCCACTTAGTGAAGGCGACTTCTTTCCACTAAGCTCATCATCTTGTTGCAATCTCAACACTCCCTCTCAACAAGATAAGGATTATCTGCCACCCCTATCCTGCCTCTGTGGTATTCGAATTTTCTTCTGGTGAGCGCCTTCGTCAAGATATCAGCATCCTGATCCTCCGTGGGAATGTATGAAAGTAACATGATCTTCCGCTGCACACAATCTCTGATATGATGATACCGGATGTCAATGTGTTTAGATCTGTCATGAAATACTGGATTAACCGAGAGTTTGATGCAACTCTAATTATCACAATAAATCACAGTAGGCTCTAAGTGTGAACCGAACAACCCGACCAGGATCTTCCTCATCCATATAGCCTCGCATGCAGCCAAACTCGTTGCCATATACTCGGCCTCTACTGAACTGAGTGCCACGGATCTCTACTTCCTGCTGTACCAAGAAACTGTTGTCGACCCGATACTGAAAATCCCTCCAGATGTGCTCTTTCTGTCCGTTGGGCTCCCTGCCCAATCTGCATCCGTGAAGCCACACAGCTTCACCTCATCCGATTGTATGTACCAAAGTTCATATCCCGATGTGCCTATGAGATATCTCAATACATGCTTCCCCACCTTCAAAAAGAGCTTGGTAGGCTTAAACATAGCTTGTGAAATTTGGTTAACTGTGTAGCATATGTTGGGTCATGTATTGACCAGATAGATGAGCGACCCCACCAACTGTCGATAAACGGTGGCATCCACTACCTTTCTTTGAAGTAGCGTCCTCCCTTCCTCAGCCACCGGGGAAGGGTATCAATAGGCTTCTTTTGACCATGCATGTTGAACTATCCCGGTATCTCAAGGGCATACTTGCCTTGAGAAACAAATATTCCATCAACTGTCTGTCAAATTTCCAATCCCGAGGAATTAATGAAAGGCCCAAGTCACTTCATCTCAAACTCCTTTGCAAGATCGACCTTGCATGAGTGTATCAACGAGTTCATCTTTGTCAAAATCAAATCATCTACATAAGAGTACAAATGATCGACAAGTTACCCTCGACCACAATACGGTATAACAACTTACCCCACCAATCAGTATAGGTTCGGATCTCTGTTTGGTCAATTTAGTGTGTCCTAAATTGCTAACATAAATTATCAACCAGGGATTCGTAAGCTGACGAAGTGTGGCGCACTATATGTGAAAGATAACCTATCTCTTACTTTTTGTCGTTTTTGGATTTTTATGAAATTCTAAAAGACAAGTATGGTTATGGATATTCAAGGCAATGATGTCCTTTATAATGATTTACCAACTTGAAACTGAAAAAGGAATTTGAAACATACAATGAAAAAACTTGAAAGGAAATGAAAATGTGCTACTGAAATGAAAAAGGTGCTGCTAATCTAATAAATCAAAACAATGAACTAGTGAGCATGAAACCAAACTATTCTTGCTGCTGTCTAAACACAAAAGAAATTATGCTGAAAGAAATCCAAAAGTTGCAATAAAGTAAATCTAAATCAAATTACATCAACTTGTCTTCTGATCCCTCATCAATAGTCCAGCTATGATTTTCGGAAGTAACCATAAACAACTTGAGTAACTGATATCTAACTTGCAGAAAGTAAACTAATATCAAACCACACATTCATAATTCAATCCCTCACCATCAGTCCAGCTGTGGCTTTCGGAGGTAACTGAAGATGTCATGCACAATTTAATATTTCTAACTTGCAGAAAGGAAACTAATATCAAACTACACATCCATAATTCAATCCCTCACAATCAGTCCAGCTGTGGCTTTCGGAGGCAACTGAAGATGTTATGAGCAATTTAATATATCTAACTTGCAGAAAGGAAACTAATATCAAACTACACATTTCATAATACAATCCATCACCATCAGTCCAGCTGTGGCTTTCGGAGGCAACTGAAGATGTTATGAGCAGTTTAATATATCTAAATTTGCAGAAAGGAAACTAATATCAAACTACACATTTCATAATACAATCCCTCACCATCAATCCAGCTGTGGCTTTCGGAGGTAACTGAAAATGACATGAGCAATTTAATATATCTAAATATAACTACTGAAGCAAATGTGCAAGACTGAAATAAACAAAGCAATACCGGAATTAAACAAAAACTGAGAAAAAATAAATTAACAACAGAACAATATTGATTCCATGTCATTAGTCAAAAGATATGCAAATGCCCGGGCTGCCATGAAAAATTATGCTAAAAGCTATGATTTCAGAAAGCAATCTAAGTAAGGAAATATGACAAAACAGAATTGAAAGCAACTTATCTAAAAAACATGTAAAAGCCTCCTTGGATAGCAGGGGCCCTCTGCTACCAATTTGGTGAAGTCCTTCAGCTCCTTAAAGTTGTAATCAAAACAGCATCAAAGAACTGAATTTCTCTATTAAAAAGAACTCACAAATTTACATCCCATTCCATCTTGAACTTTGTTACAAAAGACTTCTCTACTACTTTTTCATTACTTTCTCATTACTTCCTCATTACCTATGATAGGAGAAAGCTTCTCCTATTTATACAAAATATGAGGAGACATCTTATTAATGGGAGTCCATGAATCTCTCCCTCCATCTCTAGAGTTACAATCAAAATAGGAAATGATAAGACACATGTCTTTCTAGAGTTTTAACACAACTTGAGGAATGAGACACACATCCTCTTAGAGTTTCAATACAACAAGGAAGTGAGACACATATCCTCTTGATCCCATAATCTTCTCCAACCAAATTCGAATTTGGCTTTAGAGTGCCACATAAGGGTCTTCTAGAAGTCTCATTTTGACCTACACATGTCACAAAACTCATAACACATATATAGATATATGAAACTATGTTAATTTTCTAGTTTCTAATCATAAATTCACTTAAAATACATAAAATAAATACCTTTGGAAAACAAGGATCATAACCCATATATTTATGTAAATGGTTATTTGATGTAGGGTTTTAGGTCAAATGGCTATGAAATAAGAGCTAAATGGTTATGACATAATGGAAATATGTATGAATATGGAGAACATTTATGAGACTCAAAGGATCCGCCTCACTTCTTGGAGAATCCAAGTGCGATGAAATAAATCGTCTATCTATGTGTACCAAGCATGAGGTGCTTGTTTCAACCCATATAGCGCTCTCTTGAGCCTGCACACATGCAACTCGCTGATGAAGATCTCGAAACCTTCAAGCTGCTCTATGTACGCCTCCTCCTCAATCACTCCATTGAGGAACACAGTCTTCACATCCATCTGATGAATGTGCCACCCCATCTACACTAAGAGAGCAAGAATCGTTCGTATGGAAGAATACCTTGCGACAGGTGCAAAGGTTTCCTCGTAATCGATCCCCTCAATCTGTGAGAAGCCTCAGGCAACAAATATTGCCTTGTACTTCTCCACACTCCCGTCAGCTACTTGATTCACTTTGTAGATCCATATCTAACCCACCATTGATTTCCCTTCCGGCCTTGGGACAATCTCCCATGCACTATTTTTGACAATCGAATCATACTCTTCCACCATGGCATCTACCCATGCAGGATCCTCCATAGCTTCCTTGAAAGAGGATGGCTCTGTCATGATACACTTGCTCATAAGAGCCATGTATCCAGTATACCAGTCAGGTGACTGTCTCTGTCTGCGCTATGATGTAGGTTTTGCCAACCTTCTTCAGATCTGGTTACTGTCACTTTTTGTAGTGCGTGTCTGCCTCCTCGATGGTTGGTGCCGCATGAGTGGTCTCTCCACTCCATGAACCTCCTCTGTGGCTGATCCACGTCCCGAGGCTCATCCTTAGAACTAATAGCTCCTCATCCGCATGCAAGTGTTGCTCCTCTCAAGCAAACACTTCATGGCTTTCTCCCCATGAAATTTGATACGCACAACAAGCCTTGCGACTATTTGGAAAATAAAATTGGCTCCAATAGATTGTACGTTGTACCCCACAAATATCCCAACCTCTGCGGTCGGCTCCAGCTTCCTCCTAGCATCCTTCGTCACATGAATGTAAACAGTGAACCTAAAATTCCTCAAATGGGAAATATCGTGCTTCTTACTAGTAAAAGAAAACGCCTCTTCGGGTGTACTCATGCCAAGTACACTGTGAGGACAACGGTTTTGCACATAAACCGCAGTATTGCATGCCTCAGCCCACAAGTGTATGGGAAGGCCCTGATCATGAAACATCGCCCATGCAACACTCATGATCGTTCTGTTCTTCTGCTCAGCGACCCCATTCTGCAGTGGGTTATGAGGTTCTATGAGCTCTCTTCAAATTCCTTCTACGCTGCAAAAGTCCTTGAATTCTCCAGAGTTGAATTCACCACCATTATTGCTCCTAAGAGCCTTCACCTGCTTCCTCGATTCTTTCTCAACCAATGCCTTGAACTCACAGAACTTTGAGTATGTCTCGCTCTTCTTCTACATGAAGAAGATCCAACACTTACGAGAAAAATCATCAACAAATATCACATAATACCTGTGCTTTGCTATCGAAGCTACTGAGAAAGGTCCACACACGTCTGTGTGAATTCTCTCAAGGATCGTCGTGGCGCGACTATCCTTCTTGTGAAAGGTGGCTTTCACAAATTTTCCCAAGGTACACCCCTTGCACTGATCTGACTGCGCAAGAGTGCCTTGAGGAAGCCCAGTAGAAATCTGCTACAGCATCTTCAAAGCTCCATGGTGAAGGTGGCCCAATCTCCGATGCCACAACTTGCCATCATCCCGGCTCACCACTCCTTCTGCCTTGCCTGCCATTGCTGCACAACCATCTACCCGCAATTGATAAAGGTTCTTAACTTGAACCCCTATCCTCCGGGTCTCACCAGTTGCCTTATTGCGTAGGAAAGCCTTTCCCTTGCTAATGAAAACATCATATCCCTTGTCTTCTAACATCGCCACAGAGATCAAATTCTTCTTCAATCCTGGAACATGCATCACTTCCTTCAATACGAAGGGTTTACCAGACTCCCTCTCAAAGGAAATGGTACCGATACCGGTCGCACTGTATCTACCATCATCGCCAATCTCGATGCGCACTCCAAGATCCTTCTCATCCAGATCACTGAACAAATATTTGTCTCTAGTCATATGAAAAGATGCACCACTGTCAAGAAACCACACTGAACCCATCATACTTGAGACCAAGCATGCGATCAGCAAAAAATCCAGCTCAAACTGTGAGGCTAAGGCCTCTCCAGCTGCAGATCCAGCAGCCTGCTTATTTTTCTTCTTCTGTGGATTAGTGGCGTAATGTCTGTGTTGGTGACAGTGAAAGCACTTCGCCTTGGACATGTCCTGCTTCTTGCCTTTCGCACTGGATTAAGAAGAATTCTTCTTACTCTTCCCCTTCCTTGCTTTGGCAGTGAAAGCACAATTTTCTTCATCTGAGTTCTTTGATGAAGATCTGTCCCTGGTACTTCGCGTTATCTCCTCTTGCACAAGATCCGACCAAAGTCACTCCCATCCTGGCAATTTCTCCCGACCATTGATAGAGCCTGATAGGAATGCCAACTCTTCGAAACCCCAAGGAGAGACAAGCTCATAAAGTCCTCATCATCTACAGTCACCCCCACACTTTCCAGCTCATCCCTACATTGGATGAAATTCGTGAGGTACTTGGGCATACTATCGCCTTTCTCCATTTTTATGTTCCTGAGTTTATCCTTATGCGCCAACTTCCTCTGGTCGCTCTTGCTTTGGAATAATTCTGTCAACACTTTCCACATCAAGAATGGAGAAGCCTTACCATGAAGGCTGGACACTATGTGATCCTTTACACCTTCCAACATAATTCTTCGACACTTTGCTGTCTTCTTTTACCATGCGTCAAGTGCGGCAGCATCGCTAGAAGCAGGTTTTGGAATTTCTGCATCTATGAACTCCTTCAACCCATTGTCATCCAACACCGCCTCCATCCTGTCCTTCCATGAAATATAATTCGAGCTGCCCTCAAGGGCATACTCCAATCGCAATCCGTTGAAAGACATCTCAACTTCGACACCAAGAAAACACTGCTGCAAATTCGAATTCCACCAGCACAAAACTCAACCGCTTTAATGTTTTGCAATTGCTCCAATGATCAATATCCCTCTGATACCATGTAGAAATTTGAATAACTGATATATTATTCACCGAGATTCTCCTGATCACACACTATTTTAACTTCATGCACAATACAGAATCTCTTCTACCATTGATCATTAATTGCGGAAATAAAAACAATTGCATGCGCACATTAAAACCATAAACAATCACACATATGAACACAGTATTTCATGGGAAAGATTAAAGCTAAAAACCCCAACTATCTGTATATTATATGTCATAGAGATCATGTAACAATCATTGTAAAAATCTCCTCACAAGCTCTCAGCACAACCTCCAATTGCTACACACTAATCAAGCTAGATCTAGCAAAACACATGCTCCAATCTCTGCCACCTGATAGCCAGCCTCTATTGCGTAATCAATGTTGTAGGATGGCTCATTAAATAACTTGAACCACCTAGCTTGTACTGCGCAATCCTCATGGGCTCCTCCAATCACTGGTTGTTGCAAATATGCAACAGTATAGTCACAACTGATAGTTAACCTGCTCTTTCACCTATCTCTGCACTGGTCTCCACTGAAACTATCCATGCACTAAAGTTAACTGATGTATTCTTTAGTTGATTAATGAGTTTATAATTAGTGAATTAATTAATAATTAATTCACACCACTCTCACTAGTGTATCAATCAGTTAGACTAGATACAACTAGCTCAACTATGTTTAGCTTAGTTAAACTGAACATAACTCCATTAACTTCCTCAATCAACTCCACCAAACTCTCTCACATGAGTTCTAACTGAAGTATCCATGCAATAGCTCCACTTAACCCTTAGGAATAGCGTAATTCCTTCTGTCAGCTCCTGTGCCACATCTGTGCACTTAACTCAAGTGCTCCAAGAGAATAAGATAATGTTTATAGTCCAAATATTATTAAGAGCTAATAATATTCGACATATCTATTTTTAGACTGGCAATCTAAAAATAGATTCCGCCCAATATGTCTAAAAACAGAAGTCCATCTATTTTTCCAACTTGACCAACCATCCACAAATAGCATCCTGCAACTCATAGAATATGATCGACATGTCTAAAAATAGACTTGCGCCAAAAATAGCCTGCGGGCCCACTTAGTGAAGGCGACTTCTTTCCACTAAGCTCATCATCTTGTTGCAATCTCAACACTCCATCTCAACAAGATAAGGATTATCTGCAACCCCTATCCTGCCCCTGTGGTATTCGAATTTGCTCCTGGTGAGTGCCTTCGTCAAGATATCAGCATCCTGATCCTCCATGGGAATGTATGAAAGTAACATGATCTTCCGCTGCACACAATCTCTGATATGATGATACCGGATGTCAATGTGTTTAGATCTATCATGAAATACTAGATTAATTGAGAGTTTGATGCAACTCTGATTATCACAATATATCACAGTAGGATCTAAGTGTGAACCGAACAACCCGACCAGGATCTTCCTCATCCATATAGCCTCGCATGCAGCCAAACTCGCTGCCATATACTCAGCCTCTGCTGAACTGAGTGCCACGGATCTCTGCTTCCTGCTGTACCAAGAAACTGTTGTCGACCCGATACTGAAAATCCCTCCAGATGTGCTCTTTCTGTCCGTTGGGCTCCCTGCCCAATCTGCATCCGTGAAGCCACATAGCCTCACCTCATCCAACTGTCTGTACCACAATCCATATCCCGATGTGCCTCTGAGATATCTCAATACATGCTTCCCCGCCTTCCAAAAGAGCTTGGTAAGTTTAACCATAGCTTTCAGAAAGCTAGTTAACAAGATAGCATATGCTCAAATGCATTGACCAGACATAAGCAACCCCACCAACTCGTCAATAAACAAAGTGGGCATCCACCACCGCTGGCGAGCATCCTCCTTCCTCCATCCACCAGGAAGAGGAGTATCAACAAGCTTGCAGCCATGCATGTTGAAATTCTCCAGTATCTCCCGGGCATACTTTCCGTGCGAAAAAATTAGTCCATCACTGCATTGCCAAATTTCCAATCCTAGGAAATAATGAAGGAGGCCCAAGTCCTTCATCACAGACTCCTTTGCAAGATCAGCCTTGTATGAGTGTATCAACAGTTCATCACTTGTCACAATCAAATCATCTACATGAAGTACAATGATCAGCAATTTACCCTCCACCACAATTTGGTATAGGTTCCAATCCGCCTCACTCTTATAGAATCCAAGTCCGGTGAAATAACTGTCTATCTGTGTGTATGAAGCACGAGGTTCTTGTTTCAACCCATACAGCGCTCTCTTGAGCTTGCACACATGTGACTCGCTGCTGAAGATCTCGAAACCTTCGGGCTACTCTATGTATGCCTCCTCCTCAATGACTTTGTTGAGGAACACAGACTTCACATCCATCCGATGAATGTGCCACCCCATCCGTGCCGAGAGAGCAAGAATCATCCGTATGGAAGAATACCTTGCAACAGGTGCAAAGGTCTCCTCATAATCGATCCCCTCAATCTGTGAAAAGCCTCGGGCAACAAATCTTGCCTTATACTTCTCCACACTCCCGTAAGCTGCCTAATTCACTTTGTAGATCCATCTCTAACCCACCATTGATTTCCCCTCTGGCCTCGGAACAATCTCCCATGCGATGTTTCTGACAATCGAATCATACTCTTCCACCATGACATCTACCCATGCAAAGATCCTCCATAACATCCTCGAAAGAGGATGGCTCCATCACGACACACTTGCTCATAAGAGTTTATGTATCTAGTATACCCTGGGCCAGTGACCTGCCTCTATTCAAGACCGAGGATGTAGGTGCTCCTACAACCTTCTCTACATCTGAGCCAGTCGCTCGGCGCCTCGTAGTGCGTCGCCCTCCGATGGTTGGCGCTGCATGAGTGGTCTCTTCCACTCCATGAACCTCATCTTGTGTCTGATCCACATCTTGAGACTCATCCTTAGGAACTAATAGCTCCTCATCTGCATGCAAGTGTGGATCCCTCTCAAGAGAACACTTCATGGCTTTCTCCTCATGAAATTTTATATCTCGTCGCACAACAGTATTGTGACTGTCTGGAAAATACACACGATAGTTGTGGGTCATATCAGTGTACCCCACAAATATCCCAACCTCTGCGGTTGGCTCCAGCTTCTTCCTGGAATCCTTCGTCACATGAATGTAAATAGGTGAACCAAAAATACTCAAATGGGAAATATCAGGATTCTTACCATAAAATGCCTCCTCGAGTGTACTCATGCCAAGTATCCCGTGAGGACAACGGTCTTGCACATATACTGCAGTATTGCATGCCTCACCCCACAAGTGTATGGGTAGGCCCTGATCATGCAACATTGCCCGTACAACACCCACGACTGTTCTGTTCTTCCGCTCAGAAACCCCATTCTGCTATGGGTTATGAGGTACTATGAGCTCTCTTCGAATTCCTTCTGCGCTGCAAAATTCCTTGAATTCGCCAAAGATTAATTCGCCGCCATTGTCGCTCCTAAGAGCCTTCACCGTTTCCTCGATGATCCGTGATACTTGGTCTCCTACCTATTTCCATTTGGACACGCAAGATCAATTCTTTCTGCCGCTTCATCATAGCTATCATTTATATGTTTTTGTCCCCGTACACCTCGAGCCGTTTTGGGCATTAATAACCTGTGATGGATATTGCACACCATCGAGTCCATTTGAACCCCCACCATCAGTTCTTTCAATTTTCAAGTTGCAACAAAACTTACTATTTTTAGCAGTTTTTTTGGGTCCTGAACTTCGGGAGTTGTTTTGAGGCCCTAAATGATCTCTTTTGGGAAAACGGAGAGCAACATGGGTCCATAGACCGATGTTGCTCGTTCAAAAGTTGTACTCCTCGAATAGATTTTCCTAACGAGCTATTGAGCGCATCAAACGGAGATCGGATGCCAAAGTTACACCCCCGGGAAGTTGAACCACCAATTTACCCAAACGGGCGCCCACAGTTTTGGCGCCTCATCTCCTACAGTTAGGTTTTTGGATGTTTCGGATTCTACATTGTTTCTCAACAATAAATATGTCTTCAAGCCTCATCAGAAGATGTCTGGGGTCGGGAGCCGGCTAAATTCCTTCTCGTGGAGTTGGGTGCTACCATGTCTTTCCATCTGTTATTCTGACCATGCTCATTGTAACACAACAGGAGTCGTGAGGCCTATTGCTCCTTCTCACAGTGATGTTTTCTCTACCAGTTATGCTAGCTCACCACATCTCCATCATGTCTACATTGTAACACAGTTCAAGGGCTGGTAGCCGCCACATCTCTTCTCAGGGATACGCTGCGAGTACCATAGCTCTTTTATTTCCATTATGTCTGTAATAGGCCTGCGAGCCTCAATGTAACGTAGTTCAGAGGCCTGCGTACGCCACATGTCTTCTCAGAGATACGCTACCAGTGCCCTAGCTTGTTTCCATTATGTTTTTAAGCTTATTTCAGTCATTCTTTTATTAATAAAATGAAGCATTATTTCCACTGCATCGCTGTATCTATG
Source organism: Pinus albicaulis (assembly GCA_034641835.2). Classification (NCBI taxonomy): domain Eukaryota; kingdom Viridiplantae; phylum Streptophyta; class Pinopsida; order Pinales; family Pinaceae; genus Pinus; species Pinus albicaulis. The sequence continues at coordinate 268,168,605 of CM076576.1, forward strand.
GTTATATTCAGACTGCTTCTGCTCCTGATAAATCCATATCAGTCCGATTATTTCTCAAACCAAGGTCAGAACTCACGTAACTTTGAGTATGTCTCGCCTTTTTCTGAAATGAAGTTGTTGATCCCAACACTTACAAGAAAATCATCAACAAATATCAAGAAAAATCGTGTCATGGCCGTCGGCTACCGAGAAAGGTCCACACACGTTCGTGTGAATGATCTCAAGGACTGCCGGGCGCGACTATCCCTTCCCCTCATGGAAATAAAGGCTTTCAAAAATTTTCCGAAAGGCGGTCCGCACAATCCGACCGCGCAAGTGTACCTTGGGCTCAAGAGAAATTCTGCGTTCTCTTCAAAGCTCCATGGTGAAGGTGGCCCAATCTCCTATGCCACAGCTCGCCATCATCCCAACTCACCACTCCTTCTGCCTTGCCTGCCATTGTTGCGCAGCCATCTACCTGCAACTGATAAAGGTTCTTAACTCGAACCCCTATCCTCCGGGTTTCACCAGTTGCCTTACTGCGCAGGAAAGCCTTTCCCTCGCTAAAGACAACATCATATCCCTTGTCTTCTAACATGGCCACCGAGATCAAATTCTTCTTCAATCCTGGAACATGCATCACTTCCTTCAATACGAAGGGTTTACCAGACTCCCTCTCAAAGGAAATGGTACCGATACTGGTCGCACTGTATCTACCATCATCGCCCATCTCGATGTGCACTCCAAGATCTTTCTCATCCAGATCAGTAAACAAATCTCGATCTCCTATCATGTGAAAAGACGCACCACTATCCAGAAACCACACCGAACCCATCACACTTGAGACAAAGCATGTGATCAGTGAAAAATACAGCTCAAACTGTGAGGCTAAGGCCTCTCCAGCTGCAGATCCAACAGCCTGCTTATTTTTCTTCTTCTGTGGACAATTAGTGGCGTAATGTTCATGTTGGTGAAAGTGAAAGCACTTCACCTTGGACATGTCCTGCTTCTTTCCTTTCGCATCGGATTGAGAAGCATTCTTCTTGTTCTTCCCCTTCCTTGCTTTGGCAGCCAAAGTGCAATTTTCTTCATCTGAATTCTTTGATGAAGATCTGTCCCTGGTACTCCACCTTATCTCCTCTTGCACAAGATCCGACCAAAGTCGCTCCCATCCTGGCAATTTCTCCCGACCATTGACAGAGTCCTGATAGGAATGCCAACTCTTCGGAAGACCAAGGAGAGCCAAGCTCACCAAGCCCATCAAAAGTAACCCCGACACTTCCTGCCTCATCCTTGCCTCGATAAACTTCGTGAGGTACTTGGGCATACCGTCGCCTTTCTCCATTAGGGTGTTCCCGAGTGTTGGAAATATGATGCGGAGTGTTGTCCTTGATGGCAACCCACTGAATGAAGATGAAGACATGCGACTGTTGACATGTGTTGTCCTTGATGGCAATCCACCTGATGAAGTTATGCTTGACTTGATGGACTTAGTAAATGATGTAAATCTGATATGATATAATGTTTGTTGACAATATGATGCTGAATGTTGTCCTTGAAAGGCAACCCACCTGATGAAGATGATGACAACTTAATGAAGTTGTGCTTGAGCGAATATGTTCCTGATGAAGAAAATATGGTGTTTCTACAATGTGTACAGAAGGCAATGAAGAAAGGAATTCAGAATGTGCTCAAAATATGATGAAAAGAGTATGTCTCTTTGTATACGCGGATTGGCCTAGGGGAAGTCGCGTATGCACGCGGAAAAGAACGTGCCAAGTAGCGTATGGGCTAAAGCGCTCAAAAAGTGCAAAAACAAGGGTAACCACCATGGTATTGACCCATTGTATTGGGTAATGATCCGCCTAATTAACCCCGTCCAGGTAGTTTTGGGCTCATGGTATTGCTTTGGCCCATGGTATTGAAAAAGGGGCTCATGGTATTGAAAAAGATAAACCTATATAAGGAGAAGAAATTCATTGTGCAAATGATGAGTGTGAGAGCAAGATGTCTGAGCTTGAATGAATACTTCTCTCTGAAGTATATCTGAATGGAAAGGGTTACACTTGAATGATAGATCTGAATGTATGATGCACCAATGATGAAGAAGAGGATCTAGATCTGAATTGCTCTTGTATTTGCTAGATCTGATTATGGAAGGCTTAGATCTGTGATGAGGCGAACATCTAGGCGAACATCTGTCTGAAGTAAAGGGTTGAATCTGAGGTGAATGTCTGATCTGATGAAGTATGCTGCTCTGTAATGTTTAAATATCTATACGCTACTTCGCCGCGGAGGAAGCGCGTATATACGCAGATTCGCCGAAGAGAAAGCGCGTATGCGCAATAAAATATACACTGAGGTATACGCTGGTTTGTATGGACGGAAGCGCGTATATACGCGACATAAGTGAAGGGAAAGCGCGTATGCAAACTAGGGCTTGCTGAAGCAAGGGGTATGAAATATCTAATCTGTTCTACTGTGTTTCTGCTATCTGATTTGTGTTGATATGTATCTGCTGGTGATGTATGTTTGTGCTTAAAAGTATGAAAAGGGTCCAGTATGAAAATATGATGAAATGTGGCCTGCAAGTGTTGTTCTATTGAAGTGGTTGGATCTAGTGTGAAAATTGATGAAACGTGGTCCAAGGTGGTGCTGAAGGTTGTAGCCTTCAGTCAGGGGGTTGTAGCTCCCTTCCAGGTGAGGCCGGTAAACGAGATCAGGGGGTCGTAGCTCCCTTCCAGGAGAGGCTGGTAAACGAGTCAGGGGGTCGTAGCTCCCTTCCAGGAGAGGCTGGTAAACGAGCGCAGGTGGGTGCCTGCGTGCTGGTCAAGTCTGCGCCAGCACATATGTTGTAAGATGTTTTCTCTATAATAAAATATTGAAGGCCGAGCAACTGCAGCGGTGGTTTTCTCCCGATTTGGGTTTCCACCTAAAAATCCTGGTGTTCATGTGTGATGCTTTGTGTGATGGTTTATTCTGTTCTTACTGCACCTGTTTACTGCTTATTTAATATCTGATGAATAAATGATGGAATGGTTTAAGTGAAGATTTAATGACATATCTATATCTCTGTGTATACGCTAGTTTCATAAAGGGGATCCGCGTATATATGCTAGTTTACTGAAGTAAAGTAGCGTATGGGTTTTAAGGAATGAAAAAGCATAAATATTTGATTATGCAAAGAATAATTACTCACTTCCCTCAAATATATTTTCCTAAACACTCCAGTCAGCCATCCTTGAGTGCCAACTTCCTTTGTCACTCTTGCTTTGGAATAATTCTATCAACACTTTCCACATCAAGAATGGAGAAGCCTTACCATGAAGGCTGGACACTATGTGATCCTTTACACCTTCCAACAGAATTCTTCGACACTTTGTTGTCTTCTTTTGCCATGCGTCAAGTGCGGCAGCATCGCTAGAAGTAGGTTTTGGAATTTTTGCATCTATGAACTCCTTCAACCCATTGTCATCCAGCACCGCCTCCATCCTGTCCTTCCATGCAATATAATTCAAGCTGCCCTCAAGGGCATACTTCAATCGCAATCCATTGAAAGACATTTCAACTTCGACACCAAGAAAACACTACCGCAAATTCGAATTTGCAATCTACTCAAAACTCAACCGCTTCAATGTTTTGCAATTGCTCCAATGATCAATATCGCTCCGATACCATGTAGAAATTTGAATAACTAATATGTTATGCAATCGAGATTCTCCCGATCACACACTATTTTATCTTCATGCACAATACAGTAATCTCTTCTACCATTGATCATTAATTGCGGAAATAAAAAACAATTGCATGCACACATTAAAACCATAAACAATCACACATATGAACACAATATTTCATGGGAAATTTTAAAGCTGGAAACCCCAAATATCTATATATTATATTTCATAGAGGTCATGTAACAATAATCATACAAAGCTCTTCACAAGCTCTCAGTACAATCTCCAATTGCTACACACTAATCAAGCTAGATCTAGCAAAACACGTGCTCCAATCTCTGCCACCTGATAGCCTGCCTCTACTGTGTAATCAATGCTGAAGAATGGCTCATAAATAACTTCAAGCCACCTAGATTGTACTTCGAAATCCTCATTGGCATCTCCAATCACTAGTTGTTCCAAATCATGCAACAGTATAGTCACAACTGATAGTCACACTTCTCTTTCACCTATCTCTTCACTGGTCTCCACTGAAACTGTCCATGCACTGAAGTTAACTGATGTATTCTTTAGTTGATTAATAATTTTGTAATTATTGAATTAATTAATAATTTATTCACACCACTCTCACTACTGTATCAATCAGTTAAACTAGATACAACTAGCTCAACTATGTTTAGATTAGTTAAACTGAACACAACTCCATTAACTTCCTCAATCAACTCCACCAAACTCTCTCACATGAGTTCTAACTGAAGTATCCATGCAATAGCTCCACTTAACCGTTATGAATAGCATAATTCCTTCTGTCAGCTCCTGTGCCACATCTGTGCACTTAACTAAAGTGCTCCAAGAGAATAAGATAATGTTTATGGTCCAAATATTATTAAGAGCTAATAATATTTGACATATCTATTTTTAGATTAGAAATATAAAAGTAGATTTCGCCCAATATGTCTAAAAATAGAAGTCCATCTATTTTTTCAACTTGACCAACCATCGACAAATAACATCCTGCAACTCATAGAATATGATCGACATGTCTAAAAATAGACATAGCCTAAGAATAGACTTTGTGCCAAAAATAGCCTGCGGGCCCACTTAGTGAAGGCGAATTCTTTCCACTAAGCTCATCATCTTGTTGCAATCTCAACAGACCTAGCTCCTGAAAATGGGTGAAATTGTAGCCTCATCAATTTTCCCAATGACTCTTATTTTCATTAAAATGAAAAATGTTCAATTTGTTTTAAATAAACAAAAAAATATATTGAAATGGGGTTGGTAACTACCATATCGTAAAAAAAATATTAAAATTTATGGGGCGGTGGGCCATGACCCCAATCGCACCCTCCACCCACAAACCCAAACATATATATTACGGTTGAATGGGTCGAGTCGGGGACATGTGGAGCGGACCCTGACCACTCGAAGCCTTTATTTAAAAACAACAGACACCATATGCAACCACCTAGAGGGCATCATAATGGGATTGGCAGGGGTCGAACCTGCGCAACCCACATAGCTAATCCCTGAGCAGGCTGTCCCACAAAACAGTCACCAATTGAAATGAAACTAGAAACGGTTATGTGTCATAGTTAAAATGCGCCTCACACATTTATTGCATTGTTGTTAAAACAAAAAACAAGAATATGCCATTACGGTTGTGGTAGGATTCAAACTCAGATCTCTGCCCAACCAACCCTCTGTCATAACCAACAGCCTAACGGGTTGCTATGTAAAATTGGCCCATGATTTTATATTTAAAATCTTGTTCTTTGTCATTCGACCCCAATGGAGGAGGAGGTCGAGGAGGAAGAAGGAGGACGGATCTGTAGTGCAGGAGTGAGGAACCATGAGTTCATCCATAGAGGCATAACCATGTTAGCATGCTTTTTGAGAAGGATAATATTTTGCAGAGAATATTCTTTGATTCCTAAAATATTCCATGGGGAGGTAAAATTCTATTTTTTCATAATGATATGAATTTTACATTCATTTTAACTAGAATTTCGTGGGGAACGTGATGGTAAAGTCAGAATGGCCATTTAAGCAACAGATTTGGAAATTCCTTGTAGAACATAATGTTAAGGAATCTTGAGGGAATCAAAATACTCCTTGAGGAACAAAACTTTCCGGAGTCCATTTTAAACAAAATTTATGTCGATTTTACACCTACCGACGATAGGAACTCAATGGTGATGTCCATTTCAGTAATAGAGCTTCCCATTTTTCGGTCATTTTCCATATTGGAGTGACGGTGTCTGATTCTCAAGTGTGGACAATCGATTCTATGCCCCTCGATGCCACGAATTTAACGGTGCAACTAGATTCAATATATGAGCATCCACTTCTTCAGCCAACTTCAGGGGTTGAGGTATATGCAGTTTGATTATGTGTCTCCTTTTGTTGTGAGATCTATTATGATTTCTACATCATTTATTCATGCATGTGTGGGATCTTGGTTTTGCTTCATGTGAGATTATGTCATGTTGATAGGAGGTCCATTGTGAGTGAGAGTTCCTCTAGTGGAACATCTCATTGAGAGATGAGCCACTCATGTTGAGGGAAAATCCTTGTATGAACATCATCCATGTACATATTCCCATTTCTAGCACTATATGAAGCGACCTACCTGATCTTGACATCGGGCTCGGAGATGTAGCCCACACTAGGTGAAATTCGTTATCAACGTCTCACGTTTTATGTAGTTGATGGTTGTCTTGTTTCATCTTGCTTAAGCATGCATATGTGTTATTTTATGTTATTTTAAAATGCAATTATAACAATATCACAGAAGTAAAACATCATGGGTAAATCTGGTAGCTAACAGACCCAGATAAAAAAATTTATTTCACCAAGTTGGATCTTCATTCAGGATATCATCAAATTAAAATGAAGACTGAACACATTCTAAAAACAACATTTCGAACTCACGAGGGTCATTATGAAATTTTTGTCGTGCCTTTTAGCCTTACCAATCCACCTTCTACATTTCAAGGTTTGATGAATTCCATTTTCAAACCCTTCTTTAGAAAATTTATGTTAGTATTTTTTAATGATATACTAATCTACAACAGGTCTTGGAAGGGTCATTTTCAACATGTTGACAGGGTGCTTAGACTATTGGAGGAGAATCAATTATATCAAAAACCTCCAAATATTTATTTGGAGTAAAAGAGGTGGAATATATGTGTCATATATTAGTTGAAATGTGTGAAAGCCTTTAGCCCACTTGAAGCTAATAAGATAAGCTAACTAATCTTAATAAAAAACTATAGAAAATATTCTCTCTATGCAAACTAAGGAAACTTTGCTAAGAACTAAGAGCCCAATAAGAGAACTAACACTCAGCTCACTAACACCAAACTAACTAAGAAACTAACGACACTGAAAATTCTAATGGTAAAATTCTACCCAGTTCATCGCTATCGCTGATGGCTAAAGGAAATTAATGGTATGGTACACTTTTACTACAGACACATTAATAGGGTGAATCATCCACATGTAGTCTATACATGCTCTCATCTATTTTATGAGTTGTAAGGAAATTCAATACTTCTAAGTACCTTGTAAAGAAATCCATAGAAAACCTTGTGAAAAGAATTAGCTATATCAATTTTAATAACTATTTCCCACTCTTATTACTTATACTTGAGTGGTCTAAAAACATGTTATCAAATATTGTTACTTATGAGCAAAATCCCCTTTGATATTTTGAAATAAAATTAGAGAATCTATGTTTGTTATGTAAGTAGGAAGGAAATAAAGCAAACAATTGTATGATTGAAATTATGTTGATGCAAACATCATTGTTGTGTCATTTTTGATATATTTAAGCCATTCTTATCCAATCTCCATTATATTCAATGAATCGAGGTTCAATTGCATGCACATCATTAAAAATTTTGTTTGATTCTGCACACCAATATTAATTCAATGTCAGATTTATTATGTCTTTGAGAAGATATAAACACAAAACAATGTTAATATTCAAATTTATGTTAGTTATAAAAATAAAAATAAATATACATTTTCTATATGTTAATATACCATATTTTTCATGAAATGTGCTATTTTTGTTAAATTTGTTATATCAAAACTTATTATTACTAGTAAAAAATAAAATTCAATAAAAATAAAAAATAATCACCAAATATAAATTTAATAACACATTAAAATAATAAACCTTATTTAAATAGAGAAAAAAAATCATATCCAAATATCAAAACAAACTCTCTTATGAAACAAATTCAATAAAAACATAATACATAACTTTAGTTTTGACAAGACCTTGGAGTTTTAATGAGTATTTTTATATTTATGAAAAATTATGAGTCATTCCACTTTTATTAAAAATTAAGTAAGTAAACTCTCTTGTGAAACAAATCCATTGAAAAAATCATTCATAACTTTAATTTTGACCAGGCCTTTTAGATTCAAATGATTAATATTATTTTGTCAACTCATTGTTCTATTTTTTCATACTTTCTAAATATATAGCCTATGTTTGTTTCTAAATATTAGTTTAGCTTGTTTGCCCTATTATCTTATTGCCAGAAAACTCACTGTTATAGTGGAGGAAATTCACTTTCACAATGGTGGCAACTCATTGTTACCACTACAGTAACAGTGAATTTCCGCTACTGCAACAGTGATTTGCCGCTACTGCAACGGTGAGTTTCGGCAACTTTGTTTTAAAAATATAAAAATATTTCAATAATTTTTTTTTTTCATTTAATTACTTTATTATTTTTCAAATGGTTTATAAATTGGTATTGATCATCCAAATTTCATGTCATCCAAACTGAGGGCATGCACAGACTAGGTTTGTGCTTCACAATGAAGGACTAAGCCAAGTGTAGCAAAATACGAGAGAAATTCCTCGCATAAGCACCAAAAAATAAGCATATTATCATGTGTTGGTTGATGGGCTCATAAAAACACAAAATTATGATGCAAGTGACTTTGTCACTTACAAAAATTCTGAATTAATCACAAATAAAATGATTGGTATTTACTAGGTTGGAAGAAAAAACTTGAAACCCTTTTACCTACAAGAAAAAACCATTGCTTCGTGGTTTCAAATTTTGAACGTAATTTACAAATCAGATGTCCAAAGTGTTGCTGATGATATACTCATTGAAGAAACATACAATGGACATGGATGTGTGATATATGTGGAGCCAGTATGTGCCAGATATGTGGAGCCAACATGTGTTCCACCAATTATCATTGAAAAACATCAATATTCATGGTATGTTAATGAATGGGTTGTTCTTGTCATTGGTATTGGGATTATTATGGTGGTAGTCATATTATGGTGTTCCTATTTCTTGAGATATATTGGAACACCATTATGTCCATAATTTTTTTATGTATTTATATGAGCAATGTTTTTTTATAGATGGTCTCACTATATTTTTTGGTTCTCTTCTTATATCTCAACTCAACATGTATGTAAAAAATGTATTTTTTAGTGATACTATAAATGGAATTACATTGTAATTACAATTCAATTGTCTAATTTTGTTTATTGTTTAGTTGTGTCATTTTCATTGCAGTTCAATTTTCTTTATCTAATTTGTCAGGTAATAAAGTGTAATTCTAGTGAATAATAACTACATTATCTAACAAAAAAAAACTAAAAAACGAATCTATAAGTGATGAGCATAACCTGTAACAATAGCTCTATTGTTGTTAACTTTTACATGAATTATTTCTAGGAAAATTGATGGTTCTAATTCTAATATATATAAAACATACTTAATTATCTTGAGATGTGTGAGTTAAATAATACATTCCATCCATGCATATAGAAATTAAACATAAATAAATAAATCATATACCTATATACAGTGTTGTATACACATTTTAATATCTTTTAATACTTATGAAATTAAATCATACTTTAACATGATTAAAATTGATTGCAAACTCGATTGGGATCTTTATTGTAGAGATTAAATCATTATTTCCTTTTACAAATGATATTTTATCAATTAAGATCACTTTAAACAGTATCTAGAAATGAACAGAAAAATAAATATTTTTATTAGGAAATAGAGGACTCCAAAAGATGCTAAAAAACGAGACCTTAGAATGCCTTCAATACATCTTCACAATTTCAAGTTATCAAAACATTCATTCATTCATTATCCATGAGTAACAGATGTATAATTTATACAAGTCTCTAATAAAATTCTAATGAGCTTGAATTCTTAAAGAATCCCCTTCATTGACAAAATATGTGAGATACCCATGGTTACAATCCAACCAAGATAACTTATAGATCAATAATTATTTTCCCTTTACACATGGTTAAATGAAAAATGAAATTGTGACATCTTTCATTTTAGTAATCCATAGATCCAACCTCATTTAAGGGGAAAAATTGTATAAATATCCAAAAAAACAATTCAATTGTTGTGAATTTATCCATTATCAACATCTACAACCACAAGGCTAGGTGATTTGAACTCAAGCATGTTTTGACATACATGAAAACAACAACAGCTAAGCCTACAAACAATGAAAATAATATGAACAACCTACAAATCAATAAAGTTAACTTGATAATCATGCAAAATTATAATATGCATTGAAGGATAACTAATAAACTATAACCAACACTTTTTAAGGAAAGTTATTTAAGGAGTCAGTGTAATGGTGAATGAGTCCACAACCTCACACGTAATAAAACCTTAAATTATTATGTTGGAAAATCAGGGCCCTCTCATGGAAACTCACCCTCCCATTCTAATGGTAACTGTTGCAGAAACTCCTGATTGGGTACAAGGGGAATCTCTGATTGCATACAATGGTAACAGAAATCTCCCCTAATCACGACAACAACAAACTATTGGTGTCAAATGGGAGGCACCTATTCCAGCAATACTTAACTGCATACTGGCACCGCCATAGGTAACAGGTAGTGATATTATTGGACTCATTACCCTAACTCTTCCGTTGCGTCTTTTTCCCACATTGAAGCTGTTGCAAAGAAAAAACATATCCATAGCCACTCTAAACTATGACTAAATATGGGATGCCCAGGAGTATGCATAGTAGGTGCCAAAGAATTTCTAGATGCATTTCCATGCGTTAAACCATTTTTTGAACATGATGACTAGATAGAGTATATTCGCAGGTTTCAGGGGTATGAGGATGCCATAGAATTTGCCATGAATTATAGGGATGGAAGATTAGAGGTAGTAGGGACAATGGTGCATGAAACATAAGAAGAGATGGCGAAAGTGACAGGGTTACCTTAGATGAGAAAACAATGGTTTGAGCCCCGAAAACCCCAATCTGATATTGTGCGGAAATTCATTCATGTGGGTGAACAACTACTCAGGAGAGGAATAATATTTGACGGGAAGCCATTACGAGAACCCTAGAAGGATGTTGCATTCCTTGTCCAGATATTTTGCACGTGTGAAGTAAGGTATGTCGTTATTTATTACGAGCACCTATGCTTGTTATACCACTTGTACCACGACATGTTAGTTAAAATGTATTTATTTCATGCGAAAATCCTAGACCAAATGGCCCGAGGTGTGTAGAAATAAAAGTGACTGCATGAAGTCATGCCCCATCATTACCTCATTAAATGTTTGGTGGTTGTTGTGTTGTAAAAGGAAGGGAGAACTTGGGATGAACTAGTTGGAAGGCTATTGCATGTTGAAGTTGCCACCCTGCTAGAGGATGCCCTGACAGATGAAACTCTCCCCCATGTTCTCTCAGCTGCAACTCCTCCCCATGACCCCCTAGCTGCAATTCCACCCCATGACCTCCACCTTGCAACTTCATCCCTTTACCCCCCACTTGCAGAAATTCCCATAGAACCTTTCCATATGGAAATCGTGCCACCTAATGTCCAAACTAAGAGGGTTTCTGCTACTAAATCGCATAGAAAGGAGAAAACCAATATGTTGATGATGAAGTAGAAATATGGGGGAGTAAACTTGCGACTAGAATATTGAGAGGATATAGGAAACACCTGAAAGTAGTGCCAAAATCCAAGCATAACAAGAGAGAGAGAAGTCTTCTTGATCCAATTCCTGAAACCCTCCCCAATGTTACTAAATTACTCTCAAAAGAGACAAAAATAGAACAAGAGCAAGAACATCCATAGGATGTACAGATTAAAGGAGTCATGGACCAAGGATGCATTCAGAAAAGATTCATCGAACAAGGATTAGGCCACCTTGGTAACACAGAAGAACAAGATGATAAGCTTCCATCTCCTTATTCTGACTATGATTAAATAGAAGGAGTAGCTGAATGGTATGAGAAATATGACCTTTAATCAATTCAAATTTTGTATGTGGATGATGAGGAGAACCAACGAAATGCAACACTAGAATTGTATGGGGGAAATGAGGAGGACCAACCAACTAAACTTCCAAAATTGTATGGGGATGATGAGGAGGACCGACCAACTGCACCACCAGAATTGACAAAGAAGCACATTTTAATAGTAAGTACCCCTAAAAATGTTTCTTTGCATATTTCATTGTTAAGGAAGAATATGATTCTCCGTATGAAAAACATACAACTACAGATCAAATTTAAAACCCAAAAAAATGAGCTCAGACAAAAAGAAAATTTTGATAGATTAGATTTCTTTACCCAAGTTGCAAAGTCCATACCCATTGATGTCATAGATATACCTTCTCCAGGGGTCCAACAAAATATACCCCTTGGAAACAAATAAACTGACGACATTGTTGTGCAAATAGAGGACCATACCAAAAGCACAGATGTCCATAAAGAGGAACAATAATAACATATGAAACTAACAAAAGAAACAGATTTACAAATAGAGGAGAAACAACCAGATATGAAACTAACAGAGGATGAGGAACTAGAGATCAAACTAGCCAAAGACATTGTTTTGAAAATAACGGATGAGTAACCAAGGGATAAATCAGTGCTATGTAAATTCTCATATAATGGAAAAATAATACCTTACCATTTTCATGAAAACTTGCTTTGTGAACTTTGAAATACACGCAAAGAATAGAATAACAAAGTTTTACAAAAACATAAAAAATAGTGGATGAGATGGAAAGGAAGGTGAGAAAGTTGTAGAATGATAAGAAACAACTCGGAGAGATAATGGATGGTGTGCATCGTTGCAGGGCTCCTTCAACCAATTATAGCATGTACTTGACATAAAAAAAATTGATGTTTAAAAATAATTCTATCATAATAAATAAGCCTTTCCAGGTTGAACACAATGATGTTTGCATGGATGCCTATAAGTCCTGCACGAATCTAGAAAAATACTTGCTATGTGAATTGTAGAAAAATCATCTTTTGATACCTCTTAACAGAAGATGGAATCCCAACCATGTTACAAGGGATGTCCAATTGAGAGTCTTAAAATCAGGCTAGTTGGGTGGAAGCTCTTAAAATTTATATGCATAATTCTAAGATCCTTATGTGGGTAAGAGGAGAACATTCCAAAAATATCGAGGTGATAGAATAACATCAAGAGTTTGCCAATTTTCAAAAGCTAGCAGAGGAAATCACCAAGAACAGGAAGAATACCATTGCATATTGCACAATCCAAATTCAAATATTGGAAATTTCCGCACAAGAAGGATGTAAAGCAAGGTGGGATTCCTCAGGAAATAAATGCTAAAATAAAGATCCATTTAACTCCCTAAACTTAAAGATAGCCTTAAAATTAATTACTCAATATATTATTGCCATGGGACAGTGTGGGAATAACTGGGTAGGTCCTAGATTTCACTATCTAATGATCTAGCTTCCAGCAAGGATATATAAAAATAATTATACCCTGAAGAAAAAATAAGTGTCTGAATGTCAGAATGTAATTATTGAGACAGGAGGGTATCTTTTTCCAGGTGAAGCAAGAAAAATTGATTTCTCCATCAGTAATATTCATGAACTTCCCCCTTAGAAAAATTATCATATCAACAATAAAAATCACCCTTTATCCACAGATTCAATTTGACACACTATCTCACCGTTGTTGGCACACTAGCTCACCATTGTTGACACAATGGTTCACCGTTTCTGACACAGTGGCTCATTGTTGCTGACACATTGGCTCACTAGTGCAGAAACTCATATACAACAAACACATTATCTTTTATGTTGTGATATATATTATTCTCCAATAATATATCACCAGTAGCTTTGACCAGTTATAAAATACTCATAAAATTGTGTTTTACATGTCTAGTTACAATTTCAACGCATTTCCTTTCTAAATTTTGTCACATTTCCAATGTTTTTATTTGGATTTATATAATAGATTTATGTTTACACACAAATATATTAAATAATAATGCAATTATTAAAAACCACTTGAAACCTAACTTCCATGGCTTACAAAATAATCAATGTATTGAAAGACTAAGTGTAAATGCATGGAGTTATTTACTCACCTTAAACGACAATTCCGTTAAATTAGAAAAATCAACAAACATATCCTGACCACCTATCAAACATACATGGACATACTCATAAAAGACATAATACATCAAATACATCTAATACATAAATAAATAATAAACTCAAATTGGAAACAAAATCGTGCATAAGAAACCTGGCAAAGTATTCATTGTTGGAGCAAAGGTGACCTCGCTTGTTTGGTTTTTCAAATTGAAATCATTCATCCTCATCTACAGAATATTCAAGTCAATTTCCAATATTTTATTTTGTTTTCTTCTTTTAATTCCCTTTTTTGGGCTTTGTAAAATCTTCTTCCTCTTCAAATACGACTCAAAATCACCCAATCAACACATGAATTCATAATCCATAATATGACGATTGTTAGCGTCATCCAACAATTTTTTTAAAAACGAAATCAATTTTTCAATCTTGGAGAAAGTAGCAAGAGGAATTTTTCGACCAAGGTATATATAGCAAATAAATCCTCCTTGGCCATCTCAATTTGTTCAACATTTACATCAACATTGTGACTATCCATGGTATATGTGTTCTCATCTTCACCAAGATCTAATATTGCCTCTATATTTATCTCAGGAGGGTCATTGTATGAATCAGTTGTGCTTCGATGATTTTGTAATTGGTTTGAAGCCATTCAACAGGAACACAACCAACACAAATTTATGGCATGCTTGCATATGTTGCCATGAATAGACCATGGGCTATCACAAGTTATGAAATTTGTGTGATGACAAGTGACAATATATTTCTTGTTAATTTTAGATTGTCTCCTCTAGTGAAAAACATGAGACATTTTCTCATGAGGGTTAGAATCACTATCTAGAATTCTTTTCTCTTTTTCCATTGATGATTCCGACTATTTTTCTTTCTTGTAATTATTCAAAAATCAATTATTTTTTAAAATTTCCTTAGACTGATCATAGGGTTCAACATTTGTTAACCTAACATATATCTGCCAATCCATCCTACAAGAACATTTCTTTCTTATATCAGACAGAATGTTTGTCTTTAGGTAGCAATTATATGAATCCACAGTATTGTTTGTCTCCTGATTTCCATGGGGAAAATCTCGAAAACCTTTGACACACATTTGTAACTGCATAAAATTTTGGTTAATGAAGATATTTCATCCATATGAAAACCAAAAAGAGAAATGTAACAAATAGTTTTTCGACATACAAATCTTGTCACCAACAACCGAATTATTGTGCAGAGAGTGTAGGAATTTTTCCTAATTAGAATTTGTTAAAGAAAGCATTAATTTCATTTATCACTTCAACATTGGAACAATAATTCATAATTAATCCCAAATCACTACACATTTATTTTTCTATTTCTGGAATATTGGCTAATCGATTCACATTTTTTAGCCATGCTCGATGTATATGCCAAACACACAAGATAGCACTGCACCTTGTGATTCTCCTGATACATTCAATTCATTTCAAGCATGCTATTTTGGTAGTAAATACAAGTTTTATTATAAAATAAGAAGTTTTAAGTTACATTAAAGCACTGATTTCAGCTAATGCATCATCAACCATGAAATCATTAACTTTCTAACTATGATAAAATTGGTGAAATCTATTCATGATTTGTTCCAACCATAGTGAAATGTCGTGTGATGTATTACATGATGCCACCAACCATGAAACTAGCACCCCACTTTATTTCTCATCAAACACCATGAGTGTGTACAATTGATACTATCACATTCAAAAAACATATGAAGTCAACTTAAAATCACCAATCATTATTAATCAAATTATTGTAATAGATAAATGATTCTTAATACACTCACCCCATACTTATTCATGTTGAATATTGAATCCATGGATATTAGACTATTATTCAATAGCTTCACCATGGTCTCCAACATCCACTTCGTCTGAATTCCAACTATATAAGGGATATCTCCAGCATTGGGATTTTGATAAAAGAAAAAATCATCTGGGTGTTTCCTATACCAAAGGTTAACATTCATTTCAACCTTCTTATGAAAAAAATAATTTCCTTTCATTAGACAATTATATATGCTAACAACATATTTCCTACACAAAAATAAATCCCTATCTCGAGTTGTAGCATCCATGTCAATATATATTTTTAACATGCATTTTTCAAATCAAGTCAACTTGAACTTCCAAGAAGAAACAACTCTCTACATAGGAATTCATGTCCCTTGGTAACGTTGGTTGATGCAGCACCATAACATGACCCGAGGGGTTCTGTTGGCCATGACAAGTCCATTCTTGGCTATATACATGCTCATACATGTTATATGTTCTTATCGAAATCTCAGGGATTTGAACCATAATTTTTACTTTGAAATGACATAAGCATCCCCTCTTTTTCACAAATGAGTATCTCCGCTCATTTAATCTTGTCCCCTTCTATCATCAGGGCCATATGAATACGCATAACTGCATAAAAAAGTTTGAAAATTCAATACATATGAATCCATGAAAACTGATGGAGTGTTATTAATACCAACATCTATATAATGCATCTCTAAAAATAATTACACTTCATATAGCAAGGAAGCAGTAGGGCTTGAGCCTGGGCATTTACTTTGTAACTGGGTGAATGAACATGGAGCATCTTGGTTCATTTCCTATCCTTTAATAAAGTCTCCAATTATAGTTGAAGGGATTTTTGCAATCCGATCAAAGGAGTCCATGTGTTTTCCTTGTAAAATATACCAATATAAATTCGTTCTAGAGAAGATGAGATTTTCTTTAGGGTTTTGCATTGTAGGGGAAATTGTTAACTCCCATTTGACTTGCTTTACTATTTTTCTGACCCAATGAGTTGTTGCAACAATTAACTAGTGAGTTGGCCCAATGGTTGACCAGCAAGTTGGCACAATGGTTGCCTAGCAAGTTGACCTGTGCTGACTTACTTTTTGTGCTCTCCTAATTATGGTGAAACCAATAACAACATTTCCTTCGAGAAGAGATATCTATTTTCACTCAACGACATAATTCTCATAGACATTGGTAGAAAGGTATACATAAATCCTTGTCATTCTCTCCATTATCGTTTCATCCATTCACATTCATGTTCATATTCATATTCATATTCTGTTGCAATAACAACAGAGATTTTGGCTGAAGCGATCCATAGGGAAAATAGGCTACATGCTATCTCCAATAACATTAGGGATTGATTGCGGTAATGATCAACAAGGATTTTGGCATTGGTGATGGGTAAAAAATTACAGCTCCAGGTTGGCTTTGTTTAGGTTATATATCTTGTTATTATTTCCTTCTCATCAATTTATTTAACTCTCCAAAAACAGTTTAACTCTGGAAAAATGTTGGGAGTACTCTTCTGTAAAACCTTAAATAGATGACATGTTCTCATTATAGATTGTGGATTATGGGTTCAAATTTGATGAGGTTGGTGACCTAGTATGGGTTCCCTTATTTTATGTTGGGGGAGGATTTGGTTGCAGGATTTTGTCTATAGATACAAAGTACAGGGTGGCATTTTTTCTTAAATTAATAGTTGAGTGCCTTGGGTTTTATGGGAAGCCAGTTAATTTTTCAGTAAAAGCGCCAAGGATGGAAGATATGGGATTGGAGCATATTATTCCTCTGGAAAAACAAATATATTGTATGAGGGAAATAAGATGGAAAGAACTGGTTTCAGGGGAATTCACAGTGAGAGTAGCAGAAGATATGAATCATGTTTCCTCTTACATAGAATTTCTAATGAAAGTAGTGGAAGCATTATATCTAAAAGGGGGAATCCTTGTAGATGGAGTGAAGATTGAACCCAGGCTCACTTAATGGCATTGGTTTTTTTTTGTAGCAGTTGTGGTGTTCCGTGAATGCCTTTAGTGTTTCCCAAAACATGTCTGGAATATAATGTTTTTGGATGTTGGCTATTATGTTTCTCCATTTTGTTTTGTTACTGTGTTTGTTTGGTTGTGTGACATTTTGATCAAAAATTAAAGATTGTATTGTAGCCAATGACATCTCTATCTGAAGTTTAATAATTTGTTGGTGATATTTATGTCTTTTCTATGGGTAGAATGTATATTGTTAAATATTTAATAAATGTTTTAATTAAGTATTGAGGTGTTTTAGAAATACATTATATTAGATATTATTTTTGGGGATTAAATTTCTTGGGATTTTTTAATTGAGAAGAGTTTATTTCTATTTCCATTAAGAATATTAAAAATATCCAGTTGGGTTATATGAAATCTTTTATCTATGAACTGCTTTTCTAGAAGCTAAAGATAAAGAAATTTAGTTAGATATATATAAGATCTTAGAAGAAATTTTATTTCACATTAACTATTAGAAGGAAAAATAAAATTTGTACATTTGTATGTATATGTGGAATGTAAATTTGTTATTATGCTAATAAAATTATGAGAAAACCCGGAAATTAAAAATATCTATGATCATTTCATTTCTACGATATGGTAATTATAATAGAGAATTTACTAGGAGTTTATATAAATGAAAATTTTCATCTCATGATGATGAAAAGTTAAAAATTTTTATTAAATTTGTTATATATATAATTATATAATGTAAAATTTCCATAAGGAAATGTATCTCCCATTAATCAAATAATGCTATAAATAAATATATGAAGTGTTGTTTCAAGATAGGGAAACTAGCTTGGACACACAATCACTTGGTTGAGAGAATATCTCAACCACACACCAATCTAGGAAACATAATAGGAACGGACTCCTCTAGATAGAATGAATCACAACTGGGACAAGTAGGAATTACATTTTCCAACACACCTCTTTAATGACTAGTTGTCTCAATATCGATATGGAAAGTCTAGTTGTGGTCAAACATAAAAAAAGGATATGTTGACATCCATATAAACGAGAAACCATCCACCGGAATGCATGGGTGCCAATCGCTGCAACCGCCAGTGTCGTAAGATTTCCTTAGAAAACATGTTTTTTTCAACCATTATAACTGCATACATGTACCTGTACATGTAAATCCCCCTCGAATATCATTATCATAGGTTTTATCAAATTACCCATAACCATACTCTGTGTTTATCGAATTACCCTCAACCATGCGAACAAGGGTTATCAACCACCAAGGAACTCAATTCAGACACAAAATCTCAACACAACCATCAAGGCTCAACTCTATCACCAAGGCACAACTCAGCCACCAAGGGCCTCAAATATGTCACTGAGGCACTCCAGCCACCATGGGCCACAAATATACCACTAAGGAACTTCGGCCACTAAGGCTCACCAGAGACCTAACTCAACCATGCCTAGGGTTTTATTGGCTCACCCTAAACCATGCCAAGGGATTTTTCAGCTCACCCTAAACCATGGCTAGAGGAATCCCTTCCCACTTCACTCTCGCAGAGGGTTTCTTGCATACTAGAAACTGACACTGCAAAGTATTTTCTGGTTGACCATGTACATACTTAACAAAGACCACTACAAAAACATCCTAGTCTTTCTTACAATTAAAATGTGTGACTCATAATACAACATGCTAGTGAGTTTATCCAAAAATCTCACACAAACATTGACTTTGTTGTCCATCATCGTTTAATCGTTGTTGCTGCACTTTTACCTCATATTTTAAAAAATTTCCCATCTTGGGCATCTTTATCTTTGACAATTAAATCTTGGAACTCCTTGTTTAACCTGCCATTTACTAGAGTAACTAATTCTAACAAAAATAACTTCATATCAAGGTGGCTATTCTCAATATGTATATAGATTTTAATTCCAAAGTACTTCACCATAAAAATATCATTTACCCAAACATGTACAACTTTGAAAAAAACAACTAAATTTGTATCGACTGGATTTATGAATGCAGCCATAGGGAATTTTATAATAATTTTTTTTATATGTCGATGACTCCCTGGTCTCCTTTGGTTGATGTCTATCTGAATGGACAACCTCCCACCCTATCATAGATATAAAATTGTAAAGGGGTGTCTAAATATAATATTGATATCATTGAACAAATATATTTATTCTTCATATAAAATTCTCCCATTCTAAGGTGACATTAGCATAGTTTCATAGAGGGATTTGAGCTCTTTCCTACAAGATTTTACACTCCACCAAAATCCCCATAGGTTTGAATACAACTATTATACAAGAAATATAATTATTTTTTATGCAAACCAACATAGAACCTCACCTCATGTCATCCTCCTCTGATGTGACATGGCCCTTCATTATACGTCAAACTTGTATATAAATTAGAGACCAAAATTATTCAGTTAAGGCATCTTGATGAAGAATAAATATCTCAGAGACAGATATTAGTTCACATATCGTGAACTTATAGCGCAAAATCTGGAGGAACATTCTAACTATGATAGGGTCGAATTGTTGAAATGTTAAAGGATAAAAAAAAAATTAGTGATGTGGAAGGATTTAAGTTCAGTGCAACTGTGATAAAAAACTTGTGATAAACTTTGTTTTACTCACCTGTGGACCTCGGTGAAATTGTATGTGTGATAAACTCAAGACAGCCGCCAGTGGAGCTAGGAATATGCCTCAAAGTTATCACTTGGTTCTATGGAATAATAAAGGAGGTACAATGATCCTTGTAAATACCTAAAACTGGTGAGATAGAGATTTATACCCTTATAAATGTGGCTTAGACACCACCACATACCCTCGGAATTTATGCATAAATATTGTGGCTTGAACCTTCTATACCAGGTGCATAAATCCTATGGCTCAGACCTTCTATACTTGGTGCATAAATCCTGTGGCTTGGACACCATGACATACATTTAGTCACATCATAGATATTTAGATAGGTGACATGAAAATGAACAATTTGGGGGGATATGATTACTTGCAATCTCAGTCCAAGGCATCAACTCGAACCTGTGATCTGAATAGCAGTGCTCAACACTCAGACTTGTCTTACACTTGATTATGGTTCGGATATGTGAAGAACAATATTATATATTTTATGTGGAGAGATCAGATAAATAACCAACTTGTGGAGGAGATAACTAGAAAATTGATATTAACATCTCAGATACAGATCAGCACCTTGAGGGTTCAGTGATTCATTATTGGAATAATCGTGGTGGAACCATCAAGTTTTTCTACTGTTATCTCGTGAAGACATATGTAGTCACTGGTGGAGGCCTAAAGATTGAGAAGCTTGGACATTCAAGCAATAATTGAGTTTAGAGCGAAAATATTAATTATTCGCTACAATTTCAAAGAACATGAAAAGCACAGAATTGGCAATGTATTAAAGATCTTGGAAGCACATTTTTTGGAAGCCTTTCCTTGCAAACCACGAAATGAAATTGTGAACTGAGTAGAAATTGATTGGAGAGCCTTTGTATCAAGCTTTTTTTCAAATAAATCATTGGATAATTCCTCGAAATACTTGCTATAGACCTTGAAGACCTATTGTAGTCCTTGAAGTATCTTTGAAAGAAACCTGTAAATTATTTTGTAGCATTATTGAAGATATATTTCGAGAAGATACTTTGCAGTAGCTATTGTGGAGTTGAAATATTGCTGAAGTTTTCCTTGAAGGTTTCTTGGGAACACATCTTTGAAGAGTATTAATTTGACCTTCATTTGAGAAGGCTATTGTAGACACCTTATTGAGAAGCCTTGAATGACCTTGGAGTTAATCTTGAAGACCATAATGCATTGTTGAAAGTCATCATGTGGTGAACTTAGACATATTTGTTTGGATGACATGAGATGTTAAGTCCCTATATTAATAATTTAGTCCCTTATTATGTTAGTTTAGCCCCCCTTATTGTTATTGTTGTACCCCTGTAACCCCCATATTTTTATTATTGTGCCCTTACATTATTTTTGTTAGGTCAGATAGGATTACATTGTGGCCCCATGAATCCTATTTTTAGAAAGGAGGTTTTGTCATTTTTATCATCCAAGATTTGTTTATTCATGTAATGTATTGGAGGTTTCCCCCTCGAAGTCGCTTATTTACAAGGGTTTGATATATGTTTTCTTCTATTTTTGGAGTTGGTTCCACAACATTTGGTATCAAAGCTTTGGATTCTAGGTTTTCGCTACTCCAAACAGGTCATCGTTTTTCGTTATAAATGTTTTTCTACGAAGGTTTAGAAGCTGATTTTTTCATAGTGCGAAGCCACAATCCCGAGGAACATCTTCAAAAAATATCAGAGCTTGTTTTGTAATATTTTTAGAGATATGATCTGTGGAAGTTAGGGCATTTTGCAGGCTCCTGAATTTCAAATAAAAAGGCCATCACGGAATGTTCACTGTAACTTTGTTTCTACGAAGGTTCAGAAGTTGAAATTTTTAGAACGCAAAGCCGAGACCCTTAGAAACCACTTTGCAACATTTCAGAGCATGGTTCGGAATATTTTTAGAGATATGATTTGTGGAATTTAGGTCTTTTTCAGGCTCCAAAATTTCATCTCAAAGAGGTGAACGTGGGAAAATCTTCATAACTCTCTCTCTGAGCATCAGATTGGAATTCTATAAAAAGTGACTCGAAGTACACGGACTGTAGCTTCCTTTCTATAAATTTCAGAGCCAAAGGAGCAAACAATGACACGTGGAATGATGTACAAGTTCACTCTATGGAACTAGTCCATAATTAGGTCATTGTGGGATATTGGACATAAATTTGCCTTGAAGAATCCAAATCAAGCTCAGAACTATGGCATTTGAAAGAAGCTTTAGAGGACTAATACAGGGCCGAATTTTAGATATTAAGGTTCTGCAAGTGTAGAGATAATTCAGTTTCAATATCGAGCTCCTGAAAATCAAGAAAAAGGTGTGTATTTTGTTTTTAAAATTGCATAATGTTTGTCTGAAAAGGCATTTTGAAGTGATTCCAAAGGCATATTTCAGAATTTGTATCAGTTTGGGTTCTATAATGCTTCAAAAAAATAATTCCACACCCATTAAGACCTCAAAAATATATACTATGACACATCAAGAGGAAGAATTGCAGTATGAGATGTCAAAATTACGGTACCAAGTGCAACAAATTTAGATCTTACGAAGAGAAACTGAAGATGACATAGATGGTTTAAAATTAGAAATGGAGGCTAATCTGGATGGTTTGAAGGATCAAATAATAGCTAATATGGATGATAAATTTTTTGAATATCACATCGAGCATCAACAACAAGTTCTCCAACTCTTAAAGGATAACCTAACTTCAGTGCAGAATCTAATGAAACAAGAGGAAGATCAACATCACATCAAAATAAGTTCAGAAGCAGTCACAAAAACAAGAAATCAACAAGTACGATCAATTTCAGAGTATCTTAGCAAGTGGAAGAACCTTCCTATAGAATATTCCACATGGGAGGATGAGAATTTTATACAGAAGCATCAAGAAATAATCAACCATTGAGGACAACACTTGTTTGAAGGAGAGGGGCAGGTTAAGTCCCTATATTAAGAGTGTAGTCCCTTATTATGTTAGTGTAGCCCCCCTTAATGTTATTGTTGTATCGTTGTAACCCCTATATTATTATTATTGTGTCCTTAAACTATTTTTGTTAGGTCGTCTATGATTACATTGTGGCCCCACTAGGATTACATTGTGGCCTCATGGACTCCTATATATAGAAAGGAGGTTTTTTCATTTGTATCATCCAATAATTTTTCATTCATGTAATGTATTGGAGGTTGCACCCTCGAATTGGCTTATTTCTAAAGCGTTGATATCTCTTTTCTTCTATTTTTGGAGTTGGTTTCACAACATGAGAAGTGGTGACACCTTCTAAGAAGACAAGGTTTTCATTGATGAAGTGATTTGGGGGAGGCATTGCTAAAGATAGATATGGCTCAATGAAAAATATATTGGAAGTTGTGGAAAATTATTAAACTTATCTTGACGAATTGAAGTTGAGGGTTGGAGCCCTAGAGGTTGGAGCCTCACAGAGACAAGGATGGTGCCTTGGAATATAGGGTCGTATTCCTAAAGGATAGGAGTCCTCAAGAGACCACATTAGAGCCTGTACCAGCGATAGGGTTAGAGATCTAGAGGTTGGTGCCTCAAATTTGACAAGGTTGGAGCCTTGGGAAGTCCATGTCAGTGTTTGGAAAAATACAACTTGGAGCCCGGGAGATTGAATATTGGTGTCTTCATTTAGGTTTGGAACCCTACACATATATTTTTCTTTATTTATTGATATTAATAAAATTATTTACTCTTATTTTTCATTTTATGTTCTAAATATAAGTGATATAATTGATAAAAATAATATTTGAAAGAAATATTTATTCACCCTCCGTCTCAATATTTCCAACAATTAGTATCAGAGCTAGTAACTTCTCTCAAAGCCTACAACTTGAAGGTTGATCCCTAGAACACAAATGGAAAAGAAAATGAAGAAAGCCTCTAATCGTTATAAATATTTCTCTTCCTCAACTTGGAAAACTGAAGACAATCAAATTGGGAAAGTTCCATGATTTAATGGAACCTTTTATATATAGAAGGTAAGAATGAGAAATTTATGAATGGTTCAAGGTGTTGACATCTGGGAATCCTTGATTACTTAAAGCACAATGGAAGGAAAATCCAAGGAATGTAATGTAAGAGAAATGAAGGAAATATTGAATAACATACCAGATCCTATAAATTCAAAAGTGGAGAAATGTTCATTGGACAAAGATATGTGGGAGAAACTTCAATATCTTCACTCAAAAGGAGAATTGACCTTGATTGATAATAAAGAAGATGGGAAACTAGAAAAAAATCGAGAACCTATAATGGAAGTTGATCATGGAAGAGATGACACTAAGGCCAATGAAGACATAGAAGATGAAAGTGATGAAGAATACCTCATAGAAAAAATCATGTTAAAATTTCCAGTTGATGTAGAAGAGATAAGTAGTTTGAAAAAGGAAATTTGGGAGCTCAAAAAGCATTCACGGGATGATGACCATGATCATCACAAGACAAAGAAGGAAGTTTTGCATCGAAGAACCAAATACAAGAAAGGGATGAATAATTCATAAATTTTAAGGAAGAATCATATAAAAACAAGATAAGACACCATAATGAAGTCATATCCATGAAAAATCAATTGGACAAGGAAAATAAGAAGGAACATTGCTTGAAAAATAATCTTAAAATAAGGTCTGAAATATTGAAGCAAGTTGAGGCAGAAATTGGTCAGTACAAGAAAATGTTACCTCTCTAATAGCTCAGCAAGAATATGCCAAGAAACACACTCAAGGAGTTGAAGTTGAGAACTTGAACAAAATTGAAATGGAAATTGATCAATACAAGCCTAAGAAGTCTCCTACCTCAAATATCAAGTGGGAAAAGTAGAGAAACAAGTAGAAGGAGCTGAAAGGGTGATGGAAGATTTGGTTTTCCTAGAAGGACAAATTGATGAAACAGAAAAAGAAAGAAATGGAATGACAAGCCAACTAGAAGAAAAGGATGAAAATATCTTCAAACTGAAATGATACATCAACTATCTCAAGGCCAAAACATGTGAACCTACAAGGATGAAGGAAGAAATGGAAATAATTCTAGCAAAGGAGAATGAATAAATCGTCAAAATTAAATAAAATATGACCTCCCTTAAAATCAAAATCAAATTAAGCAACACAAACCAAGGAAGGGATTGAGAAACAACTAGCTAATAAAAATGATGACTATGAAAAGTTGGAAGAAGAGATTATCTCTCTAAAGAAAAATGCTGAAGTGCTGGAAAAAAACTTGAAGAGCTCTCAAGCCTTGGATAACATTCTTAACCATCAAATATCTCCATTTGATAATATAGGTTTGGGTTATGAGGTGAATCCTCAAACAAAAGTGAAGAAAATCTCAATGCAACAAACAACAAGGATGTAGAGAAACTTCGAAAAAGGATTGATACCCCCAATTCCAGAAAAGGGAAAGAGAGGAGTCAAGATGACATTGGAAGAACCCATGATCCAAGAAGATATGAATTTAGTGTATAGACTACATAAAGTAATAAATTTGATCAAAGTATTCCAAGATAGAATAACCTTAGAAACACAACGAGACAATACTATGGAGGAAGTTTCAAGGATGCAAGAGGAAATGCATACCATCTAAGGATTCAGAGACAAAATAATTTTAGAAATATATCAAGGAAATCATCATTTCCAAGGTACCAAAATTGATTTCATGGTTATTGTTATTCCTGTTCAAATTTTGGACACATGGATAAGCATTGCAGAGCATATGGAAATCCCTATCGATTCTCTAGGAAATAATTTACAAAAAATAGACTATGCTCTCTCTTTCATGTTTAAGACTGAGTGCTTCAAATTTCATAACATGGGACATATGGAAAGTGATTTTAACTTGAATTGGGTTCCTTAAAAATCTCAAAGCATGAAAACCAAGCTGAAAAAAGAAATTTACTCAAGTATGGAGAAGGAAACAGATTGAATTAGAAAGTCTCTTGAGCACTCAAGCCAACAACAACACAGGTTGTTGACCTGATATTTGACAAGTTTTGATGATTAAAAATCTGCCAAACATAAATACTTACATGTTGTTAGATGGTTCTTATAGTTATAGGTTATTCTATTTGGTATGTATAAAAAATAAATTGGTTTGAAAGATTTGTGACATGTTGATGTTGAATCAAGATCATCGACCATTGGAATAAATATCTTAAGAAATTGTTTGTGGGGAAATTATTTTAGAAACTTTTTTTGAGGCATATCTTTGGGTATTATTAAGATGGTTTATCAAGCTTCCATCACTATTAGAGAATAAATATCGGATTACACTTACCAAAGGAGAATTCTTGGTGTTATTTTGGAAGCATATTCCTCCATTTCAGTAATCCAATGATGAAGGTGTCTTCCACTTGATCACGAGAAATCAATATTTCCTATCCTGAGCTAAAATAATAATTTAGAAGGTTCATGCAGGCATGAGGAGTTAGCTGATCATCCTTTTTACATGAAGGATAAACATAACAGTTGAAGATACTAGGAAATTGGTACCAAGATAGTGAATTAACAGACAACAGAATAAGAGAAGCAGAAGAAAAACAAGATGATGAAAAAGGGAAGCACTATTTCAGATATCTATCTAAACATGGAAAAAAAAACACATCACAAGAGCAATGTTCCAGCGCGAGTTGTTTCATCACTTGAAGAGATGAAAACATATATATCATGGACCACATTTCCAGAAGGAAGATAATATTGATAAGGGGAGTTCTTAGGCACACCATTTTCCATTGATTTCAAAGGGGGAGAAATTGTTGGAAAGGAAATAATATTTCCATCAATGATAAAAGGGGAGACTGTTGGTCAAGATTCTAATTGATGTCAATGTGGCATTCTCTGTGATGGAAAATATTCTTATGTGATGCATAATGTGCTCTATCCCCATCACCTAAGTCAATATGAGGTCAATTTATTAAGGAACTCCTAGGTCATTTTATAATAATGTTATTTATACTTTGATAACTCCCTAGTCTCCTTTGGTTGATGCATATCCTAATGGACAACCTCCTACCCTATCCTAGATATAAAATTATAATGGGGTCTCTAAATAGAATATTGGTATCAGTGCACAGTTATATTTTCTTATTAATATAAAATGATCTCATTATAAGGTGACATTAGCATAGTTTCATAGAGGGCTTTGAGTTCTTTCCTACAAGATTTTACACTCCACCTAACGCCCCATAGGTTGGAAGAAAAAAAAAATTACAAAAAAAATTATATTTATTTTTTATGCAAGCTTACATATAAGCTCACCTCATGTTGACCTCCTCTCATGTGACATGACCCTTCATTATAGGTAGAAATTATATATCAATTGGAGACCAAACTCGTTCAGTTAAGGCATCTTGGTGAAGAACACACATATCAAAGATGAATATTAGTTCACATCTCATGAACTTATAGGAGGAAATCTCAACGAACACTCTAACTTTGATACGGCTGAATTTTTGAGCTGTTAAAGGATCGAAGTTTTTTTAGTCTTGTGGAAGGATTGACTTTCAGTGAAGCTGTGATCACAAAATTGTGATAAACTCTGTTGTAGTCAGCTATGGATATCGGTGAACTTTTACGTTTGATAAACTCAATATAGTCACTGGTGGAGCTAGGATTGTACCTCAAATTTTTTGATGGAGTTATCACTCAGTTCTGTGGAGGAATAAAGAGGGTGCACTGATCCCTGGAAGTACCTTGGACTAGTAATATAGATATTTTTACCATTATAACTGTGGCTCAAACACCACCACATGCCCTCGGACTTAGTGAATAAATCATGTGGCTCGAACCTTCTATACCTAGTGCATAAATCCTGTGGCTCAGACCTTCTATAACCGGTGCATAAATTTTGCGGCTCGAACACTATCATATACATGCAGTCACATCAAAAATATTTGGATATGTGACATCATAAGTAATAGTTTGGAGACATAGGATTACTTGCAAGCTAGGTCTAAGACATCAACTCAAACCTGTGATCTGAACAATAGTGCTCAACACTCAAACCTGTCTTACACTCAGTTGTGGTTCGGATATGTGAAGGACAATATTCTATTCTTTCTATGGAAATCTTGGATAAAGAACCAACTTGTGGAGGAGATAACTACATC
Source organism: Pinus albicaulis (assembly GCA_034641835.2). NCBI lineage: Eukaryota > Viridiplantae > Streptophyta > Pinopsida > Pinales > Pinaceae > Pinus > Pinus albicaulis. The sequence goes on from CM076576.1 coordinate 268,197,284, forward strand.
ATCAAGAATATCATCTCAGATACATTTCAACACCTTGAGGGTTCAGTGATTCACTACTGGAGTAAATGTGGTGGTACCATAAAGTTTTACTATGGTTTTCTAGTGAAGACATATGAAGTCATTGGTGGAGGCCTAAAGATTTAGAACCTTGGAAAGTCAAACACTAATTATCTTTTGAGAAAAAAATTAATTATTCAGTACAATTTTAAAGAACATGAAAAGTACAAAATTGGAAATGTATTAAAGATCTTGGAAGCACAGTTTTTGGAAGCCTTTCCTTGCAAACCAAGAAATGATAGTGTGAATTGAGTAGACCTTGATTAGAGAGCCTTTGGAGCAGGTATTTTTTTCAAAGAAATCATTAGAGAATTCCTCTAAAGACTTGCTATAGACCTTGAAGACCTATTACAGTCCTTGAAGTACCTTTGAAGGAAACCTGTAAGAGATTTTGTAGCATTATTCGAGATCTATTTGGAGAACTATTAGGTCATTATATTACTAGAATAGTCCCTTATTTTTGTTAGTGTAACTCCCTTATTGTTATTGTTGTACCCCTATAAACCCCATATTGATATTATTGAGCCCTTAAATTATTATTGTTAGGTCGGCTATGATTACATTGTGGCCCCATGGAATGCTATATATAAAAAGGAGATTTTTTCATTTGTATCATCCAAGAATTGTTCATTTAGGTGAATTATTGGAGGTTCCCCCCTTGAAGTGGATGATTTCTAAGGCGTTGATCTCTCTCTTATTTTTTGGAGCTGGTTTCACAACATTTGGTATCAGAGCTTTGGATTCTAGGGTTTTTCTACTTCAAACAAGTCATCGTGGTATTTTAGCTATAAATTTTTTTATACGAATGTGAAGAAGCTAAAAATTTTAAAGTGAAAATCTTAAATCTTGAGGAACATCGTTGCAAATTTTCAGATCTTGGTTCGCAATATTTTTAGAGATATGATATGTGGAAGTTAGGTCTTTCTGTAGGCTGTTGAATTTAACCTAAACATGTCATCACAACATTTTCACTATAAAGTTTTTTCTACGAGGGTTTAGAAGCTAAAATTGTCACAGAGAGAAGCCAAAATCTTGAGGAAACTCCTGTAAAAATGTTAGATATTGGTTCACAATATTTGTGGAGATATGATCTATGGAAGTCAAGATTGTTTCAGGCTCTCAAATTTCATCTCAAAGAGGCAATCATGGGAAAAACATCATAACTCTCTCTCTGAGTGTCAGATTGAGATTTTGTAAAAAGTGGCCGCAAGTACACGGACTTTCATTTTTAGTATATCAATTTCAGACCTAAAGGAGGAAAAAGTGACACGTGGAATGTTACAAAAGTTTTCTCTATTGAATGAGTCCATAATTAGGTCATCATGGGATATTGGGCATAAATTTGCCTTGAAGAATCAAAATTAGGTCAGACCTATGGCATTCAAAATAAAATTCAGAGGGATACTTCAAGGAAAAATTTTAGCTATTGAAGATCTGAAATCACAAAGGTAATTCAGTTTCAATATTGAGCTCCTCGAAAGCAAGAAAAAGGTGTATATTTTTTTCGAATTACATAAGTATCGTTTGAAAAAAATTAGTTTGAATTTATTCAAAGGGCGTATTAAAGAATATATACTAGTATTGGGTTCTAAAATTCCCCCTAAAAATAATTCAACACCCATTAAGCCTTAAGAAGGTTCTACTATGACTCATGAAGAAGAAGAAACACAACATGAGATATAAAAATTACAAGAGAAAGTGCACCAAATTTTGCTATCGCAAAGAGCAACAAAAAATGAAATGGAAGTTTTAAAGAAAGGCATGGAAACTAAGACGGATGGTTTGAAGAAAGGTGTGGAAGCTAATATGAATGGTTTGGAAGCTAATATGGATAGCTTGGAAGTGGGCGTGGAAGCTAAGATGGATGAAATTGAAGCTAAGATCGATGAAAAAATGAAAGACAAAATGGAAAACATGAGGAATGATCTAAAAGTAAACATCCAAGGTTTGGAAAAGTTGATACAAGAAATGTTTCCTAATGGCGAAAAGATAGTAGAGGAAACTCATGATGAGAAGAAAATAAATGTTAATCATGATTTCGTAAACACTAATGTTGGATGGAAGAACCACCATATTCCAAAGATGGATATGAGGAAGTTTGATGGCAAAGACCCTGTAACATGGATACTACAGATGGAGCAATATTTTGATCTCAATAATGTGCAAAACACACAAAAGGTACGCATTGCAACTTTACATTTAGAACAAAATACATTTGTATGGTATCAATGGTTTTGCTCCCGTAAAAAAATTGTCACTTGGTCAATTTTTACGGAGGAAATGATAGCACATTATGAGGATGGAAAGAGAAACACATTCTTTAGCCAATTGATAAATCTAAAAAAAAGGGTTCAGTGGCGAAGCACATTGAGGACTTCCAAAAATTGAATATCAGGGTAACTGATATTCCAAAGGAACACAAAATTGATGTCTTCATAGGGACTTTAAAGGATAACATCCAACATGAAGTTCGCATTTGGGAACCTAATTCACTGGAGAAGGCATTCATGTTGGCAAGAAAAATTGAATGTAAAATTATGGTGACAAGGAAGCCTACCACTCACATCTATAAAGATAGAAGTGTTGCTACTCCTAGACTTGTACAATCCTACAAGGTTGACAGCACAACAATTGGAAGAAAAAAGAGAAAATGGGCTTTCCTACAGTTGTGATAGAAAATAAACTAAAGTTCATAAGTGCACTGAGAAGAAATTATTTTACATAGATTGTGAAGAGGAGGAAGAAAATGAAGAAGAAACTTCAAAAGTAGAGGATATACACCACAAAGAAACCCTAGAAGAAGAAGAAATGAGTCCAACCATATCATGTAATGCATTGGAAGGAATTACCACTCATCAAAATTTCAAGATAGAAGGACATATCAAGAAGAAAAAGATAATAGGGTTGATTGATTCGAGTAGTACCCATAATTTTATTCATTTTAAAGTAGCCAAGGAATTGAATTGTTTCCAATGCCCAGCACCAGAATGTCAAGTGATGGTTGCAAATGGAGAAACTATAAATTTCTTTGGAAAATGCCATAACATCAAGCTAGCCATGGGGGAATATGTATTGAATATTCCAATGCTTTCCATCCCAATGGAGGTACTGATGTTGTACTAGGAGTACAATGGTTACAATCTTTCAGGACGGTAGCTTTTAATTTTCAATAACTTCTCTTGAAATTTTTTTCGGAAGGAAAGGAAATAGAATTACGGGTTATCGCAGGGATATCAGGAAAGATAATAAGCTCTAATTTCATGACAAATCTTTTGAAGAAAGAACAACAGAGCGTAATTGCACAATTATGCTCACTAGAAGTTCCAACATAAATATCATCTATTTCTCCAGATCTCCAAAAATCCTTGGAAAATCATTCTAAGGTGTTTTATACTCCCAAAGGACTCTCACCTATTCGTGATCATGATCATGCTATTCATTCTATTCCAAGAAGTGTTCCTCCAAACATCAGGCCTTACAGATATCCTTATATCCAAAAGAGCGAAATTGAATGTATGATTGCAGAAATGTTAGAGGTTGGTATAATTCAACCTAGTCAAAGTTCTTTCTCTTCTCCAGTAGTATTGGTGCACAAGAAAGATGGATCATGGCGCATGATTCCAGATTTTAAGGAGCCCAATAAGCTCACTATTAGAGATAAATTTCCCATTCCTATGATTGATGAATTATTGGATGAATTACATGGAGCAATTTATTTTACCAAGTTGGATCTTCGTTTATAATATCATCAAATTAGAATGAAGACTAAAGATATTCCAAAAATAGCATTTCGAACTCATGAGGGTCATTATGAATTTTTGGTCATGCCCTAGCAATGCACCTTCTACATTTCAAGGGTTGATGAATTCCATTTTCAAACCCTTCCTTAGAATTTTTTTTCTAATATTTTTTGATGATATATTAATCTAGAACAAGTCTTGGAAGTATCATGTTCTACATGTTGACAGGGTGCTCAATCTATTGGAGGAGAAAAACTTATATGAAAAAACATCCAAATGTTTCTTTGGAGTACAAGAGGTGGAATATCTGGGTCATATTGTATCTCACGAGGGTGTTAAGGTAGACCCTAACAAAATTAAAACCATTAAGGAATGGAAAGTCCCCACAACCATAAAGCAATTGCGAGGATTTCTATGTTAACAAGCATTTATCAGTTTTTTAAGAATTGTGAGAAAGAAAAGACCTCTAACAACATTATTGAAGAAATATGTATTTCTTCACCTCAAGCAACTAAGGCCTTTGAACATATTAAAGAGGAAATGTGTTTAGCATCACTTAGCTACGCCGACTTTTACAAACCCTTATTGGTGGAATGATGCCTTGAGAAATGGAATTGGTGTTGTTTTAATGCAAGACCTGTCTAGTGCTGGATTTTCTGCGCTACTCAATTGGAAATAAAGTATTTACAAAAGGATATTTATGAGAAGGAAATTTTTTCAATACTACATTCACTAAAGAAATGGCTACCTTACCTAATGGGAAGACACTTCAAGGTAAAAACTGATCATGATAATATTAAAAACTTTTTGGAACAAATACTATCTTCATAAGAGCAACTGAAATGGGTCACAAAGATGTTGGGTTATGACTTTGAAATCATCTACTAAAAATGGAAGCTAAATGATGTTGTAGATGCACTCTAAAGAAAGGATGAAGAGGTGGAAGAATTTCTTTGTTCCATTTCTGTTATCCAACCAGATTGGATAACCAAAGTAAGGGATGAATGGAAGAAGGACGAAGAAGTGTGGACACTCATTCAAAAGTTGCAGCAAGATCCTAGTAGATCTCATACATTTAATTGGAAAAATGATTCCTTATGGTACAATGATTGCTTATATATTTGTAAGAATTCCCAACTACAACAAAATATTCTTTTGGAATTGCACACTTCTCCTTTAGGAGGACACTCAGGATTTTTAAAAAATTACCACCGGCTGAAGAAAGATTTTTTTTGGGATGGCCTTAAATCTGATATTCAAAAGTTTGTGGCGAAATGTTTGGTTAGCCGGCAGAATAAATTTGAGACAATTAAGACCTCAGGTCTTCTACAACCTTTATGCATTCCAAGTCAACATTGGGAGGAGATTACAATGGATTTTGTCACAAGTTTAACTAAGTCTGAAAGAAAGAGTGTCATCATGGTGGTAGTTTATAGACTTAGCAAGTACACTTTTGCTTTATCTCACCCATTTAAAGCAAGTACAGTTGCTACTGCATTTATGGAAACAATTCAAAAGCTACATGGAAACCCAAAGAATATTGTAAGCGAAAAAGATCCCATTTCCACTGGAAATTTTTCGATGGAATTATTTTCTTGTTTGGGTATTCAACTAGCTCATAGCTCATCTTATCATCCTAAATCCGATGGGAAAATTAAAATAGTGAACAAATGTTTGGAAGGATATCTTCGTTGTTTTGTATATGATGAACAAACACAATGGGTCAAGTGGTTACCTCTAGCTGAATGGTGGTATAACACTTCCTTCCATACTGCAGAAAAAATGACCCCATTTATGGCACTTTATGGATATCATCCACCATCGATCACATCATCTTTAAGGGAAAATTCGAAGGTTCAAGCAGTGGAAGATCACATCAAACATCAGTAAGAAGTTCTCCAACTCTTAAAGGATAAACTGAATTTGGCACAAAATCGAATGAAACAACAGGCAGCTCAACATCATAGCGAGAGAAGTTTTGATGTAGGAGATTGGGTATTTTTACGGCTATAGCCATACAAACAAATGTCCTTCAAGCAAGCTAAGAAGGATAATAAATTATCGCCAAAGTACTATGGTCCTTACAAGGTGTTGCAAAAGATTGGTACCATGGCATACAAATTGGAGCTTCCTACTTCTTCGCGAGTGCATCTAGTTTTCCATGTTTCATGCTTAAAGAAGGTTATAGGGGACAAATTTCTAGTTCAAACAATATTGCCAAAACTTGATGAGGAAGTAAAAATAATATTCGAACCTGAAGCAGTCATGGAAACAGGAACTCGACAGCTACAAAATTGATCAATTTCAGAGTATCTCATCATGTGGAAGAAGTTACCCACTAAATATTATACATGGGACAATGAGAATTTTATACAGAAGCATCTAGAGCTACTCAAGCATTGAGTAAAACAATTTTTTGTTGGAGAGGGGCATGTTATATCCCTATATTACTAGTGTAGTCCATTATTTTTTTTAGTGTAAGCCCCTTATTGCTATTATTGTACCCTCGTAACCCCCCATATAATAGTTGTTGTACAACAGCTCTGCCTTGACATATTAGGTCAGCTAGGATTAATCAAACAAAGTTCCATGTACTCATATATAGGAAGGAGGTTTTTTCATTTGTATCATCCAATAATTTTTCATTTATGTAATGTATTGGAGGTTTCCCCCTCAAAGTGGTTGATTTCTAAGGCATTGATCTCTCCCTTCTTCTATTTTTGGAGTTGGTTTCACAACAAGATGATACTTTGCAACAACTATTTTGGAGTTTAAATCTTGCTGAAGTTTACCTTGGATTTAATCTTGAAGGCCATAATGCATTATTGAAATTCATCATGAGTTGACCTTGGAGATCTTGGTTTGGGTGACATGAAGAGAAATGATGACACCTTATAAGAAGACAAGGTTGTCATTGATGAAGTGATTTGGAGGAGTAATTGTTGAATATAGACAAGGATCGTTAAAGAATATATTGGGAGTCATGAACAATTATTAAAATTATCTTGACCAATTGAAGTTGAGGGTTGGAGCATTACAGATTGGAGCATCATAGAGACAAAGTATGTGCCTTGAAATATAGGGTTGGAGTCCTAGAGGATAGGAGTCCTCAAGGGACCAGGTTGGAGCCTATACCATAGATAGTTTTGAAGCCCTAAAGGTTGGTGCCTCAAATTTGACAAGGTTGGGGCCTTGGGAACTCCAAGTCAGTGCTTGGAAAAATATAGGTTGGAGTATAGGAGATTAAAGATTGGTTTCTTCATATAGGGTTGGAGCCCTACACATATATTGCACTTGATTTATTGAGATTAATAAAATTATTTATTCTTATTACTCATTTTTTGTTCTAAATATAAGTGATCTAACTGGAAAAATAAGAATTGAAAATAAATATCGATTCTCCCCCCCTGCCCCCCCAGGTATTTCCAACAACACATATGTGACATGTGATTTGTAATTTGTCATTTTTGTATTAATGTTTGTAATGATGTAATGTAAACATTAAAGGGGGACTTGAAATAATGTTTACATTAGTAAATATGTAAGGTTATTTTGTTGGTTGTTGAGAGATTTTCTCAACAAGCAATTCCTTGTTTGCAATCTGTTGGATTTCATTAGCACTATTTATATGGCTTTTAATTTGGTTTTGAATTGAAAATATAAAAATTGTACTGAGTAATATGTGGACCATGTATGGTTCTCCAATTTCATTTTTTGACGCAAATAAACATATTCATTAAAAATAAATAAATTATATTATTATAATTAATATTCAAAAGAATATTAATAAAGTAAATGTATATAATTTTTTTTATTTTATTTTATGATAATAAGCATGGTAGATAAATATAATAAATTTATAATCTATTAAATGTTTTTTTATTCAAATTAATGTAGTTAATTTTAATTGTTTTAGTAAGTAGACCATATTCAAATTTGTGGTTTCATTACCACTTTTCTTAATTATAAGTGAAAAAATTATGATTAAAAAAATTACGAGTAAAAATAATTAAATAAAAGAAGGAAGAGAAAAAAAATGTTTATATCACCCAATAGAAAAAAAAAAATTTGGAGAATATAAGCTTAAAATATTTTAACTATTTTAATATATGTAAATTATCATGAAAATAAAATTCAAATATACAGTTGAATATTGTCAAATAAATTATTATATATTATAATAACCATTCAATATAACATAATAAATATATAATATTAAATAAATTAAAAATAAATAATAAAAAATTCTCTAAATAACAAGAAAAAATAAAAGAAAAATAAATAAAGAAATAGATAAAAATAAAGGAAAGACAAGAACAAAAATGAGAGCAGAAAGATCATAAAATAACTTTAAAACAATGTTAAACTCATAAAATATGGACATAAAAAGAAAAGAGAGAGCTAAAAAAATGAAAAGCAAGAAGGTCCATGGAGGCGGCTGGTTGGTAAAGTCAGACTCGTCATGACGGTCAGGTCTTGTGCTAAAACCCGAGCGAGGGCGGTGACTAGTCACAAGGAAAAGTTGAACCTAGGCCAAGTACGCTCACCCTTTTTCCCACAGGAGCATGTTCTAGTGGCCAACGGATGCACTGTTAAGGCATTCGTGTTGTTAAGTAGGTCACGAGTTCAAGTCTCGTGTTATCCGGGTACCACTCTTGTAGGCTGGGTTTTTCCTTGAGAGGTTATAGTGGTAGCGGAGGGGTTGGACCCCGTTCCGTGCATGCGAAAGCTGCTGATTCCTCTAACTTACAAAAAAAAAAAAAATGAAAAGCAAGAAAAGGACTTAAGGACTAACAAAACAAAGAATTAATGTCATGTTTAATAGTAATGGCCTAATCGTCAAGTCTTACTAGCACAACTGGTTGAGGATGAGCCTCATTAGAAGGGCGACCTAGAATCAAACCTCATGGAGGCTGTTGCGCTCGTACTAGGGGAGGAGATAAGTTAACCCAGTTTTCTTAGTGCTGGTGTGGCCTAGGCTCGATGAAATCCCCAAGTGATTTGACGACATATATGCCCCAAGTCATAGTTTCTCAAACCACGAATCAGGGTTGGTGTATTGTCTCGTGAACTTAGACCACTCAACAAACGAAAAAAAATAATACATGATTAATTTTTTTAGTTAATTTCTAGTTATCATAAACACTAAGATTGTTGAGATACTTCTCAATTTAAATGTTCTCCCTAAATTTTTTACTAGAATGTTGATTTATATAAGTAATATCTTTGTGACGTATTATATAGAATGACTTTAAAAATATATTGAATGTTTATTTATTTTATCTGTGTTAATGTTTATTTCCTTTATATGTGTTAATAATAATTTGGAATTCTGACTTTAATAATTAAAAGATTGTTTACGGAATGCCATTTTTAGTTTGTAATTTTTTTAAACTCATTTTATTAATATAAATTTTTTTTCTTTCTCTACATTAAAAAAATATAAATTTATTATACACAAAATATAACTAAAACTTTCAATTTTTAATTGTATTATAAAATTGTTACAATATCAAATAATATTTTAAGCGTATGTATGTGAAGTTATTTGATTTTGAAAATTTCACAAAATATTAACGTATCCACCATATGATATTTTTAATTAATTTTATAAAAGTGTAAGTTTTCAATATTGTAGTTTATTGGTTATAATTTTTAGAGTTTTTTTGGCATATATTTTAGTTGAATTTGGTTACAATTCACCCAGGATTTGTTGGAATTACAAGTTTGAGTTCTGAACCCTCAATAATTGGAGAGCCCTAAGGGTTTTTCAAGGCATTAAATCCATTTAAGTAGTCAAAAACACATTTTAAACAATAAGAAACTTCATATAGATAGTCAAAACATGTTTTTTATACCGTATGTATACTTTTCATTATATAATTTGGTTTGCATGGCCAGAACCATTTACATAAGAAGGAACCAGTTTGACTTTGATTACATCTACAAATTCTATGTGCCAATATGTCTAGAGCACAACTTGCTTTATTAAAAGATTTCCACAGGGTAAATCCTACACTCATATCTTCCACAATCCCTACAAAATAGCTCAAGAAAAAATAGGAATGTTTAGTACGTGGAAAAAAAAATTAGTCATTACTAAATGGTTCATCTTCTTCACGACAAGACCTTTCCCCTTTGCATTTTTATATCTCCTCTACACTTTCCATTGGGCTCTTGTCATTCTTTGTGGATCTTGTGTATGGAAACCCCTCTAGTACTTCGTTTACTTTCTTGAATAGAGTATCATTGTTATGAAACCAACTCACAAAATAGAAGAAAATATATATCAACTACTTAGAAATCAACCTCTTCTTTTGGGAAACCTCCTTCACATTACATAAATGAAAAATTCTTGGATGATATAAATGAAAAAACCTACTTTCTATATATAGGAGTCTAAGGGGTCACAATATAATAAGATCCGACATAACAATAATAATGTAAGGGCACAACAATAAAAATAGTGGGCTTCTATGGGCCACGATAATAACAATATGGGGACGACATGGGCACAACAATAACAATAAGAGGGCTACATTAATGATAAAAATAAGGGGATAAACTAGTATTATAGGGACCTAACATGCCCCTCTCCTTCAAAAAAGTGTTGTCCTCAACACTTGTGTAGTTATGGATTCTTCTGTATAAAATTCTCATCCTCCCATGTGGAATCTTAAGCGGGTAATTTTTTCCACTTGATGAGATACTCTGAAATTGATTTATTTTGCAACTATCGAGTTCTTTTTTCCAAGACTGCTTCAATTTCCAATATGATTTTTCTTTCATGGTCAAGTTCTGGAAATATTGTTCGCACTACGATTTTATCACCTATAACCTTCTTTAAGCATGCAACATGGAAAATTAGGTGCAATCAGGAAAATGCAGGAAGCTCCAATTTGTATGTCATAGTACCAATATTTTGCAACACCTTTTAAGTACCATAGTACCTCGGAGATATTTTATTATCCTTCTAAATTTATTGAGGGACATGTTTTTGCATGGTTTTATACGTAAAAATACCAAGTGACCCTACATCAAAACTTCTTTCTTTTTGATGTCAATTTTCTTGTTGTTTCATTCGATTATGCACCAAATTTAGGTTATCATTTAAGAGTTGGAGAACTTGTTGTTGATGCTCGATGTGATCTTCCACTGCTTGAACCTTAGAATTTTCTCTTAAAGATTAGGTGATGGACAATGAATGATATCCATAATGTGCCATAAATGGAGTTATTTTTATTGCAGTGTCAAAGGAAGTGTTATACCACCATTTAGCCAGAGGTAACTACTTGACCCATTGTGTTTTTTTATCAGATACGAAGCAGCACAGATATCCTTCCAAACATTTTTTCACTATCTCAATTTTCCCATCAAATTGAGGATGATAATATGAGCTATGAGCTAGTTGAGTACCCAGACAATAAAATAATTTCATCCAAAAATTCCAGTGAAAATGGGATATCTGGTTCTCACAATAATATTTTGGTTTCCATGTAGCATTTGAATTGTTTCCATAAATGTAGAAGAAACTGTACTGGATTTAAATGGATGATATTGTGCACAAAAATCTGCATACTTTGTAATTCTATCAACTACCACCATGATGATACTCTTTCCTTTGGACTTCGGTAAACCTATGATAAAATCCATTGAAACCTCCTCCCAACGTTGACCTGGAATGAGTAAAGGTTCTAACAGGCCTAGGGTATTAATTGCCTCCACTTTATTTTGTTGTAGAACCAAACATTCCACTACAAACTTTTGAATATATGATTTAAGGCCATCCAATCATTCATCAATGAAAAGAATGAGAAATTTATCTTTAATATTGAGATTGTTAATCTCCATATAATATAGACACATGTACCATGATCCATCCTTCTTGTGCACCAATACTACTGGAGCAAAGAAAGAACTTTGACTAGGTTGAATAATACCAACCTGTAGCATTTATGCAACCATACTTTCAATCTCACTCTTTAGGGCATAAGGATATCTCTAAGGCCTGATGTTTAGAGGAACACTTCCTGGAATCAAATGAATATCATGATCATGATCACGAATAGGTGGGAGTCCTTTGGGCGCCTCAAAAACCTTCGAATTATTGTCCAATATTTGTTGAAGATCTGGAGAAATAAATGATTTTGATGTTTGAAACTGTAGTGAGCATAAGTGTGAAATTACAACTCGTTGTTATTTATTCATAAGCTTTTTCATGCCATTAGAGTTGATTATATATCCTGGTTTCCTCACAGTACCCCATAGTTAAACTTTCTTTCCTTCCAAAAAAAAATTCAAGAAATGTTCTTGAAATTAAAAGCTATAGTCCCCAAAGATTGTAACCAGTAAACTCCTAGTACAACATCAACAACACCCATTAGAATGGAAAGCATTGTGCTATTCAATGCATATTCCCCCATGGTTAGCTTGATATCATGGCACTTTCTAGAGTAATTTACAGTTTCTCCATTTGCAACCATCACTTGACACTTTTGTGTTGGATATAAGAAGCAATTAAATTCCTTAGCTATCTTACGATGAATAAAATTATGGGTACTACCAATGCATTACAATATATGGTGATATTTATTTCTTCTTTCTCTAAGGTCGGTTCCTAGTGTATGTCCTCTTCATTTGAAGTTTCGTTTTTATTTTATTCCTCTTCACAAAATATGTAAAATGATTTCTTCTCAACAATCACAATCATAACAAAGTTGTTTTTCTCTTTCTTCTTCAAATTGTTGTGGTGTTAACCTTTTAGGTTGTGGAAGGCTAGGAGCAACAATACATCCATCTTTATAATTGTGAGTGGTAGGCTTCCTTGTTTCCATAATTTTTATTTCAATTTTTCTTTCCAACCTGAATGCCTTCTCCAATGAATCAGGTTCTCAAAGGTGAACCTCATGCTAGAATTTATCCTTTAAATTCCCTATGAATATATCAATCCTATGCTCCTCTCGAATATCATTTACACTTATATTCAATTTTTGGAAGTCCTCAATGTGCTCCTCCATTGAACGTTTTTGTTTGAGATTTATCAATTGGCTAAAGAAGGTGTTTCTCTTTGTATATTCATAATGTTCTATCATTTCCTCTGTAAAAATTGACCATGTGACAAGTGGTTTACAAGAACGAAGCCATTAATACCATACAAACTGATTGGGTTCTAAATATAACGTTTCAATGCGTAACTTTTGTGTGTGTTGTACATTATGGGGATCAAAATATTGCTCCATCTATAGTATCAATGTTACCGGATCCTTACCATCAAAATTCCCCTATTAAGAAACCATGATGACCTATTTGAAGCAACGAAACCCTAGAATTCAAAGCCATGATTCCAAATGTTATGAAACTAGCTCACGAAATAGAAGAAAACATAGATCAACGCCTTAGAAATAAGCCTGTTTTAAGGGGAAACCTCATTTGCATTACATAAATGAACAATTATGGGATGATTCAAATGACAAAACCTATTTTCCATATATAGGAGTCTATTGGGTTGCAATATAATCCTCTCCGACCTAACAACAATAATGTAATGGCACAATAATAAAAATAGTGGGCTATTATGGGGGCACAATAATAACAATATGGGGACTATTGGGGTACAACAATAATAATAAGGAGGATACACTAACAAAAATAAGGGACTACACTAGTAATATAGGGCCCTAACATGCCCCTCTCCTTTAAAAAAGTTTTTTCCTCGACACTTGAGTAGTTATGGATGCTTCTGTATAAAATTCTCATCCTCCCATGTGAAATCTTCTCTGGGTAAGTTATTCAACATTATGAGATACTATGAGATTTATTGATTTCGCAGTTGTCGAGTTCTTGTTTCTGTGACTACTTCAGGTTCCAATATTATTTTTCCTTCCTCATCATTTTCGGTAATATTGTTTGAATCGAGATTTTGTCACCAATAACCTTATTTAAGCATGAAACATCGAAAACTAGGTGCACTCGGGAAGATGCAGGAAGCTCTAATTTCTATGTCATAGCACCAATGTTTTGCAACACCTTGTAAGGACCATAGTAATTTGGAAATAATTTATTATCCTTCTTATCTTGCTTAAGGGGAATTTGTTTGTATGGTTGTATCCATATAAATACCCAGCCACCTACATCAAAACTTCTCTCGTTGCGATTTTGATCCGCCTATTGTTTCATTCCATTTTGTGCCAATTTTACGTTATCCTTTAAGAGTTGGAGAACATGTTGTTGATTCTCGATGTGATTTTACATTGCTTGAACCTTAGAATTTTCTCTTAAATATGATATGATGGATGGCATATGATATCCATAAAATGCCATTAAAGGGGTCATTTTTGTTGCAGTGTGGAAGGAAGTGTTATATTGAAATTCATCCAAAGTTAACCAATTGACCCATTGTGTTTGTTTATCGGAGAAAAAGCAAATAACATATCCTTCCATACATTTGTTCACTATTTCATTTTTCCCATCAGATTGTGGATGATAACATGAGCTATGAGCTAGTTGAGTAACGAAACAAGAAAATAATTCCATCCAAAATTTCCAGTGAAAATGGGATCTCTATCGCTTACAATAATATTTGGGTTTCCATGTAGCTTTTGGATTGTTTCCATTAATGCAGTAGAAACTTTACTCACTTTAAATGGATGAGATAATGCACAAAAGTGTGCATACATGGTAATTCTATCAACTACCACTGTGATGACACTCTTTCCTTCAGAATTAGGTAAACCTGTGATCAAATCCATTGAAACCTCCTCCCAACGTTGACTTGGAATGGATAAAGGTTGTATCAGACCAACGGTCTTAATTGTCTCAACTTTATTTTGCTGGAAAACCAAAATTTCTTCCACAAGCATTTGAATATCATATTTAAGGTCATCCCAAAAAAAATATTTCTTCACCATGTGGTAATTTTTTAAAAATATCGAGTATCCTCCTAAGGGAGAGGTGTGCAATTCCAAAATAATATTTTGTTTTAGTTGGGAATTCTCAAAAAGATATAAGCGATCTTTGTACCATAAGGAATCATTTTTCCAACTAAATGTATCAAATGTACTGGGATATTGTTGCAACTTTTGAATGAGTGTCCATACTTCTTCGTCATTCTTCCATTCCTCCCTTTCTTTGGTTACCCAATATCGTTGGATAATATAAATGGCACAAACCAATTCTTCCACATCCTCATCCTTTCTTGAGAGTGCAGATGCAACAAAATTTATCTTCCCTTTTTTGTACATGATTTCAAAGTCATAACCCAACATATTTGTGATCCATTTTTGCTGCTCTTCTGAAGATAGTCTTTCTTCCAAAAATTATTTAAGACTATCATGATATTTTTTACCTTGAAGATTCTTCCCATTAGGTAAGGTCGCCATTTCTTTAGTGCACGTAGTATTTCCAACATTTCCTTCTCATAAATAGCCTTTTGTAAATAATTTCCTTTGATTTTTCAAATTTAAAAAGAAATGGGTCTTCCTTCCTCCATTAAAACAACATCAATTCCATTTCCTGGGGCATCACATTCCACAATAAAGGTTTTTGTGAAGTCTGGCATAGCTAAGACCAGTGCTCGGCACATTTCCTCTTTAAGATGTTCAAATGCCTTAGTTGCTTCAAGAGTCCATGAAAATGCATCTTTCTTCAATAATTTTGTTAGAGGTGTAGCTATTCTCCCATAATCCTTAAAAAACTTGTGATAATACCCTATTAACCCAAGAAATCCTCACAACTGCTTTATGGTTGTGGGGACTTTCCATTCCTTAATGGCTTCAATTTTTTTAGGGTCTACCTTAACAACCTCCTAAGATACAATATGACCCAAATATGCCACCTCTTGTACTCCAAAGAAACATTTGGAGGTTTTTTCATACAATTGTTTCTCCTCAAATAGTTTGAGCACCCTGTCAACATGTTGAAAGTGATCCTTCCAAGACCTGTTGCAGATTAGTATATAATCAAAATATAATAACAGAAATTTTCTAAGGAAGCGTTTGAAAATGGAATTCGTCAACCCTTGAAATGTAGAAAGTGCATTGGTAAGGCCAAAAGGCATGAACAAAAATTCATAATGATCCTCATGAGTTGGTAATGCTGTTTTCAAAATGTCTTCAATATTCATTCTAATTTGATGATATCCTAAATGGAGATCCAACCGTTGTGAAATAATTTGCTCCATGTAATTCATCCAATAATTCATCAATCACAGGAATGGGAAATTTATCTTTAATAGTGATCTTATTGAGCTCCATATAATCCAGCCACATGCCCCATGATCCATCCTTCTTGTTCACCAATACTACTAGAGCAGAGAAAGAACTTTGACTAGGTTGAATTATACCAGCCTCTAGCATTTCTACAATCATACGTTCAATTTAGTTATTTTTGACATAAGGATATCTGTAAGGCTTGATGTTTGGAGGAAAACTTCTTGGAATAAAATGAATAGCATGATCATGATTATGAATAGGTGGGAGTCCTTTGGGAGTTTCAAACACCTTGGAATTATTTTTCAAGACCTTTTGGAGATCTAGAGAAATAGATGATTTTGATGTTGGAACTTTTAGTGAGCATAATTGTGCAATTACGCCTCGCTTTTATTTCTTCAAAAGGTTTGTCATGACATTAGAGCTTATTATCTTTCTTAGTTTCCCTGCGATACCCAATAATTAGACTTCCTTTCCATCCGAAAACATTTCAAGAAAATTTCTTGAAAATTAAAAGCTACCGTCGCCAAATATTGTAACCATTGTACTCATATTACAACATGAACACCACCCATTTGAATGGAAAGAATTGGACTATTCAATTCATATTCCCCCATCGTTAGCTTGATATTATGACACTTTCCAGAGAAATTTATATTTCCTCCATTTGCCACCATCACTTGACACTCTAGCACTATGTATATGAGGCAATTCAATTCCATTCCTTCCTTATAATGAATAAAATTATGGGTACTACCCAAATCAATTAGCACTATTACATTTTTCTTCTTGATATGTCATTCTATCGTGAGAGTTTGAGGAGTGATAATTCATACCAATGCATTACATTATATGGTCAGATTCATTTATTCTTCCTCTAGGGATAGTTCCTCTTATATATCATTTTCTTTTGAAGTTTCTTCTTCCTTTTCTTCCTCCTCTTCATAATCTATGTAAAATAATTTATTCTAAAAAAACTTATGACCTTTAGTGTATTTGTTATCACAACTATACCAAAGCCCTATTGATATTTTTTCTTCCAATTGTTCTTTATAGTTGTGAGTGGCAAGCTTCCTTGTCACCATCATTTTTCTTTCATTTTTTCTTTCCAACCTAAATCCCTTCTCCAATGTATCAGGTTCCCAAACGCGTACCTCATGTTGGATGTTATCCTTTAGAGTCGCTATGAAGACATCAATCCTATGTTCCTTTTGAATACTATTTACCCTTATATTGAATTTTTGGAAATCCTTAATGTGCTCCATCATTGAACCTTTTTTTTTTTAGATTTATCAATTGGCTAAAGACAATTTGACGAGTGGTTTACGAGAACAAATCCATCAATACCATAAAAACTAATTTTGTTCTAAGTATAAATTTGCAATGCGTACCTTTTATGTGTTTTGCATATTATGGAGCTCAAAGTATTGCTTCATTTGTAGTACCCAAGTTACAAGATCCTTTCCATCAAACTTCCTCATATCTCTGTTTGGAATATGTTGGGTCTTAAATCGAACATTAGAGTCTATGAAATCATTATTAACATTTATTTTTTTCTCATCATCAATTTATTTTACAACATTTTAGCCATTAGGAATATTTTTTTGTATAAAATTTTCCAAACTTTCCTTCAAAACTTCCATGTCTTTCTTCAAATATTCCATGGGATCCTTGCCATCAGATTTCCTCATATCTATATTTGGAAAATGGTGGGTCTTAAATCCAAAATTATAGTCTATGAAATCATGATTAAAATTTCTTTTGTTCTCATCATGAGTTTCCTCTACTACCTTTTCACCATTAGTAAGCTTTTCTTGTAGCAACATTTCCAAGCCTTCCTTCAAACCTTCCATGTCTTTCTTCAAATATTTCATGTTGCCTTCTTCACCATCCATCTTAGCTTCGATGTCATTCGTCAAACCATCTATCTTACCTTACACGCCATCCATCTAAGCTTCCATGTCATTATTCAAACCATCCATATTAGCTTCCACACCTTTCTTCAAACAATCCATCTTAGCTTCCAAGCCTTTCTTCAAAACTTCCTTTTCATTTTTTTCAACTCTTTGCAAGAGAGAAATTTGTTACACTTAGTATTATAATTTTTATATATCATGTTGCACTTCTTCCTTTTCATGAGTCATAGTAGAGCCTTCTGAGGGCTTAATGTGTGTTGAATTACTTTTAGGGGGCATTTTTTAACCTAACGCTAATATCTATGCTTCAATATGCCCTCGGAATCATTTCAAACTGATTTTTCAAACAGAACTTATAAATTTAAAAGAAAAATAAACACGTTTTTCATGCTATTGAGCAGCTCAATATTGACACTTATGTATCTCTATAATTTCAGGTCCCCAAGATTTTATCTTGAGTAATTTAGTACCCCTCTGAATCTTATTTACAATGCCAACAGTCTTGCTAGGTTTGGATTCTTCCAGACAAAGTTATACTGAATCTCCCACAATGACCTAATTATGGACTCGTTCAGTAGAGAAAAAATTTACAGAGTGCCACATGTCATTGTTTCTTCCTTCGTCTTTAAAATCAATACAAAGGAAACTACACTCCGTTTACTGTAGCTAATTTTTATAGAATTCCAATCTTATTCTCAGAGAGAGAGTTATGAAGATTTTCCCCAGGTCACCTCTTTGAGATGAAATTCGAGAGCCTGCAAAATCCATAACTTCCATATCATATCTCTCAAACTATTGCGAACCAAGATCTTACATTTTTACGCGAAGTTCCTTTAGATTTCAGTGCAATTGAGGTTTTTTTTATCTTTTGAACCATCATAGAAAAAAAATTATAGCAAAAATTCCATGATGATAAGTTTGAAACAGTTAAACCCTAGAATCCAAAGCTCTCATCCCAAATGTTATGAAAAAAACTGAAAAAATAGAAGAAAAGATAGATCAATGCCTTAGAAAGCTACCTCTTTGAGGGGGAAACCTCCTTTACATTACATAAATGAAAAATTCATGGATTATTCTAATGAAAAAACCTCTTTTCTATATATAGGAGTACATGAGGTCACAATATAATTCTATTCGACCTAACAATAACAATGTAAGGGCACAACAGTAACAATAGTGGGATATTATGGGGCATAATAATAACAATATGGGGCCTATAGGGGTACAACAAAGCGATAAGTGGGCTACACTAACAACAATAAGAGACTACACTAGTAATATAGGGCCGTAACATCCTCATATCGATATTTAGAATATGGTGGCTCTTCAATCCATTGTTAGAGTTTATGAAATAATGATTAACATTTATTTTGTTCTCATCATGAGTTCCATCTAATACCTTTTTTCCATTAGGAAGCATTTCTTGTAGAAACTTTGTCAAACCTTCCTTCAAACCTTCCATGTCTACTTTTAAACCATTCTTCAAATATTCTATGTTGTCTTTCACTTTTTCTTCTATGCCATCCTTTAAACCTTCTATGTCTGATTTTAAACCATTCTTCAAATCTTCCAGGTCTCTTTTTAAACCATTATTTAAACAATCCATTTTAGTTTTCATTTCATTTTTTTTTAATCTTTGCAAGAGAGACATTTTTTGAACTTTGTCTTGTAATTTTTATATATCATGTTGCATTTCTTCCTCTTCTTCATGTGTTGTAGTAGGGTTTTCTAGTTGCTTACTAGGTGTCTCTATTTTCTTGATTCGAGTCATTTTGGAATGAAATAATGATATTTATGGCTCACTATGCCCCTTGAATCACTTCAAATTTATTTTTCAAACAAAACTTATGAATTAAAAAAAAAATACACACCTTTTTCTTTTCTTTGTAAGAGATCGATATTGAACCTGTTGTATCTCTATAATTTTGGATCCCCAATATTTGAACTTCATTCTTATAGTAGCCCTCTGATTCTTATTTCCAATGCGACAATGAAACCTAATTTGTATTCTTCAAGATAATTCTATGCCCAATCTTTCACAATAGCCTAATTATGGACTGGTTCAGTAGAGTGAACTTGGACAACGCACCATGTGCTAGTATTCCAACCTTTTTCTCTAAAATTGATACACAAGAAACTACAGTCCATTAAATTTTGGCCACATATTATATAATTCAAATATGTTGTCTGAAACGAAAATTATAACGTTTTTCCCTTTGTCACCTATTTGAGATGAAATTCTGGAGCCTGCAAAAAACCTAACTTCCTCACATCATATCTACGAAAATATATGGAACACTATTTGAAATTCGTACATGAGTTTTACCAGTATTTTGACTCCATGTGGTTTTAATTTCAACTTTTGAAGCTTCGTATAAGAAAAGCTATAACGAAAATTCTAATATGACTTGTTCAAAGAAGCAAAACCCTAGAATCCAAAGCTCTCCAAATTCTATGCAAATAGCTCAAAAAATAGAAGAAAATATATATTGATGACTATATCGATGAAAAATTCTATATCGAGGGGGAAACCTCCTTTAAGTTACATAAAGTAACAATTCTTGGATGATACAAATGACAAAGCATACTTTCTATATATAGGAGTCTAAGGGGTCACAATATAATCAGAGTCTACATAACAATAATAATGTAAGGGAACAAAAATAACAATAGTGGGCTTCTATGAGGTACAATAATAAAAATATCGGGAGATAATGGGCACAACAATAACAATAAGGGGGCTAAAATAACAATAACATTAAAGGGCTACACTAGTATTATAGGGACCTAACAATCGCACACTAGCTTCGAGCAGCTCTTCACCAAATCAATCTCCATATTAATTATCTTCTTGTCTATTGCTGCCTCCATATGCTTCTCTTCAACAACCTTATATTCCTCCAACAAATATTTTTTTTGTGTTAGTAAGTCAAGCATTCCCATGAGGATTTGAAACAAGAAATACACTGCTTTCCACCATCGCTTCTTCTCTAAATTAGAGGTTTCTTGTATGGAGGATTCATTATCACATTATTTAACATGGAGAGAGAGAATAAATATTGCCCCAAAATCTAGGAGAGAAAACTAAAAGCTCAAAGAAGGGAGTTTAAATAGAGATACCTTCATAGGTATTTTCCATCTTCTCTCATATATCCTCATTATATTCTCCTCCTCATTGATTCTAGTCTCCATGACACTGTCCTTCCCAAGATAGCACTTTAATTCGTGTTCCATATGATCAACTAACATTCGATGAATGAGATGGATATTGGCTCTTTACAACTGAACTACAAAGGTTTTGTAGTGTGCCTTATGATTACTTTTCAATCTGTTGATGGTGTTGGAACCGTCAACATTTAGGGGTTCTCCCTAATATGAAGTCCCAAGTATACCTAACACCATTTGGAGTAGGAGTCCCAACAGTGGGGTTTTAATGATCTACCTTGGTTTGTAAAATGCATAGAGTGGTGCACAATGTCTTTGATGAGAACAAGTGTGTGACCTTGCGAAGAAAATATTGTAGTGGAAAACAAGATCGAAGACTGACCAACATTTCTATCCATCATATCAATCCACCACTGCATTTGTAGATCTCTAGGACCATCTAAACTCAGTGTCACATGTTGTGGTAGCATCAATGGAACTTGCTCCAAAATGAAAGTAATCAAGATTGATCCATAGCATTATCTCTTACATTCAAAAAAAAAAAACAATGATATGGGTAGAGAAAGAGACTGTAGGGGAAGATTCATAGATAGATGCAGAAGCTTAATCCCTACAACACCACTCACTCCACCTAGGCCAAGAAGTAGTACACCGCCGTCTCAAACTCATATCCCTTATTTCACTGGTCATAGACTTCCAGAAGTTCTAATATCATATATTCAATTATGAGGATCTCCTACTTCATCCACTGAGGCAATATTAGAGGAAGAAGATTCTAGGACTCCAACAGAAGGAGTAACCTTTTTCACTTCTACAGGGGAATATATTTTAGCTGAAGAGTTAGAAATCCCTAATGAAGAGGAAGAAGAAGAAGCTTTCTTCAACATACCATTGATAGAAGAACCAAAGGAGCAGTTAACCCTGCATACTTAACCTTATATCAGCTCTGAATAATTTATCATGGAAGGAAGAGGAGAAGGAGGAGAGGGAGAAGGAGAAATTTT
This sequence comes from Pinus albicaulis, assembly GCA_034641835.2. Classification (NCBI taxonomy): domain Eukaryota; kingdom Viridiplantae; phylum Streptophyta; class Pinopsida; order Pinales; family Pinaceae; genus Pinus; species Pinus albicaulis. The sequence goes on from CM076576.1 coordinate 268,219,372, forward strand.
TAATGGAGAAAATGTACTATTTTGAGGAGGTAGCGGTAGAGGAGGAGATAGAGGAAGAGGTAGAGGAAATGAAGAACGAGGTATAGGTAGAAGGGGAACTGAGAGTTCTTTTAGATTCCCTATCATAGATGAAGAAACAAATGCTACCATGAAAAATATCTCACCTTCTGTTCTCCCAAAAATTATTGGATTAAAAAGTGAAGACCCTGAGACCTTTTTATTTGAATTTTAAGTCTTGTGCAAAACTTATGACTATCTACAAGATGCTCAAAAACTCAAATTGTTTCCTTCAACATTGAAAGGAGAAGCTCTAAAATGGTTCATGAGTCTAATCACTAGGTCTCTTAGGACATGGAATGATATGAAGATAACATTTCTAGAAATGTATTTGGACTATTGTATACCTGTTAATCACAAAGAGGAAGTGTTTAAGATGATGCAAAAGGAGGATGAAAATTTGGAGGATTTACTTGAAAGATTCAACTATAACATTAAAAGAGAAAAAATGGAAAATCTAGATCAAGACACTCTAAAAGCTCTTTTGTTGAAAACAATTTGAAATGAATGGATAGATATCCTTAACATGATGTGGAAGGGAGACATATCTCAACTTCCATTACCTCATATTGTGGAAATATGTATTAATATCTGAAGAGGAAAATCAAAAATTTTGAAAGGAGCAAGAGATCTTGCTCTTGCCAGGGTAAACAAATTTGCAACTAGAACAGTGAGTAGGGCATAAATTGGGAACATGCTTGATGAATTCAAAACAGACATTTTAGGGAGTCTTAGTGAATAGATAGACACACTTAGGTTACAAAACAAGAAGAAAGCCAAGAGTGATGCTTTGGCTACTTTCTATCGAAAATGCAGAAAGAAACATGCTTTGCGAGAATTTCCTCTTGAAGAAAAGTTTATTGAAACCTATATGATTTGTTCAGAAATTCATGAGACTAGGAATTTTCCTTCAATTCCTGGTCTTAAGGATGTTTTTCAAGAAGAAAAAACATCAAATCCTATAGAATCTCTTGGTTTTCTCTCTAGAAGACCATGGTAGGGGCCACAAACTCAAGGGTTTAACAACCAAATGAATACTCAACCCCCACCAAATTGGAATTATTTGCAGCAATCTTGGCCCCAATCTCAATTTCAATGTCAACCTTGGGCTCAAGGAATGAAAAATACATATGGAATATTTCCTCAACACTATCAATATCCCCCATCATATCCAAATTATCCTCCCCAAAAAATTCCTCAACATAATCAACGAGCTCCAATCCAAAACCAAAATCCACAACTCTCACTACCATTCCCTCAGAAACCAAATTAGTTACCTACCCAACCATTACCAAACCCCAAAAATGAAAATCCTCAGAATACCTATATGATGGAAGGTTAGAAATTTCCAACCTATATGATTACTCCTTGACAACTTAATGATGTCCAACTAATATATGGTAGGATATTAGAAAAGACGAAGCCTTCTGTAATCATTCAAGAACAACACAATTCTAAGAAAGATTCTCTACATCCCAATAAAATTTTTGAAGAAGAATTAGCTCTTCAAAACCAAAATTCTGAAATTGAAAAGCAAAAAAACCAATAAATTCAACTATTGTCATAGAGAAACTGTTAGTATCTACTTCTACACCTCCTTTTCCTGAAACATTACAAATTGATAAAGGAGTAGAAAAGCATATTAGGTTGCCTAATTATGATTTCCTAGATGAATTGAGAAATATTTGCATCAAAATTCCTTTTTTACAAGCCATCAAGGAAATTCCAATTTTAGCTAAAACAATAAAGGAGTTGAGTATGAAGAAATCGAGAAGAAAAATAAAAGAAATAAAAAGAATCCAGCTTGTAGGAAAAATAACAGACATAATGATGGGAAAAATTCCATTAAAAAATATTTAGATCCTGGAAGTCCAGTTGTAAAAACACATATCAATGGAGTTGAAATTCAAAATACATTAATTGATTTAGGAGCAGCAATAAACATCATGAGAAAAAAGACCATGGAACAACTTAAGCGTCCTAGTCTTCTTTATACACCTAAATTACTACAATTAGCAGATAGATATGTAATCAAACCAGATGGTGTGTTAGAAGATATTTCTGTGTCTTTAGATTCTTGGGAGTATCCTGTTGATTTTATGATATTAACCCGTAAGAAAAATCTAGGAGGACACCCGCACATACTAGGAAGAACTTGGTTGGCTACAGCTGATGCTTTCATTAGCTGTAGATATAGTGGCATGTATATTTCTGATGGTAATTCAACTAAGACATTCACTCTGTATCCTACAGCAAGGACAATCATAGAAATAGATGACAAAGAATGCATTGAAGAATATATAGAGCCTCTCTTTACTATTTCAAACATTAGTGAAGATAGCCAAAGATTAAATTCAATAGAAAATTATGAATCATCTCTAGAATATGAACATGATCAATGTCAAGAAAGATCTAATATTGAATATTTTTCATCTAGGCAGATGTCTCTTTACTCTATGGAAGACTTTGGTAGCTCTACAGTTGAAATCTTTCTAGGGAAAACCTTGAACATAAACAAAAACTCAGAAAAGTTACAACAAGAGAAGCTAATCAAAACATTACAACAACATTCATCTACATATGCATGGGAGTACACTAACATGAAAGGAATTATTCCTAAGACTTTTATAGATCACATTTACATTGAGGATAATTTCAAACCTATTAGACAACCTCAAAGAAGGATGAATCCAAATCTTAGGGAAATTGTGAAAGAAGAGTTGCAAAAGTTGTTAATGTAAAATTCATTTATCCAATTTCAGACAGTCAGTGGGTTGCTCATTTAGTGATTGTACCCAAGAAGAATGGTAGATGGAGGGTATGGATTGATTATCGAGGATTGAATAAATCTACTCTTAAAGATCATTTTCCTTTTCTTTTTATAGATCAAGTGTTAGATACATTAGCAGGTAAGAAGTATTTCTCATTTCTGGATGGTTTCATTGGTTACAACCAAATTCAGGTTGCACCTGAAGATTAGGATAAAAACAAATTCACTTGTCCATGGGGAGCGTATGCCTACCAAGTACTTCCTTTTGGATTTTTGAATGCACCTGCAACATTCCAAATGGTGGTACTAGGGATTGTTTCTAATCTAATACATGATTGTATAGAAGTGTATATGGATGACTTTACATTTTATGCTAATACATTTGAAGAGGCTTTAGGAAACTTGGAAAATATTCTTAAAAGATGTAAGGAAACAAACCTCTCACTAAGTCATCAAAAATGTTTCATGATGTTTACTGAAGGGATTTTTTTGGGACATCACATTTTAGGAGATGGAATTAAAGTTGATAAAGCTAAAGTTGAGGTCATCTCTAGGTTATCAATTCCAAGTTTCCAGAAGGATGGTATAATTTTCTAGGATTCACGGGTTATTATAGAATATTTATAGAAAATTTAACCAAAATAGTGTCCCTACTCTTCAAACTACTCACGAAAGATTGTGAATTTTGTTGGAATCGTAACTACCAGTTAGCATTTGAAACCCTAAAAGAAAAAATTTCTGAAGCACCCATCTTAAGAGGGCCTAACTAGAAACTACCTTTTCACATTTCAATAGATGCTTCAGACACAGCTGTAGGAGTTGTGTTAGGACAAAAATACTTGATCCCCTATGCCATATATTACACAAGAAAGAATTTGACTCCCCCAGAGTTGAATTACATTGTAAGTGAAAAGGAATTCTTAGTTGTTGTTCATGCTATTAATAAATTCAGACATTACATAACAGGCTATGAAACCATTGTCCATACAGATCATTATGAAATTAGGTATTTAATGAATAAATCTATTACTAATGGCATAGTTACAAGATGGTTATTTCTCCTACAAGAATTTAACATTACTGTTCTAGACAGGCCTGGAAAACAAAACACACTTTCTGATTTCCTATCTAGGATTCAAAATATCAAAGATAACACTCCAGATGAAGATAAATTTCCTAATGAATATATTTTTTCAATAACTAATCGGACCTCTTGGTTTGTAGATATTGCTAATTACCTAGTTACAGGAAAATTACATTCACATTTTCATTCTAGAGAGGAAAGAACAATCATTCAATTAAGTGCAAGATATTCATGGATTACTAATGAATTTTTTAAGACAGGTCCAGATCTCATTATCATAAGATGCATTGGAGAAGATGAAATGCCTGAAATTATTAAGGCATGTCATGATGAACCTTGTGGTGGAAATTTTGTTGAAAAGAGGAGAACCTATAAAATCCTTCATTTAGGATATTATTGTCCATCCATCTTCAAAGATGTCAAAGAATATTTCAAAATGTGTGATAGTCGCCAAAGGGTAGGGAAACCTGCTCCTTCAAATGAAATGCCTTTGCAACCTCAGGTACTCATTAAATGTTTCAAAAAATGGGCCTTATATTTTTTTAGACCTATCAATCCTCCATCTAAACAAAAGAATTATATTTTGGTATGCACTGATTATGTCACTAGATGGGTAGAGGCTAAAGAATTACCTTTTCCTAATGAAGGATCTGTAGTTAATTTTATTTTTAAGGATATTTTCACTCATTTGGGTGTTCAAAGAGAAATTATAACAGATCAGGGCTCTCAATTTACATCAAATATGGTGAAAAGGCTTGTGGAAGATTACAAGATCAAGCACAGAAAGTCTACTCCTTACCATCCATAAGAAAATTGTCAAGTTGAATCTACAAATAAGGTAATTGAAGGAATTCTCACTAAGACTGCTCATATACACAGAAGAGATTGGGAAGATAGGCTTCCTGAAGCCTTCTGGGCCTATAGAACTACATGGAGAAACACAATAGGACATAATCCCTATGAACTTGTTTATGGGAAGCAAGTCTTGTTCCCTATAGAGTTTCATATCAAAACCTTCAATATGGCAGTCCAATTGGGACTTGATTTATCAGAATCACAGAAGCATAGACTGGAGAAACTCAATGAACTAGATGAAATCAAACAAGATGCAGTCCAAAGAACTAGTATAGTCCAGCAGCAAAGGACTAAATGGCATGACAAGTATATCAAAGAGAAAAAGTTTCAAGAAGGGGATTGGGCACCCTTGTTTGATTCAAAATTCAAGGATTTTCAAGGAAAGTTTCAAACTTATTGGCTTGGGCCATATGAGATGAAAAATTCTTTGATAATGGAGCAGTGAAGATTAGAACAATAGATGAAGTAAAGGTATCTCTTCTTGTGAATGGTCATTGGTTGAAAGTATATCATAAACCACTTTCAAAAGAAGAGTTTGTCAAGAAATTTCAAGATAATATTGATATGGAGTTAGTGAAGAAGAATCATTCTTCTTCACAAATTTAGATTTTATTTTCTACATTTGATAATTAAAATAATAATAATAATAATAATAATAATAATAATAATAAATTGTATAAGTATGAAAACCAATCAATGATTGGCATACTTATGCAGAAAATACAGGGTGAAAATCAGAGCTCTCTGACATCCTATATTTTCCATTTTTCTTTTTTGTAATAAAGTAGTGAAAACTACATTCATATTTGTAGTTCATAATTTTTAAATTCAGTTTCATTCCATCACACTCCACTATCATTCCATCTCATTCCAATTTCATTTCATTTTCACATTCATTCCATAAGTCATATTTCATTTTCATTCCATATTTCTCACTCATTCCATTCATGTTCCATACATAATATATATATATATATATATATATATATATATATATATATATATTCTGCAGCTGAGTATATTCTGCAGTTGATTATGTTCTGCAGCTAATTTGATTCTGCAGCCACTTTAGAAATTCTGACATGATGATTGCAAAGGGACTAAAAGATTATGTTTGAAAGCCACAATTCTACAAAATTTTACCTAAGGAACAAAATTAAGAAAACAACAAACAAAAAGGTTAAGTTCTGAGGTAAAGTATATATATTTTTTTTTAATAGAAAAATTTAAAACATGAAATATGTATAATATGTACACTTATATGTTCCTTAACAACCCATCATTCGAATTGATTACAATCCTCATCATGATATATCTCGACCATATCCCTCATATAAAGTTGCATAACGGTCCATCATTAATATCCTTGATTGATGACTAACAGTCATGATCATGACGTGACCTAACTGTCTGCGTCTCTCCAAGACCGTATCACTTATTTATTTCCTGCATCTCACCATAAACCCTCCATCTGTAGCTCATTCATCTCCATCAATTCCATAGCCAATTCATCTCCATCAACTTTGCAACCAATTCATTTCCACAAAACAGAGAGGTAATTCTGAAGTTTGAAGGCACTTTGCATAGAAGAAGGATGGGTTTGACTGTTAGAACAGAACCAGTGGGGGTAAAATACATGGAAGGATACCCACATGTTAGAGAATTTCTACATCAAGCTGGATGGTTGAGGATCATAGAAAACTTTAATGGTTTTCATAAGTAAATTACAAAATCATTTTCCCGGCTTTTTGATGGAAATGAAGTGGAGATTGGGGACATTAAATTTACAACAACGAATTCATTCCTAGTTGAAGCTACAAAACTTCCGAGGCATGGAGAGAGATGGTTCGAGAAAAAATAATTCCATAATGAATCATGGAAGGTGATACTTAAAACCCAGGTATGGATGTCTCAATCTTTAGAAAAGGAATTCCAAGTACTATTCTAAAAAGAAAATAGAGAAATATGCTTTTGATTTTGTAGAAATTCATAACTTTTGAAGGAAGATCTGGAACCATGTATGTTTATCATATCCATTTATTAATGAATTTTCTAGAAAATGGTGAAATCAACCTTCCGTATTTCTTCTCAATAGTCTAAGAAGAATGGCCTCAAATGTTCAAAAGAGAATAAAATCCATAGAGACCACTATGCATCATTATGGTTTGGTTAAAATATTGATTAAATTTCACTTAAGGAGAATGGGAGACAATTGGGAGGATTTCCTTGTTAGGAATAATTTTCAAGAACAACCAGAATCACCACCCAAGGAAGAAAATGTCACGAGAAGTAAAAGAAAGAAAATTGATGTAATTGTTGAAGAAAAACCTGAAACTTCACTACAGGGATATTAAAAAACTAATTTCTGAGGAACTGACAGAAATTAGAAAACAAATTAAGGCTAGAGGAAAGAAAAATAAAGAGAGTGAGATTAGAAATGAAGGGAATGAAAGTCATCTAAAACTAAGAAGGAAATCTAGACTCCGAGGCACCATGAAGAAGACATTGTTTAAAGATATAGAGCTCATAAATATAGAAGAGGAAATCCTAGTTCCATCACCTATTGATAATTCTCCTGAGTACAGTCCTTAAAAATCTCCTGCTTATCATTTTGTAGAAGGCCTCAACAGAAGGTCTCCTGGTATAGATCTAGTTCAACAGTAGATATATGATTATGTAGAGTCATTAGAAAGAATAAATTCCTCAATGAACCAAGAACCACCTATCAATCCACAAGAACCTCTGCTTGATGCTCTTAAGCAAGATAATTATGTATTAGAGACATTGAACAGGCACATCAAGCAGGATAATGATATTTTGAAGGAACGAAACAAATTGGACAAGGAAATGCATGATAATACTACTCTGCAGTTCAGACTGTTGCATAAGGAAAATAGGAAATTGAAGAAGAAGAAAAAAATATTGAATAGAGAAATCATTAACCTCAAATTCAAACGTCTTATGAAAAGGCCAAGAATTACATTGACTTCAAATAGGAACAAAAGAATAAGGTTGGATGTCCTAGCTGAGGTATCTAAGAAGATGCAATAAGGGAGAAGAACTCATAATTTTGGAAAATTGCATGAGGAAATGCAATGATTTTGCAGTGGGGTTATGTTGAACCTCAGGATTACCCTCTCTTTTACAGTTTTTCTCACCTCATTCCACGACTTTTCATAAAATCATAAACCCCAATCAATGAAGAATGCTAAATTTTTGTCTTAAGGATGCATTTAAAGGATTTTCATATTATATTTTCATGAATGTTCTTTTGGATAAGTATTTTCAAATTAGCTACATAATGTAGCCTATTCTACAGCTAATTGTGTGTTCTGTAGCCACTCTTATGTTTTACCAGGTTCTAGGTGTCAGTTGAGGAATCAGGGCAGATGGGTGTTTCTAGAATCTTGCCTACATGGATTTTATCCTACTCAAACGGTCCAGATCAACATAAAAAGGAGCCTAAACTTATGGTCAAAGTTAGAAGTCAAAGAACGTTACCTACAGCAATAGGACTCCTGATTTTATCTTCGAAGAAAATCATGAGTCCAATAGTCCTATTTTGATTTCAATTCAAGTTAGACACCTATAGATAGCTTAACTTGAAATTAGTTATGTAATTTCTCTTTAAATAGTGGTTCTACAAAACCAAGAGAGAGTTCAGTACAGTTCAGATTTCCAAGTGGATACTCTGTTTCCAGAATTTGTTTTTATCCTAATAAGGAAGTTCAGTTTGCCAAATTCTTGCTTGATTTCACCTTTAACAAGCTAGGATTTGACCACATCGGCTGCAGCGGGCCCCTCCTTCTGAAGGAGGTTTTTATTATGTTTCATAATTAGATTTCTTTCACTCTGTTTTATAAATTTTTGTTTCTAAATAGGCTTATGCTTCATTTCCAGCTTTCAATTAGTTTAATGTTAAAATACAATTGTGCATACTTACTCTTCCAAAACATTTCATGAAAATAGAAACTTTGTTTTCACTATTGAAATAAGGATTGAAGTGTTAAGAAATCACAATTTTTTAGCTTTATTATTCTTGTCTTTCATTTCCATTAGAACAAAGTTGTCAATTTCTATGTTAATAAATGTTTATGAGAGCCATTTTCAATATGAAAAACTTACATTAAATGGTTAAATATCTCACATATGCAGTAGTTGAAATTACCTTGTTTACTGTCATTTTATTTCCAAGGGCTAAGGCATAATTGATTTCTCTGAAGGCATCTCGAGAGGTTAAACACCTTACATTTGAATGTGGAAGATAAGTCAATTATACATTTGTTGATTTTAGACAGATCTTACATGCTTTTACTTTCAAGACCCTCACTTAATTGCAAACAATAATCTTCCTAAAAATCCCTCTGGAAAGGGTTGATCTAATCATGTTTTCAAAGGAGATGGTTGAATGATTAATGAAATGAAATTTATGAGTTATCCATTTTCATAGTTTTCTTATTTCTCTAGTTCAAACAAGTGTAATTAGTTACTTAACATTAATTCAAGAAGATCACTCTTTAAAAATTCAATAATTGGAGTAACTAAACACATCTTACATATTTTCATTTTCACTCTTTGTTTTTTGTTCTAGGACTTTAGCAGACTAAAGTACGAGAATTTGCTAAACTCCATCTCAATAGTGTCGTGCCTAACAATTGAATTATGAGGTAACCAAAGGTACAATAGTTGATTCATTTTTCTTCTTTCATTTAAGATGGGCATTGTAATTCTCAATCTTAGTTTTAGAAATAGATCCATCGATTAGGGCTAAGAAACAGATTAGATAAGTACTTTGATTTCCAAATTAGGTCTTAAAATAGCCCTCAGTTTTTGGTTTGATTTTAGGAAAATTAGATTAGTTTTAATACACTTCCTTTTCTTCCTTCTAAAATAAATTTAGATTCACATAAGTCTTTCCATAGCTTTAGATTAACCATCCTTAGATCTCAAAGAACAATACCCCCCTTAAAAACAACATAAAACAAAAAACAATGAAGTAAGGAACAGGTTGCTTAAGAACATATAGCGCACCACACTTCATCAGTTTACTAGCCATGGTTGATAATTAATGAAAGAAATTTAGGACACTAAATTGACTAAACAATGCTCCCCCTTGGAACAATGGCCTTCACATGTATGGTAAATAAATGCAAATATTCATCATATGTTGGAAAAATTGTCATTGATGGAAAAGGAGAAGACATGAGCAACACCTGGAAAATCATTCAAAGGAGTTAAGAAGCAGAAGGAGTAGATCTGGAGAGATAGAGTTAGAGTAGGCTGAATAGGGCCAATTGATTTTGAAGATCTGGTCAAGACAAGAAGAATTTTGTAAGTAAATTCAGTTGTGTATATAAAAGGATTTGTTTTAGCATTTCATGAGTCTTATTTGATCTAAATTCTGTTTGAATGGGCTTTGAATCTCAATAAGAAATTGTATAAGGACTAGTGTGGCAAAATTCTGTAATTGGGGGTTTAAATGTGTTCTATGTGCCTTTGAAGAAATATAACTTTGAAATGGACCTTCAATCAAATGGAATCGAGGCCAAAAATATAGTCCTGTTGTAATATCTGCATGCAGGGTAATTTATGAGCGAGGGTTCATGTACAGGGATTATATGAAATTCGTGAATGTACACACAGCGAAGAATGCACTAAAGGGAGTCAAAATACTAAGACACAGTTGTGAAATGGAATGGCCTGGGAGCGAAGACACAACAATTAGAATGGATAGAAATTAGCGCATAAAAGTCGAAGGAGTTAAGAGGGACTAAAATGTTGAAACAGGTATGAGGAAATGCCTTGTAGAAGTTTTAATGAAGCAAAGATTTAACATCTGAAGAGGCGTAGCGGAATTAGAACCGAAACGATGCAGGAGGTTCTGTGCAAAGGAACCAAAGAAAGGAAATCTAATGTTTTGCAAATTATTGTAATTAACAATACATTAACATCTTTGGAGTGAAAAGGCAGTGTGAATCTTGGTTAATACAAATGTTTTGAAGCGGAACCTTGAGAAGAAAGTAATGGAACTGTGAGCAGTAAAGGTGGTTTCCGAAAACCCACAAATGGGTTCGCGTGACTCTTAAAGTGGTAAGTGGATTCGCCAAAAAAAACGCGATATCATTATTCGAAGGACACGTGGCATAAGTGGTAAGTTTAAAACCACTTTTATCACGTAATTTATGAGAATTAAAACTCGTGCATTTTGGTTACGTGATTATCATTGGATTGGGGAGAAACAATGCGATCAATAGTCAGTCGTTGGATGTGAATGGTAAGTTAATGTTGGGACCTGCTTTTATCACAGAATTTTTAAAGATTAAGGCTCGTGCATTTTAGTTATGTGATAACCACAAGCTCGCTAAAGTTGGGTGCGATGAATGATCCACCATTGGATCACAAGTGAAGTAGCACGAGCGAAAGGTATGTGGGACCAAACGAGCATTCATATGTTTGCTGGGTTTGGTTTTAAATTAAAACCAAGATCAAACCTTGGAATAAAGTCTAATGCAAAAATATAGGAGGTCTGGTGAGCCATGTGTGGGCCATATGATACAGATAAAATCATTGGACGGTAAGTTAAATCTTGTTTGAGCATTTTAAAGAGAGCATTGCCATATATAGATATAAATGTATATAATGGGTTTATGGTAAAGTTCATCCGAGAAAAGGTCTTGTTCCGGAAGTTAAATGGGTTTTGGGTTTAAATCAAGTCGATGATGAATAATGAAGAGAACAAATATATATGTGGGCCCGAGAGAAAAACCAACGTCGAGTTAAATAATCATTCTAATGGTTATTTATATTATAAAACTTTGGATATCAATTCAAAGGGTTTGAAATATGTTGTGGGCCAGAAATTTATATGCATCGGGTTATATGGTTACTTTGGGTTTAACAAAGTCAACCAATGAAAGTATGTTAATACACTGTTGGGCTGAAACTCATTTTAATGTAGGTACATCCTATATAATGTGGCCTATTATATAAGTTCTTTTATATTCAGATTTATGAGCGGTGGAAAGGTGAAGCCTGAAATTAAATCATGGTTTAAAGAACCGCATATGAGTATTGTGAATTGGGTTTGATTTTGAATCAAAGATTGAATTGGTAAAGTGTTAAAGCCTGAGTTATATGCTGAAAGCTATTTTGGTTTTATAGAAGAGCATTATATATGCGTTGAGTGGTTTTGAACCATATTTTTTCAAGAGCTTCTGCAATTTAAAATATTGTGAGTTTTGATAAAGCTACCAGATTTAGAACATAATTTGGGAAATGAATTCTACATGCATATAAAGCAAGAGAGTATGCAGAACTGTTACACTATAGCAGCAGAAAATACAAACATACAGTGAGCCAAGAACTGAAAGGTTTGAATGAGATATATCTGTTGCAAATGTAAATGTAAATGTTTTATTTAATTTTATATTGTTTTTGATGCAAAGGAAAGTCTTCGTGAGCAAAGAAATACCCCAGTGTAATATTGAAATGTATACATACTGTTATATTTTTCCAAATGCGCTAGGCAAGAAATCAAGAAGGTGGAAGGCAAAGAGTCATACCTATTCACTTCGAATTCCCTGTGGAATACAAACAGTCATAAGGAAATCTCTATAAATGATGTCACATAGATATGCATAAGGAGATGAGAGAATGGAGAAATGAGGAGAGAGGGTAAGAATAAGGAGAAGCAGATAGAGAAGCTGTGAAGGTTCAGAGATGATATAAGGCAGATATGAAGACTAGTGGACAGTAGTAAAGAAGGAACAAAACAGAGCTAATATCTAGGTAGATCAACATTTTTTATGAACGAGTGTGGAAGTGGGTGCTTCCATATCAAGTTGTAGCTTGATAGATGCCAGTTGTAGTTGGCTGAGGTAGGAGACTCCTGTAGGTTGTAGCCTGTAGAAAATAAATTGGATTTGGAGCTTCCTTGCAAGTTCTAGCTTGCAGAATTGAGGTTGTAGCCTCCTGTAGGTAGGAGCCTACAAAAAATTAGTGGTGAGAGGGAGTTGGAGCTTGCCTTTGCATCACAACAATAATAATATGTGGTTTTATCCCTTATGGGTTTCTACTTATATCTGTTTTCTATAAGCATGATGATTATGTGTTGATATTTTGTATTTATTATGCTTAATACCTGTTGCTCACTTATTAAGATTGCTATTCCATTGTATATTAATTTGATCACAAAATTAGGATGTGAATGAGTATAAAAGAAAGTTTGATAAGAACATGACTACATTAAACTGATTCACCCCCCCCCCCCCCTCAGTTTAACCAAGGGTTCAACAATTGGTATCATAGCAGGTTCCTTCTGTATCAGTTTAACAACTGGAAGGAGATCCTAGGTCCCCAGGATGGCTAGTATAGAAGGATGCTCAACAAATAAAGCCCCTTTGTTCACTGGTACAAATTATTCCTTCTAGAAAATAAGAATGAGCACGTACATAATGTCACTGGGAATAGAAGTTTGGGCTGCTGTGGAACTTGGATATGCCCCAAAGGATTCTGACTGAGAGAAAGATGCCAAACTAGAGTTGGACACTATGCATCTAAGAGTTGGACACTATGCATCTAAGTGTCCTCATCAGAAGACAAAGAATCAGACTCAAGAGACAGAGAAAACCCTATCAAAGAACTGGCAAAAAGGTAATAGATACAGGAGAAAATCATTTTATGCTCAGCAAGATAGAAGTGCATCTGAAAACTCAGATGAAACCTCAAATGAAGAAGGAATCTCTGAATTTGTGTTGATGGCCAAGACAGAGCTTGAAGGATTCCTTTTAGAAGATGAGGAAGAAGGTGAAGTTGATTTTGAGGGGGAGCTAAGAAGTTCCCTGGAGGAAATAGATAGACTTAACTAAAGTGCAAGAAACAGAAAGACATTCTCCTCAAATATATAAGAGAAGAACAAAATTCAAAAGACCTCATTCAGTTGAAAGTAGAGCTTGAAGAAGCCAAGAAGGTAGAAGACACTCTACTTAAGAAAATTGAGGATAAAATTCAGAAGCAAGAGAAATTGGAAGAAGAAGTAGTATGCTTGAGGAAGAAATTAGAAAACACCCAAAGGAAATTGTCAATAAACACTCCTCAAATGACAAGCTCTGATAAGTTGAATAAAATACTAGATTCTCAAAGATCTCCTCTGATAAAAACAGGGATAGGTTATGAAGGAGAAACAAGTAAAGTCGAAGAAAAATATAATAGGAATATCATTTTTGTAAAAGTTGTTAAGGATAATGAAGCAGCTCAGAAGGTTCTTACATAAGTAGAAGCCTACAATGAAGTAAACAGAAACAAGAAGGAACCTCAAATGACAAAGAACGAAATAAATAAACAGTCAACTGAAAAAGGCTCATATACTCCTGAATATATAAAATTTGGAAGCTATCAAAGGAGATTCTCCCCCCCTATGAAAATTGTCATTTGTTATGCCTGCCACAAATTGGGACATATTGTTGCATACTTTCATAAAAGGAGAATCGATTCCAACCAGCAAAGGATGCAAAAAGTGAAAAGACTACCTCAAGCAAACAAATGGAGAAGACAACCCTTCATCAGGTATGCCAATTGTTTTTATGGGTATTGTTTCTACTATAAGGAGTTCGGCCATAAAGCCAAGCAGTGCAGAAAAAAATGGAAAAATACTGATGTATGGAAACTCAAGGAGATGGAGGAACAATGTAAAATTCACTCGTGCACATAATTCATTCAGAAACATAATCAAATGCTTTGATATCCATAAAATCAGGCCCAAGTGTCACAAATTTCCTCTAAGAGAATGTGGTCCATCCTCTCAGGAAAGGTACCAAAAAAAAGGATGCATGCAGTGGAAAAAGAATTTGAATAAGTTTGACCTGGCTCTAATAGCTCAAGATCAAAAAAACCAATGGTATTTGGACAGTGGATGCTCAAAACACATGACTAGACACCGAAGCAAGTTTGTAACCTTTGATGAAAATAAATCTGGGAATGTAACATTCGGCAATGATAAAGCAGGGAAAATCAAAGGAAAAGGCTCAGCCAGTTTGGATAATGGAAGAGGAAAGACCCAAGATGTACTATTTTTGGATGGGCTATAATGAAATCGGGTAAGTGTTAGTCAAATGTGTGATAAAGGCTGTGAAGTCATTTTTAGAGCCCAAGATTGTGAAGTAAGATAAAGCACCACCAGAAAGTCCTTGATCAAAGGTGTTCAAACAGAAAGTAATGTATATATAGTGAAATAAGAGGAAAAATCATGTCACCTAAGCAAACTTGATGAATCATGGTTATGGCATAGAATATTGGGACACCTAAATGTTCACCACATCATAAGTCTAAGCAAGAAGAACACGGTCAGAGATATGCCAGTAATAAAGAAGCCTTCAAATACCATATGTAAAGCCTACCAACTGGGCAAGTAGACCCACACATCTTTCAAGACCAAAGAGAAATTATCTACAAGTAAACCTCTTCAGCTTGTACACATGGACCTGTGTGGACCTTCAAGAACTAAAACACGAAGTGGAGAATCTTATTTCATGCTAACAATAGATGATTTTTCCAGAATGATGTGGGTTGCATTTATGAAATATAAATATGAAGCACTTGATAAATTCAAGATATTCAAGGCGTTGGCAGAAAATCAAATAGGATGCAAGCTAAAGTGCATCACATCAAACAAAGGAGGTGAATTCACAGACTATGATTTTGCAGACCTATGCAATGAGCATGGGATAAAACAATAGTTTACAATTGTAGGTACACCTCAACATAATGGAGTGGCAGAGAGACAAAACATGCAGTACAATAGATTTCCAGAGAAATGATGCAAGAAAGTAACATTCCCCAAACCTTTTGGGCAGAAGCAGTACACATAGCTATTCACATTCTTAACAAAGCTCATTTAAGACCAAACTGTGACAAGACTCCTTATGGATTATGGCATGGTAAACTAGCATCAATCAAGCACTTTAAAGTCTTTGGAAGCAAGTGTTTCATAAAAATCAATGATGAAAAACTGGGGAAGTTTGATGCAAGAGCTGATGAAGGAATTTTTTTTAGGATATGCATCCAAGAGTAAGGGTTACAGGTGCTACAACAAAACACTACACAAAATTGTGGAAAGCATTGATGTAAGATTTGATGAAGATCTACCAAACAGAAAAAGAAGTACAAGATGTAGCAATCCTCTAGAAGATCATGAAGAATAGAACCAAGATAATGATGAACTGAGAAAGACAACAAAAGATACTGAATTAAACTCAAAAGGTCCCTCAAGACACACTCAAAAGAATCATCCAAAATATCAAATCATTGGGGACAAGAGTGTGGGAGTCTAGACAAGAAGACAGCTTGCTGAACAGATAGAAGAAGTATACCTAGCCATGCCATCTCAAATAGATCCAAAGAATTTTGAAGAAGCCAACAAGGACAAAAACTGGGTAAATGCTATGAATGAAGAACTGGACCAAATTAAGAAGAACAATACCTTGGAATTAATTCCAATACCCACTGGGAAAAATGTCATTGGCACAAAATGGATATTCAAGAATAAGATGAATGAACAAGGGCAGGTAATCAGAAATAAAGCTAGACTTGTATGGAAGGGATATTCACAAATTGAAGGTCTTGATTATGATGAAACCTTTGCCCCTATAGCTAGAATGGAAGCAATTAAAATGTTTTTGGCCTTTGCATGTTATCATGATTTCAAGGTATATCAAATGGATGTGAAGTTTTCCTTCCTGAATGGAGATCTAGAGGAAGAAGTCTACATGGAAAAACCTGAAGGATTCTCATTAACAGATAAACATGACTATGTGTGCAGATTAAAGAAATCCTTATATGGTCTGGAACAAGCTCCTCGTGCATGGTATTCAAGGCTGGACAAATACTTGCAAAAACAAGGTTTTAAGAAAGGAGGAGTAGACAAATTTTTTTACATAAACGCTAATGAAAATGAACTCCTAATTGTGGTAGTATATGTAGATGACATCATGTTTGGTAGCAACAAAGAGAAGTTAACAAAATAATTTGTTGAAGAAATGAAATCAGAATTTGAGATGTCTATGATTGGAGAGCTCACCTTCTATTTAGGACTTCAAATTCAAAAAAAGAACACAGGAACATTCATCTCACAAGAAAAATACTTAAGAGAGATGTTGAAAAGGTTCCAAATGGAAGACTTCAAACCTATGTCAACTTCCATGATCAATGGATGAAAACTATGTGCAAATGATGGATCAACAGATGTAGATCAAAAAATTTACAAATCCATGACAGGAAGTCTGCTATACCTAACAGCTTCTAGACCATACATTATGTTGGTAGTAGGACTTATGGCAAGATATCAAGCAGCACCAAAACAACATCACTTACTAGCAATCAAGAGAATATTCAGATATCCACAAGGAACGGCACATTATGGGCTATGGTATCCAAAAAGAAAATGCTTCACTTTGACAACATATATAGATGCAGATTGGGCTAGCTGCATGGATGATAGGAAAATCATAAATGGAGGTGCATTTTATTTGGGAAAAATTATGGTGGCATGGCTAGGCAAGAAGAAAAATTCTATCTCTCTATCTATAGCAGAAGCAGAATACATAGCAGCAACGGCATGTTGCACACAAGTAATGTTGATGAAACAAACTCTCCAAGACATGAAGGTAAACATGGATGATCCCATTTCAATCAAATGTGACAATACAAGTGCAATAAGTATATCAAAAAATCATGTATTTCATTCAACAACAAATCACATCCCAATTAAGTACCATTTCCTCAAAAAACAAGTAGCACAGAAAGTAGTGAAGTTGGAATATTTACCAACAAAGGAACAAACAACAGACATATTCACAAAACCTCTTGCTAAAGAGCCATTTGAATATCTAAGAGACAAACTAGGGGTAGTGTTTGCAGATGTTACTCTCTGACATGAAAAGAAAGCATCATTCCAGGGGGGAGATAAGAAAATAAAGCTTCATTCCAGGGGGAGTTCAGTCAACAAATATTGTCACAAAAGAGCCAAAGAAACTGAGTAGTGCATGGAACAGGTCATCAAAATCAGAGTATTATGGACAAGATTTAGAAACCACACTAGGAAATGTGAAACCCCTTGCCATTGATGTCAAAGGGGAAGGAAAAGCAAGCAAAAGAAGAGTATTAAAGTATTTCCATAAATGCCAAAGGGGGAGACTATTGGAAATATTGTCATTGATGGCAAAGGAGAAGACATGAGAAACACCTAGACAATCATTCAAAGGAGCAAAGAAGCAGAAGGAGTAGATCTGGAGATATAGAGTTAGAGTAGGCTGAACAGGGCCAATTGATTTTGAAGATCTGGTCAAGACAAGAAAAATTTTGTAAGTAAATTCAGTTGTGTATATAAAAGGATTTGTTTTAGGGCCAGTTGATTTTGAAGATCTAGTCAATACAAGAAGAATTTTGTAAGTAAATTCAGTTGTTATATAAAAGGATTTGTTTCAGCATTTCATGAGTATTATTTGATCTAAATTCTGTGTGAATGGGATTTGAATCTCAATAAGCAATTGTATAAGGACCAGTGTGGCAAAATTCTGTAATTGGGGGTTTATATGTGTTTTGTGTGCCTTTGAAGAAACATAACTTTGAAATGGACCTTCAATCTAATGGAATTGAGGCTAGAAATATAGTCTTGTTGTAATATCTGCACGCATGGTAATTTATGAGCGAGGGTTCATATATAGGGATTATATGAAATCTGCGAATGTACACAAAATGAAGAACACACTAAAGGGATTCAAAAGAATAAGACATAGTTGTGAAACAGAATGGCTTGGGAGCAAAGACACAGCAATTAGAATGGATAGAAATTAACGCAACAAATTTGAAGGAGTTAAGCGGGACTAAAATATTGAAACAGGTATGCGGAAATGCCTTGTAGAAGTTTTAATGAAGCAGAGATTTAACATCTGAAGAGGCGTAGCACAATTAGAACCAGAACGATGCATTGTGGAGTTTTTGTGCAAAGGAACCAAAGAAATGGAATCCAATGTTCTGCAAATTATTGTAATTAACACTACATTAACATCGTTGGAGTGAAGAGGCAGTGCGAAACTTGGTTAACATAAATGTTTTGAAGCGGAACCTTGAGAAGAAAGTAATGGAACCATGAGCAGTAAAGGTGGTTTCCAAAAACCCAGAAATGGATCCGTGCGACTCTTAAAGTGGTAAGTGGATTCGCCAAAAGAAATGCGATATCATTATTCAAAGGATGCGTGGCATAAGTGGTAATTTTAAAACCACTTTTATCGCGTAATTTCCAAGAATTAAAACTAGTGCATTTTGGTTACGCGATTATCGTTGGATTGGGGAGAAACAATGCGATCAATAGTCAGTTGTTGGATGTGAATGGTAAGTTAATGTTGGGACCCACTTTTATCGTGCAGTTTTTGAAGATTAAGGCTCATGCATTTTGGTTACGCGATAACCATAGGATCACCAAAGTTGGGTGTGATGGATGATCCACCATTGGATCACAAGTGAAGTAGCACGGGCAAAAGGTATGTGGGACCAAACTGGCATTCATATGTTTGCTAGGCTTGGTTTTAAATTAAAACCAAGATCGAGCCTTGGAATAAAGTCTAATGCGAAAATAGAGGAGGTCTAGTGAGCCATGTGTGGTCCATATGATACGGATAAAATCATTGGATGATAAGTTAAATCTTGTTTTAACATTGTAAAGAGAGCATTTCCATATATAGATATAAATGTATATAATGGGTTTATGATAAAGTTCATCCAAAAAAAGGTCTTGTTCCAGAAGTTAAATGGGTTTTGGGTTTAAATCAAGTCGATGATGAATAGTGAAGAGAAACAATATATATGTGGGTCCGAGAGAAAGACCAACGTCGAGTTAAATAATCATTCAAATGGTTATTGATATTATAAAACTTTGGACATCAATTCAAAGGGTTTGAAATATGTTGTGGGCCAGACATTTATATTTATTGGGTTATATGGTTACTTTGGGATTAACAAAATCAACCAATGAAAGTATGTTAATACACTATGGGGCTGAAAGTCATTTAATGTAGGTACATGCTATATAATGTGGCTTATTATATAAGTTTTGTTATATTCAGATTTATGAGCGGTGGAAAGGTGAATCCCAAAATTAAATCAAGGTTTAAAGAACCGCATATGAGTATTGTGAATTGGGTGTGATTTTGAATCAAAGATTGAATTGGTAAAGCATTAAAGCCTGAGTTATATGCTGAAATTTATTTGGGTTTTATAGAAGAGAATTGTATATGCGTTGAGCGGTTTTGAAC
Source organism: Pinus albicaulis (assembly GCA_034641835.2). Lineage (NCBI taxonomy): Eukaryota > Viridiplantae > Streptophyta > Pinopsida > Pinales > Pinaceae > Pinus > Pinus albicaulis. The sequence continues at coordinate 268,239,443 of CM076576.1, forward strand.
CATATTTTTTGAAGAGCTTCCACAATTTAAAATATTGTGAATTTTGATAAAGTTGCCAGAATTAGAACATAATTTGGGAAATTAATTCTACATGCATAGAAAGAAGGAGAGTTTGCAGAACCATTACACTACAGTAGCAGAAAATAAAAAGATACAGTGAGCGAAGAACTGAAAGGGTTGAATGAGATATATTTGTTGCAAATGTAAATGTAAATGTTTTATTTAATTTTATATTGTTTGTAATGCAAAGGCAAGTCTCTGTGGGCAAAGAAATACCCCACTATAATATTGAAATGTATACATACTATTATATTTTTTCGAATGTGCTAGGCAAGAAATCAAGAAGGTGGAAGGCAAAGAGTCACACCTATTCACTTCGAATTCCCTGTGGAATACAAATAGTCATAAGGAAATATCTATAAATGATGTCACATAGATATGCATAAGGAGACGAGAGAATGGAGAAATGAGGAGAGAGGGTAAGAATAAGGAGGAGTAGATAGAGAAGCTGTGAAGGTTCAGAGATTATATAAGGAAGATATGAAGACTGGTGGACAACAGCAAAGAAGGAACAGAACAAAGCTGATATCCAGGTAAATCAACATTTTTTATGAAAGAGTGAGGAAGTGGGTGCTTCCATATCAAGTTGTAGCTTGATAGATGTTAGTTGTAGTTGGCTGAGGTAGGAGCCTCCTATAGGTTGTAGCCTACAGAAAATAGATGGGAGTTGGAGATTCCTTGCAGGTTGTAGCTTGCAGAATTGAGGTTGTAGCCTGTTGTAGGTAGGAGCCTACAAAAATCAGTGGTGAGAGGGAGTTGGAGCTTTCCTTTGCATCACAACAATAACAATATGTGGTTTTCTCCCTTATGGGTTTCCACTTATATCTGTTTTCTATACGCATGATGATTATGTGTTGATACTCTGTATTTATTCTGCTTAATACCTGTTGCTCACTTATTAAGATTGTTGTTCCATTGTATATTAAGTTGATCATACAATGAGGATGTGAATGAGTATAAAATAAACATTGATAAGAACATGACTACATTAAAATGATTCACCCCCCCCGCGCCCCCTCTTAGTTTAACCAAGGGTTCAACATCATATAAATCATTATGCATAAAAAAAATATCTTTACCATATGATCTTCTCATACAAATGGAGTGGTTCATAGATAGATCCCCTCTCATCCCAAAAGAGGAAAGAGGTGTCTGTGATAACTCCTCCATAGAGTTATGTATCTCTACCATCTCCACATGGTCCATGCATCTCCTGAAATGCTGATATACTTCCTCTTCAAGGCCTTCCCAAGTAAACTCCTCCATGATAGTGTTGTATGACTTCATGGAATAAGTGTGGCTGAAGAGAAAATATTCATGTGCTCTTTATAGTAACTTCTCCTTGAGATTCAAAGATCTAGATAAGAATATCATACTATGATAGTAGATGACTTCATCTTAAAAAAAATAGCCCTCTCCATGTAGTTTGTCACCAAGTATCATACATGTGAAAAGATCCTTTGAATAATCCACCAATAGTTGGGATTTCCAATATGGATCTATCCTCCATAGTGACATTGTTGATGATCTATCACAAAGAAAAATTTTCATATGGATGCCCTTCTCTTTGAAATCTCCCATGCCAAAGGTATATGCTGGAAGGCTTCTATCCTTCCCATGTTTCTCCTCCCACAGCACGGAATCTGAAATGCAAGTGGGTAATGATGATGTTGGGAGAGTGTCTCCCTTCTCCTTGAGTTTACCCAAGACTCTTAGCATTGTATCATGGCCTTCTAATGCCCCCATTCCTCCTGGATATATGAATGGTTCGTCATGATGTGAGACATGCCTCATCATCTCCTAATCTAGTGGCCCCCTAGGTAGAATGCCTCCATGAAAAGAGACATCAATATCAAGAGTAGACTGCATATATGAGTGGACTTCTTTTTCCTTGCTTTCATTGCGCAAATCAGTCTGCCTCTTTTGTGCATCAACCTTCTAAAATAGATAAGTGTGTGTACTCCTAATCATATGATTTTTTCCATCCTCCCTACCTTCTCCTTTCATCTGCAAGGTCTCACAATTTATAAATAATGGCACATGGTGTTAATGTATTGTTCCTTGATCTCCACATATGAGATCCAAGGAACTTATTGCAATGATACAAGAACTCCTCTCATTGGAGCAATTGCTCCATCTACCTCTCCATGATGTACTAGATTTTCTCCTAATGTGACAACGCTGTTACTTCAAGCCTTCTCTTCCTCTTCAACATGAATGGAGGTTGCCTCATCATCATTAAGAGGCCCATTATTTATATCCTCTTTTGGAAAATAGATCTCCATGTCTTCCTTTTGAGAAAAGAGATATTTCTGAAATGGGGATCTTGGCTTTAGCAAGGTATTATGAAATTTTTTAATACCCTCAATAGTTTTCTGAAATGGAGTTGGATTTATAGATCCTTCAAACTCATGCAAAGGTTTTGTTTGTGTATTCTTGGTTAGCTCAACCAAGGAAGTTTCAGAATGTTTTTCATTAAATATCCTTACTAACTTACTAGTGAATCTTGCATAAGTAGACATATTTGCATTTTTTTATGAAGAATATTCATAAAACCACCAGGCATAAGCCTTACCTTCAAGGTGCAGCACTGCTACTCTAATGACTTCATCCTCTGAGACTTGGTATTGCTGCAGATAGGTGTCTAGCTCCTCCACCCAAGCCCTAACTGAACAATGAGGTGACCCATCAAAAGTAGATAGAAAGAATCTACCCATCTCATGTTGCTTGCACCTTCTACTTCTATTATGGTTGCTAGGTCTTCTTTCCTCCTTGATATTGAAAAAATCTTGGAAGTTTAGATGATCTTTGAACCTTTGAGATTAAGATTCATACTCTTGAATATAGTCACCAAGAGTCTCCCCCTTTGGCACATCTTCTTCCTCTATCTCTCTTGCTATGAACATAGGCATGGTCGAGCATTGTAGATCTGATTGTTTCGTTTAATGCTCATACCTATAATATGAATATCTATAGCTTTATTCATGTGCAAAATTCTTGAGGGATCCTCATGTATTTCCCTCCTCATTCCCTTGATTTCTTGATGAAGCTCGTGCATAGTTTGGAGAATAAGTTCTGAAAAATTCTTTCCCTACATTTCTCCAAATAATAAAGGCTTGCCTATGTTTCTTCTGTAAGCTTTCTCCTTTCTGTGAGAATCTTCCTTAGATGACATAATGGCTGAAGTACACAGGCAGATCCAAGATTATGCTCTGATACCACTGTAATATTCCCAAATGGGAAAAGCAGGAATATAGTGCAAAATGCTGGAACAAGAGTGTAAATATTCATTTAAGAGAAAGAGACCAATATGGAGACCTTTCATATGTTATTATAGCAGAAAAATGTGCATAAGAAATGGGCCATAATATGGATAACAAGAAACACAAGCCTCAAATGAACAAAATCCTTCAATATGAGGTGCTACAACTATATAGAAAAGCTAGAAAACCCTTACAACATTATTTTATTCGCTCTGCTATAGAAAATGATTATACATCATATGTAGGGCTGATATGTGCCCCAAAAGATAGATCTATATCGGATAATAGTACTATACAATCTCCTTTGAAGAACCCCTTAAGGGTTTCTAGCAAAACACTAAGTACAAGTTGTAGATCTGAGATCTAAGACTACAGATCTACTAAAAAATACACATCTAGAAAGTGTGGCTGATCTAATATCATAAATAAAATAGCCTCCTCCAATATATATTCAAAGTAAAAGGCAGATCCCCTTCACTAGAAAATCAGCTCTCCAAATGGTGTGCCAAACCACCCTCCAACTCCTCCTACATATATAACACAGATCTAGAAGTAAACTTCATTGTAGGGATGAATAACCATTTGGCCTAATGATAAGATCTGAAAATAAGATCAATGGCCTTTAATATTGTCCTCCCAATGGAAAGGAAGCCTCCTCCACTGAAAATAATCAATGAGATGGCCTAGATATAGAGATCTAATCACCACTTGCTACAACCTACAAAAACAACCAAACCCTCAACAGGATCTACATTGTAGTTGAAAGAAGAAGCTTTGCCTTAAGCCTGATAGTGGAAAATGTAGTACAAAACTCTCCTAAAAGAAATGTCAAGGAAAGTGGTGGGATTCCTGATCAATAACACCTTGTGCTAAACAACATTCTATCTTAGCTAAACATCATGAGAAATATATATGTCTAAATAGACCATATATTTAGAAATATAATAAATATCAACATACATGCATAATGAAATATGGATGCCATGCTCTTCCTTATATAATTTGAGCTTCCAAACCCTAAGCCCCATTTATTTATGACACTACTTCCATGCAATGTGTCTCCATCTAAAATTGCATTGTCCCTCATTGAATGCCACTCCTTCATGACAACGCTATTGATTTTGTCAAAGTTGACCCAATCCATATGCTGTAGCCCCTATTCACACCTTAGGGTTCTTTATTAAGTTGAAAATATGATCCACTTTCACATGAGAAGTGGTTTCATTCCTAATAAAGAGATTTATGGGTCTCCCTACCCACTTATTCATGAAACAAGAAAGCAAAATTAGATTTTAATATTCCAATTAGGTGCATGCTAATTTAGGAATATTACATTGAGGAGGAGATGGATCTTCTAAATTTTGTTCCTCCCCATCCATTGCTCTTGTCTTAGGTCTCCTAGGCTATGTTTAAATATTCTTTTCTTCCAGATGCTCAACATCAATAATAGCCTTGCCATTATCCTTTGCTACCAAAACATTTGTTTTACTTGTTGATGGATGGTCCTGTTGTGGCTCGCTCTACTGCATTGTGGGCAGTCTCAGTCATATATTCTCTTGTTGTAGGAAAGCCACCATGAAATTTTCTTTGGATAAGTCATATTTCAGCTATTTAATTTTTTCTTCCTTCTCCTTGATATCCATGTTGTTCTCCTATGTCATCCATCTCAACTTATCGGAGTACATCTTCTTCATTATGCAACGATGAATCATTTATGCTCAGATGTGGTTCCTCACTCAAGGTTTCCAACTAAACTTCCCCTTCACCTAAAACTTCCTTAGGTATCCTTTTTGCTTGAGATCTATTTTTAGGCCTAGACCTAAGCATCTCTTCTACTATTTCAGGAAAAAATACCAACTTCTTAACTTTCTTATTTGCCCTCGAAATATCTATTCCTAGCTGAGTTTTATTCATTGATGGCATGCTTGATGTTTCAAATCCTTGTGTTCTTGATGGGGATGAAGGAAAAATTTGACTCTTTGATTGTTTGGAGATATGTAAGAGATCAATTTCCTCCAAGAAAGCTTCCCATGACATGTTGACCCATGTTAGCTTGTGAAGGACTATTAGCTTGACTAAAGCATGATGAAAGAGGCTTGCTTGAGGATATTTTATTTTATACTATACCTTATTTTTCATCTTAACCAAAATTATAAACATATAATTAGCTAGGTTTATGGGCTTCTCAGAAGTGAAATGCATCAATAATCTCACATGATACTAATATAACCTGCTAAACCTGCCCTCACAAGTGAAATACTTCATAATAATATTCATCAAGAGGTTTGACTTGTACCATAATTGTCTAATAGGAAAAAAATGTGTACGAAAATCCTTATACTGTGGTTTCAAGAATATCCTGTAGTGCTCTAGGTCTAAATCCATTCCCTGAACCAAATTTCACCTTGATTAGGGATAGTAGTTGTTGAAGCAATGACCTCTTTTGATACTAGAAAAATGATCCCTGCTATAGTTACCCAATCCTTATTGAAATTGATTGTAAAGAGGCTTGTTAGATCATGATGATAGCCTACATCTTTCACTTTTTTACAAAACCCTAGGCAGCCTGCTTGCTCAAATGATCTTCTGATAAAATCAGATGCATTGACCTATTGCATATGAGATGGCTCATATCTTGAGATATCTCCTCCTCTATACCTCCTCCTTTCACTGGTCTTCACCATGCTTATAGCTTCACTTTTGACAGAAAACCATAGCTTCAAACAAGAGAGGGAAAGAGACTTTCAGCTACAAAACATGGCTAAAAATGTTGCAACTCGAGGGAAGGGAATTGAGGGGATGGGGAGTAGGAAAAAATATGAAAAATTTATGGGAGTTATGGATAGGTGTTATGGATACAGTGAAAGTGAAATTTCTTAAAATGAGTGAGAAATGAGTGGGGAAAAGTATAAAACACAAACTTGTGTCATAAGAATAGCAACAAGTTGGATTTTATGTGGGAAATGATGAAATGGAGGAATTTAAGTGAGGTGAAGGGTAGAAAATTATTAATGAGGTGATGAAGGATATGTGAACCTAAAAGAAAATGTAATTCCTCTGAATTAAAGCTATAGATAACTGGAAGGGAAAACAGAGGAAGAAAATGCAGCAAACCCTAGGGATACAATTTGACCAATTTTCTGAATAAAATCACTGCACGAATGGTTTTGAAGGTTGGGATTACATTTTTAAATAACTCTTGAAGAACTAAGATGATTACAATACCCTTTATTTCTCCCTTTGACCTCCAAATCAAAAGATTATAAAAATCCTCCAGAAACACAACAAACTGATGTAAGAACAATGGTGGGTGAAATTCGAAGTTTTGGTGGCTATGGAAGCTATTCAAATTGATGGAGAGGAGCTCATAAAACTTGTGCAAGGATGGAATGAAGTTTTAAAACACTTTTATGTCACTTTATAACTCAAACACTTTATTTTTTCTTATTAGCGTAGTGACATCATGTACTTTAACCAAATGACTTTATGATGTGATTTATTCCCTAAGTGCTAACTCTCATGACACTTTACTAATTTTGGATGAGGATGAGATGACTCCAAATGGAAATATGATGACACTTATGACAATCTCATGATCAACCTTATGACACCATGACTTTTCCTTCACATTTATAAATAATGACACTTAATCACCTATGCTGACTAAATGACAAATGAAACTGATTATGATTTGACCTTGATGACCATGACATGAGAGTAACAATCACACTTAGACAACTAATTGACCATTTGACAACCAAGAAAGGTGTCAAATTTTATTTCTAAATATAAAAATTTGACCATAAAACTCTAGCTACAGTAAAAAGAGTAAATTTTAATCAGTGTGACTATCAGACACTAACATAATCTATTCTACAAATTGCAGAAACCAATTATGATCGCATAATCACATGAACAAGAAAGAGAAATAATTTTAACCACACAATTTTTTTTTTTAATCTAGGTAAAGCCTTAGCTAAAAAATCTGCTATTTGTATATTGCATTAAGTTAAGAATATGAAACAATACAATGCTTCTCTCAGGCTTGAGAGTTATCTGAACTATCTCTGAATGTCTCACTACCAACTTGTGCACAAGATTCTCTTGCAACAAATTTCTCTCACAAGCTCCACGAACAAACGTGTGCTTCCTATTGATTTGTATCACCAACTCATGCTCACCAAAACAATGATTAAACTTGTGTTTTCATTCCTCCGTTTAAACAAGAATTTCTCTAATTAAGAAATTATTTATTTTAGGCCTTCTTATAACTGTATGCACCACCTATACAATTTGGTCCTTTTAACTCCAATATCAATTAGGTCTTCCTTAGAACTAACATGCATAAGCTATTTTTAGCGAATTATCAATTATCTGATTGATGACTACATGTGAATTAAATCATTTTTAATTCACTGGACCTCTCACTCGTTCCTCCATCAGTTAGAACCAGTAAAACTCATTTTAACTCAAATAATTAAGTTAAACAAATACAACTCAAAATAAACTACAACTAGACCCCCTAAAACTTAGAGTGAACTCTACATACCTCCAGTTTGACCCTCAACTCAAATTGATTGCACCAAATAAGTATTTCTGACTAAGTTAACTCATACAAGTTGTCATGTGATGTGGAATTACAATTTCCTTCTAATTTAATTAAGGGAAAATTAAACTAGAAGCCTCCTAGGTGCCATTTTCAACATACACAACTTAGAAGGAACACAAAAGCAAAAATGACATCACACACACTAACAAGCGGAAGGGTACACAAGTTAATAGGATGAATTAACACATCAACACACATCCAAAAAGATACATCCAAATGCAAATGAAATATTTCATAAGAATATGCATAAGTTAAATACCATATATTGAAAATACAACAAGATTAGTCATACTATATCCACAACATATCCATGAAAGTGTGTTAGCTCTGAGTTTGATTACAAGTTATAGTTCCAATCATACATACACCATTTGAAAATACACTTTCCCCAATAGTGGAACATGAAGTCTAGAACACCTACTCCTCCAAATAAGTATACTCCCTCTATGCTAATGAGAATCCAAGGCTCACACAAAAATTCCCAACCTCTTCCTAACCCTAAGCCTAGCCAAAAGTTTGGCTCCCAAAAATCCCCTTATATGAGTTATGAGGACATATTTATAGAAAATCGGGGTGACTCTTGGCATGCCCCCTTTGCGACTCTTGGAATCCCCTCATGTCTCTTAAAATTCTTACAAAATAACTCATTACATTACATATGACTCGTCACATTCCAACAAGGACACTTGGAATTTCACTTTTAAAATAATTACAAATAATATTACATTTTCCACTTGTACCGATATAATACATAAGAAAGTAGAGAAAACTTGATAGCCTAACAAGACAAAACACTATGATGTTGGAGTTGGTGTGAAATCAGGCCAGAGAAGTTTGACTTGATGCTTCTAGGTCACATATTGGTGCCAAGCTCAGTACTCTTTGGTGATCTCTGAAATTGCATGATATTGTAAATATGGAAGCGAACTCTTGCCTCCATGGCAACTAGGTACAATATATTGGAACCGGTATGAACCTATTTATCAAAAAGGTGAAACATTTTTAGGATATGAACAGGGCAACTGACGTAGGAATGCATGTTTTCTCTATTCATCTCTAAGTCCTCCCGGGTGGCATTCTACTTGAACTGCTCCAAGTACTAATCGATATCCTACTAGACTTTAATATTGTATACAATTCATACAATTAACCATGAGTATGGAATGATCAGAAAATTAAATTTGAGAGACCCCATGATCAATAGAAAAAATTATAAGATTTCTGCAAGTTTGAATTTTAGCTTGATTGTTTGTGTCGGGCCCAAGACCCATGGAGACATGATGGTATTGGGGATCATAAGTATATAAAATGAAACCACCCATAATATTTTTCCCTGAATTAGCTGATGACCCATAAAAAAAGGCCCATGGGATCGAATAATGAGTTTGTATAGTTTCAATAACTTGAACTCCGCAAACATATATATTGTTTCAGGGAAATTATGAAATAGATCTCCAAATAGATTGAAGCATATTATAAATATTCTAGGCACATTTTCCATTGGTATTTTCAACTACAAAATTTTAGGCCCATTTCCTCCAACATATAGACATTTGTAGCAACAATTACTTGTCGCAAAGCATATTATGTTGTGGCATCTCTTCACTATTAAACAAGAAATTTGCATAGCATTTTCTGTAATGGATAGATTTGAAACCCTCTAAAACAGATATGAAGGATCATTTCCAGCACATAGTTTTAACATCAACACATAAATTCAATGATAGGTTTCATATCTATTTTCAATTTCTGGGGTTATAAGCAAAGGGATAACTAAGATTTTGTTTGACATCATAGATCTAGAGCTAAAAGTTGATGATCATACCTACTCATTATGCTAAAAATTTTAGGTCAACGTGACCATTTTAGGTCAGTACAAAAGGATGTTTAGATTTCATTCAAGCTAATATTGAAAAATCATTTTGAATTTTCCTATGTTTTGCGCCCAAATCTTGTCCATACTATCATATGGTAGGCTACTTTGAAAATGCAAGTCAGTTTAGATGGTATTAATAATGCATCATATCTACTTTTGCGACAAAATTCATAAAAAGGTTCAGGTGACATGTGCTCAAATGATTATTCCCACTACTTCCTCTATGATTGCATTTCATATGGTGCAGATGCCATGTTTTGAAGATATATTATTGGCATATCTCACAGCCCTAAAATTATAGTTGATGATACATTTTAGAACAATAAAGTGTTAGTTCAATTATAGGAGGAATAGGGTGCTCTTTATGAGCCTTTTGCAAGGGACCCAATCAGCCAAGAAGAAAAATGATCTCAGTATATTCATGAAAATTTAGAAATAATTTTTAATAAGGACTTTAGAAAAAAATACTAACTCTATTTTGAAGTGGAGGTCTCCTTTTTGAAATCCGTAGTGATCCATGGATTTAGCATATTTTATACTTGGGAAAGGAACATATAATTCAATATATTTAATCTCAGTTCTACTGTACACCGCCTCAAGCAGTGGGAAGATCTAACACCGAAAAAAGATTCAATAGGCGAGGAATATGAACATGGTAGGGCCTTTAATGTAGATCAAACATATATTAAGTTAAGGAAACACAGAGAAACTTACTCCTAAGCCAAGCACAACATAGATAACACATTTTGAACAAATCCCCATGGAGACTAACACATTCACCATGATTACAATCAACAAGAGAAAAACATCAATGCATCTAATAATGGCAATGCATACCAAACTATAAATCAATATCACACATTTCTAGATCTTGTGAATCACGGTGACAAACTTTGTAATTGTAAGTTTCTTACATGCCTACGTTCTAGCCTTAGAGTGCACTATTACAGCTTTGGAAAATAGCCAAAGGTTAATCAAGAAATGAGAGTAGAATGTTAATGAAATAAAACTTTTAGATAATTTTCTGCTCACATGTTTAGTAAAATATCTCTTATGCAGGCTAGATGCCTCTTCTAATAATCTAAATCTGAAAGATGGATTTTCAACCATAGATTTACCTCAAAGACACTGTAGAGAAGGATTGTTGATATAGGGAAGCTGATTAGTGCTACAATTACCAATATGACCAAGGAATTGAATTGAAGGATTTTGATGGTTTCTCTCAAGATCTTCGATGCAGTTAGAGAGTTGAAGCAGTTTTGTGTTTGAGCAATTAAAAACCTCTAAAGAAATATATGATGGTCATCTTTTCCATTATCTCCAATGCTATTTTTCATCCATAAGCCATTTTTCCAATGAATAAATTGATCAATATAAGGCATTGGGCTCAATGGTATCATCAATAAGAGGCATTGTTGAAAAATTATTCAAGATGTTTCTGCAGTAAATATTTTTGGGTTTTGTTTTTAGGTATCAAAATATACACCCAGTTGAAATATTATGCAGATATGAATTGGGGGTGCTATTGTCAATACATATTTTTGGTCTACCATGTGCTATATATACACTTTCAATCATTGAATAATGGATCCAAAAATAATTGGGACCTCAAACATTTGTACCTTTAATTGGAGAACACTCACAACAATAGTATTGAATGTCCTTGAAGTCCTTCAAGTTATTCCTATTTTAGACCTAAAAATTCTCATTCAAGTGCTTAGTTAAGATCAGTTGGGCACAATTGATTTACGATCCTTATGACTTGTTGGCATATTTGATGGGAAATTATACATGTCCCTGCTGCTCAAAAAATGGATCAAAACTTGTTAGGTTATATAATAACCTTTGGATTTAATAAAATATAGAGAAATTGTTAACCCCTTTCATTTTTTTGTCCTTCAAATCACTCATTCAAATTTTTATGGGTGGGTTTTTAATAATTCACAAATAATTAGATCTTGATGCTCTCATACCTTGTTTTTTTCAAAAAATCATGCCTTGCCGAACATGTTCTAAAATGTTCCTACAAGATGGTCCATGTAATATGGACAAACTCATTATTTATCCTTTGATATGACCTTATTGACTATTTTTATTGTCATTAAGAGTTTAGAACCATATCAAAAATAAATAACACTAGGAAGCTTGTGTAAATAGATATTTATGATCTATATAGTATATAGAATGAATGATGTGTGCACCAATTATAGAAACACCAACTTTTGACATGTAAATCTACCTTCAAGATAGCCTGAAAATCCAATGTTGTTGGAGCTTTCAAGAGCTACATCTTTTCTTTAGCAATCTGAATTTTCTCTCTCTCTCTCTCTCTCTCTCTCTCTCTCTCTCTCTCTCTCTCTCTCTCTCTATATATATATATATATATATATATATATATATATATATATATATATATATATATATATAATAGGCATCCAACAAGGGAGGTAGAAATACTCAAAGCATCTAGTTGGATTCTAAACCAACGACTCAAAATATTGGAGAAGACAAGTGAAGAAAGACTAAACAACAAATTATATTTTTCATATTTTTCTTCTCCAACACAATCAGAAAGGTACCATCCCTTGGATGCTAATATACAAAGATCAAAATGAGTCAATTTTTCAACTCCATTTTTAAAATTCATCAATTGCCTGTTTTTATGTATTTTCTAGTTCAAACTTATGAAGTCTATTCACTGGGTTTTCCTTCAAAATAGGTTGTTAAATATTGCAAAATATGGATGTATGGACATGGAAGTTAGCGATGGAGTTTTTTGTTGAAAAAACAAAATTTACAGTGTCGTTGGTCATTTTTATTTGTGATTTAGTATCAACTCTTTTTCTTCATTAGAATTAATTCAATTTTTTACTGGCAGAGAATTGAACACATTGTTTTCTTCCAACGTTTTGCAGTCTTAAAGTGAACTAATAACTTTGTTATTGTTTGGTGTTCACTGCTGAAAAGAGATACTCTTACTGTGATAATTTTCAAATTTTTTGTTTCAGTGGTTGTTGTCATGTTTTGAGTGCAAACTTGTGAAATTTCAAATCGCATGTATCGATATATATATATATATATATATATATATCCTTGTGGTTCTCTGGAGATTCGTGTTACATTTAAACAAAAGTTTAGATATCATTCATATATCTAAAATTTCTAATTTCTAATTTGAATATTTATGTGATAAAGGAAAGACAAAGGTCCCAATTATAAAAAGTCACCCAACAACAACAACATTGAGATTTTTCTTTCATTCAACCTATAATATATCACATATGTCTTCATCAATGATTTTTTTCCATTTGTTATCCACTTATGACATTTCCTTTGCAATATTTGGTGCATTTGCACATTATAGGTAATTTGTAGGCTATAAATGTCTTCAGAGTTTCAATTCTAATTGAGTATTCAACTTAACATATTGAGTCTCTTATACGTAACTAATTTTCCCTCCACCCACTTTTCATAACTTCCATAACCATTAGGTAGAGACCTACAGCTTTGATGATGTTTTCCTTGTTTAGTAAAATATTGTTGAGACTTTAATTTATTGAAAGTTGTAGAACTTACTATTTATAAAGTTTCAAGATATAATTTTTAAAATTATAATTCTTAATTTATTGAAAGTTATAGAAATTACAATTTATAAAGTTTCAAGGTATAATTTTTAAAGGGTGCTAGCTCTATGGAAGAGCACCTGCTATAGAAGTAGGAGGTTGGTGGTTTGATTCCATCATGCCCTGATATTCATATGGAATGGTGGCGAACATTTTTTGGTGACGAAGACTATTTCGATAATCACCAATGAGATTATGGTGACATTTTTTGACCCTCACCAAAATAAGAAATGGTGGCAGTCATCAGACGCCACGATATATACACATCAATAGTGATGACCATGAAAGGTCTGTCACCATACATTGTTGTTGTTGATATGAAACGGTGAGGGTCACTATTTTTCATTATAGTCATTATTCGTGACATACCTTGATGTCACTAATGAGCTTATGATGACATTTTTTTACCCTCACCATATATGAAATGGTGACAGTCAACGAACGTCGACATATATATGCACTAATAGTGATGACCATGAAAGGTACATCACAAAAAATCATTTTTGTTCATATGAAGTGGTGATGGTCACTATCTGTCGTTATAATCAATATTCGTGATGAAACTTGAATTTCACCACAAAAAATACTTTCGGTGACGCCACCTTTGGTGACGTTCAGTGTTTTGGTGACGGATACTATTGTCCGTCACCATTGTTCATATTAAATGGTGATGGTCACTACTCGTCATTATAAATCATTATTAGTGATGGACCTTGAATGTCACCACAACACCTATACTTCCAGTGGTGCCACCTTTGGTAATGTTTAGCTTTTGGTGACAAAGGCTCCTTTGACCCTCACCAATAAGCTTATGGTGACATTTTTCGCCCCTCACCAATGTCCTTTTTTCTTGTAGTGAATTTGTGTTTGCATTTAGTCTCAATGAGCGTGCTAACTAAATGGATCCCATTGGTTCTCACCATGAAATCCAAGTTTTTATATACCCATACATTTGAGGCCTAAATATTTCCAATGGATAAGACAAGTTGCTTGTTGTTATGTATAAAAATTTGAACTCTCACTTTTTATAGCTCTACCTGTGACTTTATCTTCTTCACCAGTGTAAGCGATGCCCCTTTCTATCACATTTTTCAATCATACATGATGGTGATGGCAACTTACACATTCTTAAGGATCTTTACAAACTCTCTACTCTCTCATTGCAAGTCATGTAAGCAGAAAACTGCTTTATGTATGGTCACTAGCTCCTCTTAGAGGTCTCATATAATGTCTCCAATTGTGAATACTTTCGCAAGTGTCGTTGCTCTCATCTCCTCCAGGTAGACCTGTACGAAAGGTGCATTTAGCATTGTTGTCCAGAACTATTCATTCTCTTGCAGAACAACCTGTATATTCTGCGCCAATTGTTTATTATCAACCAAAAAATACTGAGTGTTAGACCTTGCTACACCTGTGAAGGCGAAGTTGGATTCGGGAATAGTGCTTGGATTCTTACTGGTGTCTGCCACTAGCACCCTTTCACTCATAAATGCAGGTGATGGATGATCCTCTAGGAAGTGATTTCTATGCACTTGTAGAATATTCTTCTGGATTTCATCAAATGAAATATTGTACACATCCATCGCCTGATCACCATCAAGAGTAACTATCTCCCCTTCCTTGCTCAGGGTTGGCTCTGTGACTAGAGGTGGTTGAGTATGAATGGTGGCTTGTGTTATGCTGAGCATCAGGTCAACATATTCATCTTATGGCTTTGATCGCAACTTCTATCAATTACTTAATCTGCTGAGAAAGATCCCGACCCTTCAACTTCTCACTCAATCCTTCTATTGTTGGTTGATCTTGTACTTCTCTACAACCTGTATAGGTGTCATCTCTTCCTATGTGGCACCTTTCCTTCCTTATTATTCCTAATTTTTCTTCTCCTCCTATTCTCTTATTATTAGCTTCTATTTTTCCCTTATCTCTTGCTCTGCTTCCTCCAAGATTTTCTTCTCTCTCTTCCTCTGATCTCCTCTTTGCTTCCTCTGCCTCCTCTTTTCTTTTATCACCAAATATGTGTGTTCAATAATATGATATTCTTTCATATTCCAACTTTTCTCCTCCTCTTCTCTTTCATCAACCTTCTTCTTTCACTTTTCCGATATTAGGTTGTTCTCTTCTATTATTGTTTCTTCTTGAACTTCTACCATCTTTGGAGCAACCTATGAAGTCCTAGCTATATTGATTATCTCACAAGGTCTGGAGGCTTTATAAAAAAATTTCCATGGATCCTCCTCCAACCACCAATATGCTTCGTTGAACCAGTTATAGTATATTCATGCACAATGGTATTTGCAAAGTCCCCTCAGATCATACAGATTGAAGTCTTTTGTATCAAACTCAAATTTCACCATGGATTTCAATTTGGTATCTATAACTTTGAGATTATTAATCTGGTAGAACTCAATATGAAAAGGAAGAGTAGGCTATGTCATCTTCTACGTCATGTGTAGTGTTGCTAACAACCTATGGCGAGATGGTAAGATACTTCTGTTAGGTCTCTGTAATTTTCAAGATTGGCAAACACAAACTGCAAAGCCTACATATGAACCACTTTGGGATTCTAGGATCTAGCTCTCCTAAATATAGCGAGGGATCTCTCTATAAGTGCAAAGATTGATTTATCTTTAAGGTATTTGAATGTCATATTAGGCTAGTTATGAAAAACAAGGGTTTTTTTTTTTGTTTTGGTTGGGCAAGGACATGATGAAGGTGAAGGAAGTCTATATGAAGGGTGAAGGTGTAAATAAGTGGGAGAATGGTTCAGCTAATAAGATAGGTAAGAAGTAGCTTCAATCCATTGGGCTATGGAGTCATAGAGTATTTAATTAAAACAACAAGGTTCATGAGTGGTCCATGGGGCAATTCATCTATGTCAAAGGATCTCTTCAAGTTGAATTTATGGAATGGAACAATAAGGAATGGAGTGAGGGAAATCAAACAGATGAAGGAACAAAGGGCGGCCTAAGATCAAGTAAGTACTTGGAAGCTCTCCTGATTTTGGCATGCACTTAAGAAAGACACAAAAGTAATCTAAGATCAGGTAAGTACCTTGATACTATCCTGCTTTTGATACACTTTTAAGAGAAAACATTTAAAACACATAGAATATCTTAAGATCAAGTAAAGACTTTAACTTAGCCTGATTTTAGCATATTCAAAAGGAGAACATTCATGATAAACATAAAAAGTAGTCTAAGGACAAGTAAGTACTTGGAAACCAGCTTGATTTCAACATACTCTTAAGGGAAACTTTCAAACAACCTTTGGAGAAGAAACTAGAAGATAGGGCAAACCATAAACTTTCCTAGTCCAACTCTACTTAGCAAGTAATGAAAATAACATTCAATAACAATGTTTAAAGTTCAGACAGTAAGACATGGTCTCACTAACATTCCTTAACTGCTTGGACTGTATTAAATCATTATTAAATACACAAATGAGGAAAACATAGAGATAAAGCTTATCAGTGAGAGTAGGGTACTTTTAACAGTAAGTCCTAGCTCTATATTTGTTGTTCTTTATCAGAGAAAGGTGGACATAATGAAAACATAAATAAAATAAAAATTAAAATGAGAAAAAAATCACCATTGACATAGACCAGGATCCCATAAACCAGCTTTTATTTGATGTTCAAACCAGTTACAATCATCAAATCCAGTGGGTCTCTACAGCTTCAAGATTCTCATCTCAGCTTATGTATCTTCAATTACAAACAGAGCTTCAGTAGGTTTAGAAAACTATTTACATGCTACAGATATCCAGAGACCAACCTTTTACAATTTGCTCCTCAATGATATTTTATAAGAAAATGAGGAGGTGGAAGAGTTTCTAGGGTTATAGTATCATTAATTCCATAATAAATGCAATTCCTAGCCTTGAAAACCATGCAAGGCATAAGGCAGGAATGCATTCTACCTATAACTCTGCTTCTGCTTTTTGAGGCTTAGTGGATGAGAAATTTGACTTCAGGGCTATTTCTTATCTTTATAATAACTTCGCTGACAATTAGTAATAAGTTCCTTTGATTTGAAATAACTATTCAGCTGTATTTAGGCAAATATCTTCTGTTCTGGCAATAACTAGGCCTTCTTTGATTTCTGTGAGGCTAGAGGTCGCTTTTGGTAGCCAGAGAGCATTCAATTAGCCTCTGATGTGGCAGTGAAGGCTTTTCAGACTGGTATATTTCTTTGTTTTATCTTAAAACACTATTAATTTATCTTGATCCTGTGTTTTAGACTTAATTAGGCCTTGATCTTCTTTTCTGATCTTCATAATGTCTTTAACTGTGTGGATTAGACATTTGATAGTCGAATTTTATGCCTTAATCCCTCAAAACTATGTTAAAAACTTTTGATCCTTCATTTCTGCTTTGATCTAATGCTGTAAAACTGACACTCTTTTTCTGATTAAGGTTTACTGTGTTTTGTTGTTGTGCAGGCACGCAGAGGGTTTTATAACATTACCAATGTTCATGAGACATGGGAAAAATCATGATGTGAACCCTAAAAATTCATTTTCTTCACTGATAGTGGCATGGGGGATCATCATCCCCGGCCTTTGTTTCATTTAAAAAACTATGGAAAAGCTTCATAACCTGGAAAAATACAAAAAAGATATGAAAAATCCGGTGAAAGTATAGGTTAGGCTGCTTTGGGGGCGAGGTTTAATCGTGGCCGTTGGATGAAATCAACCAACGACTGAGATCACTTGACGAGATTAAATGGGGAGGTGGTTGAATGAGTGAAGTTCAGATTAAGTCTGGGCCGTTGATCTAGATTGATCAACGGCTAGGATTAATTGGGGAGTTTATAATGTGGAGAGGAAAAGTTACAGCGGAAAGGAGGAAAATGTAAGAAAAAGGAAGAAAATATTTATCGGGAGTGAAAAAAGGGTTGGAGTGAAGTTTGGACACAGAATGAATAAGAGTTGTTGATCTAGAATGTTCAACGGTCGGGATTTCTTGAACGGAGTGTTTGGGAGCTTATACGGTGGGCAAATGAATGGGGGGGATTTAATCAGGACCGTTGGATGACAGTGATGGATGGCCAGGATCAATCGATGGAGCGCTCGCGAGCAAAGGGGAAGGGTGGAGGAATTGGAGGTAAAATGTGATAATAGCCATTCGATCAGGAAGATGAATGGTCAAGATCATTTAGTAAACTCTTTCGGGAGTGAATGAAATGGAAAGGTGGATGGGGGACGGGTTAAAACACGACTGTCAGATAAAATTGATGGACGACTAAGATTAAATGAGGAGTTATATATACTATGGAGAGGGGTGGTTTGTGGGAAACATTTGGTGGTATTTGCGTAGCATTGAAGTGGTTTTGAATTTGACCCAAAAAAACGCGATACAGTACGCCACATGACACGTGTATTTATAAAACCACATATTTCGTGTTTTTTCTTGGCATTAAACCTCGGATGCAAAAAAATTTGAAACATGCTATCAACCATCGGATCGGAGGGTCAAGATCCGATAATGTGGAAAAAATGCGATGGGGTAAGTTGCAGGGCAGGGAGATAGTGGGATCCACGCGGCGGTTTGTGAGTGGACGGGAGTTTTACGAGGCGGGAGGTAGGTCCTGACAAAAGTTGGGCCTATCGGGTTGAATCCTGTCCATTTGATTTGATGAATGGATGATTGTATTTAATATTCGGGGCAACATTATGAAATGAGGAAAGCATGGTAGGATCGGGATTGGGTTTAACGACAACTGTTGATTTGCAAAGATCAATGGTGGATATTCACCGAAAAAACAAACCATCGGGTTTTATGAAATAACAAAGAAATAAAGGGAATGAGGGTTTACAACGGGGATTTTAAAGGTCTTTAGCACCCAGTTGTGGGGCTTAAGGTCCTATGAGGAAGGGGTTTACCAGAGTTAGGCCCTTGGGGGCTTAAGAAATTTATAATGTTTTTGGACTATTTTTGGCCTTAAAAATAGTGTTTTTAAGCCAATTTAGTGGTTTCGATAGGGGAATGAAGGAATTTTTAAGGCAAATAATAGAGAATTATAAGGTTTAAAAGGGATCTTGGAGTGATTTTGAAGATTGAATGAGGCTTATCGAAGTATTTTTATGGAGAAAAAGGGATAAAAATGAAGGTCAATTATGAGTGAAAGGAGGGGTAAAATGAAGGGGAAAATGGGTTTTTAAGTAGTCTTCTTTGGGAAAATAGCAGATTTTTCAGGATTATGAGAGAAAAAGTAGTGACGATTAACTAAAAGGATTAGTTATCTTCTTAAGACTTTAAGAACTAACAATTTGGCCACAAAATTGTTTCTTAAAGGCTCAAAAAATGATTTAGCCACCATTTGGTATGACAAATTTTTATAGGTGGCTAAGAAATTCTTGCATTGAAAGTTTGTTGGTGGAATATATTGGTAAAATATGTGGTAGCTTATTCCCACCGAACACTCTGATTAATGTGCCATCTGGTAAGGTGAACCAATCTAGAATTTCTGATATCACATCCATCACTCTTCGTGACATGCAAGGTGGTTCCTCCTTAAATATAAGTCTTTATAGCGGGATGGTGAAATGATCAGTAAGATTCTCTATAACTACTCAATGGATGCAATCCGAAAGAAATTGGAATAAATATGCATGAAAATTTCTCTCAACATCCACATCCAGTTCATGTCAAGAAATTGGTTATGTGCATAAATCGCATCCAGTAAGTATGCATACAAAAATAATCTTACTTTTTTGCCCTTCAGATGATTCTAGGCTTGTGATACATGGGCTCTTAGATGATGAGCTAAAATATCTTGCTAGTTGAACAACTTCGCCTCTCTCACCATCTAGTTCAATATGATATCCTACCCCTTAGGAAAGTTCTCTATGCTCAGTTTTCCATATATCCTACAAGCTAAGATGACCCAAAACTAGTAGGCTTTCCTTAGTGACCTTGTCCTGTAGATGTGGGTGGGTGTATTTCTAAACATCGATGGATCCTTCACCCAACTCTTGATGATATCCTTCATGCTCACATAGTTGTGTGTGGCATAAAACAATGATTCCATGATATTTATTAGCTCCATAAGATGATACATATGTTGAAACTATGATGTCATAAACTAAGCAAGCTTCTGCCCACTGGTCTTGCTTAATTTCATATATTTCTCACTAGTGTGTGAGACAACCCATCTGATCAAATCCATACACAGGAAGGATGGATACCTGCATGAAACCATGTATAGTCCCGACTTCCTGATGTTGAGATAAAATTCTCGGTCCTCTAAATCTGCCTCGAAGTCCATTTCAAAATCATCTTTAATATGCTACAATGTTAGTTTGGATTCCTTTTCTATAAACAACTGTGTGACTGCATATACTGGAAAGTTAATGAGCACTTGCTCAACTTCTTCCCTGGTACCTCTTTTAGTGGTTTCTTTTGAGGCATATCCCTTGGGCTCCATTGTAATAGTGACTACTGGAAAGGTGCTCAAAAACTAATGTACCTATCATGACATAAGAGATATTCATGGAAAGAAAACATCAGCTTTAAGAAAAGCACTTTCAAGGCATGTTCAAGTAGAAAATTGGGCATCTGATGGAGGGAATTGCAAAATTTTCACTAGAAAGAGGGGTTTAATTACTGAGGGAACTATGCATTGTGCAGTCCTAGTAGTTAGGGTCGAAGCTTGAGGCCTGAGACTATGCAATGTGCAATTCAACCTCGGAAGTGAGCTAGGAGAGACTACTCATTGCACAGTTTAAGTGGCTAGGGATGTAGACTGAGTTATATAACTATGAAGTGCATAGTTGGTCCAATGTGCACTGTGTACTACGCAGTTCCAAATGACAAGCTATCAGCTTGAGACTTAGGATTGCACAGTGCCCAACTTGGCAAAGTGAAAAATAACCAAGGGAAAGACAGATCTGCCCAAGAGAAGTGTGAAAAACTAGCAGATATGAGAGGTATTTTTTCGTTGATAAAATATTTTACTATGTGTGAATAAAACAAAAAAAATAAGGTGCAGTAACTAAATAAATGAGAATAAAACGAAATTGGTGATGAGTGTTGCCACAACAGTGACCATCGGTGCAAAAACGAAGAAATCAATGTGACACTTGTGAAAGGAATACAATAACTTCAAAAAATTATTCTAAAAGATAAAATAAGTTTAAATGCAACCATGAAAGCAAATAAACAAGAAAAACATGACTCGCACAAGCCAAACAGAAAAAGGGACAGAAAAAGTGAGAAAAAGCGATAAATGCGAAACTCGCTTAGAAAAGCAACAATGATCACACCGAAGGTTCCTTGATCTCCTCAGGAATGCTAGAAATATAAGATCGAGTGTGAAAAAAAAAATATAGGGGCATTGATTACATATATTTGAGAAGATTATGGTTTATGATGCACATGCCAAAAGTCAAGGAAAAAGTGACACATAGAAAAAGTTTTCATAAATAACAAGTGTTTCTCCTTCGGGTTACTAAAAATAGATCCTTGAATTTTAGAGATGTTTTTTTATTTTTTTTAGCTTTTATTCCATTTCGGGAAAACTTTCCATTCATATCACTAAGAAATATTGTGCAATTTTGGGAACTGGGCAAATTTTCGACTTAGTGCACTTCGCAGTTTCTAAGCTCAGTGAGGGATTGTGAATTTTATGGGCTCAGTGTTGGGTTGCCTGCCATGACTACATATTTTCCAAGCTCAAGGATGACTACTAGTAATGACTATGCTATTCCAGTACTCAAGGCTACTTTCCCTCATGGATTGCTCACTTTCTAGAGGCAAACCCATAACTCTCATGCAAGACTAAGGTATAAGGTTAGCGTGTGACTTAGAAATACTAACTACGTTAAAATCAAGTGAACGCAAGAATAGATAAATGATAAACATCAATCAAAGAAAAAACAACTAATAGCAGTGCAAGATAAGCTCATGTGAAAAGAAGGTTAGGTTCCAAAATAAAATAAAAGATACAATTTTGGAGGGTGGTTGTAGCTGTTACAACACTAACAACACACTGGTAGAACTCGAACTCTTTGAATGAACCTTGTCTCATTAAAATCTGGTCTTGCCCTTCTTGAAGTATTTTTTAATCGATTTATCACCAAAACTCCCTCACTTAGCCTAAGTTAAAGACATGGTCCCATTCATCCTCTTCACCGGTGACACTCAAACCAAGCCAAGTCAAACTAAGTTGTTTTGATTGGGGATGAGAGTATATAAGGACACAATTAAAATAACTTTTCAAAGTCTTATTTTTATCTCTAGTGTTTCTTTGTTTCCAGCAAGCCTGTACAATACCCTAACGAAGTCAATTCAGAAGCACAAACATTGCTCTGTTTCCAGCGAGACTCGATAGTACCCCAACGGAGTTGCTTGCTTCACCTGTATGCGCAAGAATCCTTTCTCTACTTTCACTCTTTACTATTTTTTCATTTTTCATTTTTTGATTTTATGTTCTAAGAACAGTGCATAGGAACTTATTTATTTCATGGGGTAGAAGAGGGATCCCCACTTATTGAGAGTACAAGAAGTTGTTCCTTCATAAAATGTTATTTATATACACCTCTGAAATACTTGTTAAGGTTTTACTCCCCTCCTTAGTCTACTTGACTAGGTTGAAAAGGATTAACCGAAAAGATAAAAACAATTAGAGTAGGCAGTACCAATCAAAACCCAAACATTGTGATTTCACTGCATTTTCTCTGACAAGGAACATATTTTCCATCAAAGTATCATCAACTTAAAAGAATGAAAGATTTGTGCAAAGAGAGGGAATAGATAGAAAATTAATCATTGATAGTAGGAAAACTTCCTCTTGTATTTCATCGTGCTTTCTTCATAATCCAAACACAATCTCATGTAGAAACTAACCTATAGATGAAAAAAATTAAAAGGAAAGAAGTGGAATGAAAACAAATGATCATAAAGAAAATAAAAATAAAATAAAAACACTACTCCTACTCCTAACCTAAGCAGAGCATAGACAAAACTCACATAAAGTGATTCTTCCAATGCAACCACCAATGCATTCGTTGGCCTATGAAGGAGAGGGAATGGAAGTCAAGAAAAATATACATGTATAAAAATAAACAAGAAATATAAGACAATGCAAACCAAAACGTTCCAAGTTTGAATGCACATGCAGAAAAGTAAATATGAAAAGCACAAAAAAATAATTTTGTGGTTGTCTCATGGTGTCGTGACACATTGTGAGTCGAAGACATACAAACAAAAACTTTAGAACAATGAAGGCGAGAAAACATAAAGAAAGAAGAATTTCTTTTCTTTTCCACAATGCTCGCTACATATGACTCCTCTAATGACTAAGCGATAAGATCGTGTAACACAGGTGGAGGACGCGAAAATTGTAAAGATGGTTGATCTTGAATATGTTCAAGAGAGTGATGAGGAGACTCAAAAAATTTAACACTCTTCTGATCAAAGGTGGAATTACCCTCAAGGCTACGATAACCTAACATAACCATCAGCTCGAGCTGAAGTGCCTCGACAACTTGAGGAAGCTCCAACTCATTGGAAGGTAAATCATTAAAGATTGGTGGCTTGGAAAAATCAACAATGGGAAAATTAGAATCATGATCGAATCATACATATGGAGATATGAGCCAGGTGGATATTGGTGGCCACCAGCTAGTTTAACCCTTGCAAGATTAGCCTTGCAAATCCCGACGGCCTCAAATGGCAAACGAAAATAAAGATGAGGGAGGAGGAAATCCTATCAAAATATTTCTCGAGGAGGCCCTTGAGAAGCAAAGGAACGCGATGATGGATAAATTTTCCCATATCCTTCAACAACTGTCGATCGGCGATGCATTTGCATCCAGCAACCGCTCTGGAGATGCCACTCCTTTCAAGGTACAAGTCAACTTCGACATTCTTGTATTTGAAGGCCAGATATATGAAAACATCATAGATAGATGGTTTAATTTTCTGGAAAGGAATTTATTGAACCATGATCTATCCTACTGAGAAAATACTAATTTTTCACTCCTCAAAGTCGCCCCCCATGTCAAAGACTAGTGGGAAACCTATTCTGAGAAAAAAGATGAGAGGGAACCTTCTCTATTCTTAGCCACACCAACTAGGAATTCATTCTGAGATGGCATCAATGAACAATATCAACCCCTGAGGAGCTATGAGGACAAGTACATCCAATGGACCACATTTCGGTAGGAAAGGGATCAAGATGTGCACGAGCTGATGAAATTTTTCCATACCCTGCACACAAAGTTGGGTATTAAATATTCGGAGAAACATTAGGTGCTCAATTATTGTAGATTTTTTCACCAATAAATTCATGAGAAAATGGAGTTCCTTGACATTAACTTGATTGTCACGACATATTGATATTTCGCTAAGATCGAGCATTAATTTAAGGAGAAGAAGCAAGACTTTGGATGCGCAAATTCAAGGCTATGGAAAGGCACCCCTGAACTGCAGAACAAGGGGCAAAGACAAAGTGGGGTGACTCAGAGCAACACCACAAATCTAAATAAGGACATAGGGATGTGGTGTGAATTTCATAAAAACTCTAATAACAACACAAGCGAGTGTTATTCCAAACAGTTGTTGGTGGCCAAACTAAAGGCATATGAATTACATGCATGTTCCATGTCTGAGTCAGAACCAGACAAGGGCAATGAAAAAGGGAAGAAAATCATTGATTTTAATATTCCTACATAGCTTTAGCTAAGAGGAATATGAATTTTTGTTTTATCTTTCTGTTACATGAATAAATGGATAAAGGAGGACATGTAAAGCTCTCGAAAATAATGAATAAATCAATGCCTATGTGAACAGAGACATATATGGGCCATGTAAATAAAATCTTGTAGGTGTGAATGGGTTTGAATCATGAGACTGGGTCAACATTGACCAAATAAACAACACTGTCTAGGTGCAATGAACCTCATGAATAAACAACGCAGTTTTAGATGGAGGATCCACATGTGAAAGGAGCTAACTCATTGAGGTGGTTTAGGGTTTGGCAAGGCTTTCATATTATAAAAGAAGGAGGAGGACAACAGGAGAGAGGTTGTTGATGATATTATTTTTTGATGGTATTGTCTGTTGAGACATTCCTCTTTGGGTTTTCCTATTTAGGAATCCCCCCTCATTCCTTGAGCAGCTCTTGGAGGAGTCTTGTTTTCCTAGTCCACTATCCGCCATTTGGCCAAGCCGCATCTTGCATCTACAGTGCTGTCCTGTTTAGGCTTGGGTTTCCATGTAAGCTACAGCAAGTAGAACACTAGATTTGCTTAGATCTACATTTTACTAGTGCCTAATCTCAGTGAGTGTGTCTTTTAAACTCCTGGAAGAGTGCATTAGTTGTTGAGCTTCATATCCACACATTGGCAGCAAGCCAAAGCATTCTCAGAACCTACAGCACAGACCCTCTTCCATGACTATGTTATTTGCAAGAGCAGAGTTGCAGGGAGACTTGGCATCATTTTAGAGGAGAGATCTCTAGTGATTGGATCCTTCCTTTTACTGTGGTGATCCGTGGATTTGCCAACCAATCCTTTTTGTTTAAAATCTGATCTGCTACATATGTTATGATTCATAATTTCCTAAATACTTCTGCAGATCTATGACTTAGATCTTAGATCTACTCACCGTTTTTCATGTTTTTCTAAGATCCCCAAGGGGAGTTTATAAGGGAGCTTATCTTGTATACAGATCTAGAATAGATCTATAATTTTTTGAACAGATCTACTCTAGATTTTAGTTTTAATATACTGCATGCTTCAGCAATGAAAATAACGCTGTCAATCTTATTCTTCCATTTCATGTTGTTGTAGCTGCTCATTTTGAGGCTTTTGTCTTGTATATTCATTCTATTTTTGTTATACCTTGTATAAGTTGCATTGTAGATCTATTTTGTTGTTGTATATCTGAAATATGGACCTCCACATTGGTCTCATGCTTATAAATTGATAAACAACATTATTTCTGAAGTAGTCCTTTGCATATAGCTGCAACCCCTCTCTTTGGGTGTTTTTCAGCTAGACTAGGTTGTGGGAGATCTGTTTAACCCACCTAGTTTGATTTGTTTTTTCTCTCCTTTTGGATTTAGATCTTAGATGAGATGATATAAGGGATCCAGGAGCTGAAAACTCATTTTAGTGCACATAATTCTCAGGAGTGTGTTATTTCAGTAGGCTTGCTGTGCAATCCCCATTTTGGGATATTACATTGATGCGGAACCCAGTGCCACTGTTTCTACGACCAAGATATAGAAGGAGGATCCCAAAGATCTACGGGAGGGGGAGCACCTCGTCCATTCCCAAATGTGGGTGAAGGGTTCTCCACCGCAATTCCTTGTCGATATCGAACGCCAAAATTACCTCATTTCAGCAAAGGTTGTAAAGCAGCTCAACATACAGACCATAACGAACCTGAAATTGTATACCATCGGGTGGCTTCATTGAGGAATTTATCTTCATGTCCGAAAGTAGTGTCACGTTTCGTACAACATCAAGCCCTTCATAGATGAGGTACTAGGTGATGTTTCTCCTCTTGACATGTCTAATGTATTACTAGACCAACCATACTTGTGGAAGCGACATGCTGTGTATGAGTCTAGGCATCATTCTGTTATAATTACTTTAGGAAATAAGTTGTACAAGATACCAGAGGTAGTACCACCTTCCGCCATCTCTTTGAGTACTGCAAAGAAATGCAGTAAAATTATTTCCCAAACTAGGAAATTTGTTTTGATTATGATTTTCCCACTAGGCAAGAAGAATTTTGTCTCTGCAACCTCCAAACAGGGCTCTACCGTGTGACAACAACATATGGACAAAGAAGTGGAGGAATACAAGGACATTTTATCCTTAAGCACAGAGGTTCCTCTACATTGTCAGGTCAAGCACTCAATTGATCTGGCCCTAGGTGTACTGTTGCCTGATGTTTCCATACCTCATGCGACACATAGAAATAATATACACATGTATTTTCTAAGGTTTATAAATAAAAAAAAATTATTGAACGCATCCAACACGTCTACTAGCAGGTCCAAGACAACTTGGAGAAATCCAATGACAAGTACAAGAAATGACATGATCAACATTGGGTGCCACAGAATTTCCAGGTGCGCGACAACGTTTGGTTGCATTTACTGATCTGAATATGGGAAAACTAGTCATTGCTATGCTAGCTCCCTCATAAGTATTAAAATGTGTGATTAGGATCGTCTCAATTTAACCACTTGTGAAGGGGTTTATGTGTCAAGTTTCTTGTGTTTTTTATGATCAAATTATGAGTTAATTATATTTTAAAATCTCATATATGGTAAATGAAATGAAGAGATATAACACATGGAAATCACATAATATGATGGATGATAATGGAGTTCACCCCTCTTTGGTTACATCTCCATGAACGTGCTTCAACTAGCTATGTTCTCTTGGGATTAAGATTCAAATGTCTGGTTACATACACTTGTAGTGTTCCAATGGATTTACAAACTGTACCACTAACTTTAGAACACTCAAATACCCCAAAATGACTATTTAGCATCTGAATTTGGTTTCCAACTGATCTAGGCTTGACCTCCCATCTTGGTGGCCATGGGCTTGTTTAAAATCGAAGTAAAAAAATTGCCTTCAGAAGTGCTCCAACGCCTCTAAAAACTGTACCACTGTGTTTAGAGCATCAAATATATCTAAAAATGATTGTTCATTCACTACATTTGGACTTTAGCTGATCTGAGCATGGCCTTCCTTCTTGGTGGCCCTAGGCTTCAAAATTCTTCAAGGTGAAAAAAACCTCTCTAGAATTTCTCCCCTACCTCTGCAAGTTGTTCTAATGGATTCAAAGCATGCCAATATGATAGGAATGACTCTTCTTGTGCCAAAATCTGGAGAAGTTGCCAGTTAACTCCGCCAAACTTGGCCAATACACCTAAAATGGAGGGAACAACGAAAATTTCACTAACTTAACTCAAAGATAATTATGGGATAAAGTGACAAATGTAAGCTTCAAGTAGACTGTGGGCATGTTTCTTTTCAAGTCTCAATAGTGTTTCCCATTGGTATGTGGTAGTAGTAGCTAAGGGGAGGTCACGGGGTTGAACCCTGACCTCCGCCTATCCATACATATGTTTTTGCACCGTTTATAACACATGCCATTGGAATAATATATCACTCCAAAATTTACAATATATTGCCTCCATTTAATATAGTTAAAACCTTTTAACTATACAAAATTCCACCACATATTTTTCAGACTATGATTTATTGCAAACGAACTTTGGATAAACATTGATACAATGCCACCATACCATAATATATGCGGTGCGACCATTGAAATATGTGTTTCGGACTTTAGGTTTAAGTTAATATGAAAAATTTCTTAATAAATTTTGGATTAATAATAAAATATAATATATATGCATATAATCCAACCTTAATAATTAAAAACAATACCAGCACATAAAAATCATCATGAACCCAAATTCAACCTTGGAGGACATTGGGAAAATTTCACCTTCACAAACCAAAATGGTAAATCCTGCAGTGACAGTTGTCACAATCCCATTGGAAAATAAATGAAGAATATTATCTGCATGGTGACTGGCCTGACATATCATCAGCCTGTACATGTAATGAAATTTTTTTATAAAAAATCTTTGTTTTGAACGGTGATTAGCAAACCATAACTTCTTCATCCAAACTCGGTTTTTGACGAGACGAGTTGTGTTGGATTCCTGGTGACGGGCTGGTCACTAACATTCTAGTTTGGTACAATTATGAGCGCTTTGAATTTTGAAAAAAAATTTGCCCTTGATCGAGATTTCGATCACTCCTTCCCACTCACATGCTTTTGGACCCACAACGGCTATTTATCTCATGAGAGCTGAATACTATTCTATTTCCAAAGTTCTATCATCTTGATTCTACTTGGAAAAATCACCATGACAACCACTTGGTTCCTGATATGCCTTGCCTTGCAAATGGCTTGGCTCTTTGATCAATTTTCTCCTTTTGCTTTTGACCAAATACAACACTTTCTGGTTGCTTGCTGACTAATATAAAATTGTGTTGTACCAAATCAATTCCTCAATGCTTGGAAAACTAATTGATTTCCTTCCCATTGAGAATCATGTTCCTCCTTTGCACAAACATGCATTCAATGCAAGATTCTGCTTGGAAGCCACTTTTCCAAATTAAGCCCATCTGAGTGAACTACAGTGATGCGTTCCAACATCAGTAATAAAAGAAAAGGAATGACCATTATTTTACCTCCACGGTTCCAAATTCCACATCTAGAAGAATGAATTTTCCATCTCCTTCTCTTCTTGGCATCAACACATAAAATGGTCTACAATGGCTGCAAACATTTTTGGCTGAAAATTATTTGAGATCTTGTCACAAACAAAACATATTCAGATTGATGGTTTTTGTTTATATCTAAAAAACACATCATGCAAGAAACATAACTTGACGACATATCCTCTGTCTCCTTCAAAGCAACAGATTTCACATCATGTGAACATCGCCATTTTATCTTACATATTGGTGTCAAAATTCATCGACCAAACACAAGTAGACAAAACATGCCTCTTCAAATTACTGACTCTCAAGTCAAGCATAAGCATGTGTAATAATTTGAAGATTATTTTCTCAAACAAAAATAATTTCAAAATTCATAAAACACTTTGTCAACATCTCCTTTTCATCTTTGGAGACAAAATCAACTATTCCAAGTCGATATGACATGCATGTAACACACAATCGACCAACATAAGTCAACACTCATGCAAATTATCAACACTCTCAAGTTGACAACATACATGTTAAACAAAGAAATCGACTAACACAATTACTCATGTATCTTCAAGCACAATGGAACCATCAAAATTCCATTTTTCATACACACAAAATCTCATGCATTTATACAATTCTTCAAATCTCTCACAAGTACAATCATAAGTACAAGAACCCCATTCATAAGTACATGTACTTAAAGAGCTGAAGTGAACAAATTTTGCTGTAATAAAGTGAGTCAACGTATTCCAATTTCAAACACCTTCCAAGCATAAAAATGCAACATGCATTCAATTAGAAAAGAATGCATCAATCATCAAAATACACGCAAAGCCTTAATTGGATAAGAAATCGAACCATCTCTTACCAAACCATTTCAATGGTGTTTCTTTCCGCTGCACATTTTCATTATGTGAATCATAAAGCTCCAACTTCCTAGAATCTAGAAAAGCATTCTTCTCCAGCTCCCACTGGATGGACTCTCTAATGCCCGATATTCTTCAGTAGTTAACTGAATGGATGCCCCAACACCCAATGAGCTACAACTCACCCTAGCACCACCCTACCACCCTATAGAAGACTAAACAATGAGTGGACTCCCGTACCAGGGAAAATGGTCCACTTTACAATGATATAGAATGATGTAGAAAAAGAAGATATACTAGACCATAACCCCAACTTTGACACAAACACCTAATGATGATCCTAGACCTCCCAACACTACCTCTTCAACCCTTGGCAGATAGATACTAGTAAAATTTGTACAATAATGTATTTACAATGATTGGGTACAATGATTGTATGCAGTGCTACCCACTTGAAGACTTCATATGATGAAATTCTTGCTGTTGTTATGCACCTTGGATGCTGCTATTTTCATGCTACCCTCTGCTGCACCTTTCTTTGCTTTTCTGTCGTAGAAATTCTGGTCCTTTGCAACCCTTGACAACACATGATCTAGCTTTTTCTTGCCTTCTAGGAGCTCGATATTGAATCTGGTGTATCTATGTCATTTCAAATCCTCAATATCTGATTTTTGGTCTTGTGGTAGTCCTCTGAGTCATATTTCCAATGCCATAGGTCTGACCCAATTTGGATTCTTGAAGAGAGAGTTATACCCAATCTCTCACAATGCCCTAATTATGGACTATTTCAGCAGAGCTCAATTGTATGGCGTGCCACGTGTCATTTTTATTCATTTGTTTCTAAAATTGATAGAGTGAAAAGTAAAGAATTTGCACTATCTGTCACATTTTACAACATTCCAATCCGATACACAGAGAGAGAGAGAGTTATGACGATTTTACCAAGGTCACTTCTTTGAGATGAATTTCAGGAGCCTGCAAAAACCCTTACTTCCACAGATCATATCTCCAAAAATATTGCGTAACTTGATTTGAAATTTTTACTGCAGCTTCCTCAGGATTTTGGCTTCACCTAATAAAAATTTCAGCTTCTGAGCCTTTTTATAAAAAAATTTAGAAGGAAAATTCCATGATGACCTGTTTCAGATGGCCAAATCCCTTGCCTAAGGAGGAAATGAAGATCACAATATATATGAATGCTTAAGTTGAGAGGGTCTTCAACAAGTGAATGTGGGAGGGATTTCAGGAGCTTAAAAAATATTAATTATGACTTTTCAATGACCCATGCCCCAACCCCATGGGGTTTTAGCCCACTAACTGGGGTACAAACTTCAAACATGAATAACACTCAAACCATGAAGAATTACATGGTGTGCCATATATCAACGGAAAAATCTTGACAATTAGAAAACATCAAAATAATTTTTGACCCAGAATATATTAATTTGGTAGGTCAAAATTCCCATTCAATTTTGGGTTAGCCCCTAGTGTTGCTTGGGTTGACATCAATGACAATCGCTGATCAGCAATCTCCCCCTTTGGCATTGATGGCAACACAAGTACTCCCCCTACGATCATGACACCTCTTCCTACAACATTCTCTCTCCCTTTGACATTAATGGCAAAAGGTAACTCCCCTTGAAACAAAACCATCCTGCAGACCTGTACACACTTCCACTCGCGTTGACACACAACCGTCCTGCAGACCTGCACACACTTCCACTCCCCCTTTATATAATGAGAACTTGGGAGAATCCCAAGCTTTTGGCGAAGATATTCCAATGCTGGCAAATATTTAATATGTGATTCTTTTGGTGCTGCTTGGAATCTTGCTAATTGTCCAACTGCTTGCATAACCTCTGGTCGGGAGGCTATTACATATAGAATACTACTAATAATAGATCTGTACAACCTTTGATCCACATCCTTAGATGAGTCATCTATGCTCAATTTGCAACCAAGTAAAGACATCTCGAAATCACTTTGCACCTTTGTAGCAAAATTCTTACTTAGTCGATCATCATTGCTACCAATTATTGTATCATCCTCTTTAGCTATTATACATGCTTTAGTTGCTTCATCCATAACATATATGTTGTTTGGAGCTCAACTTTCTATAGCCACAATTTCACCATACACGCCTTTCCTGATTTCACATTTCTTGGAGTTGAATAGTATTGTGTGTCCTTGATCACACATTTATCCAACACTAAGAAGATTTTGATTCATGTTTTCAACCAGTAGAACATTATTGGCTAGAGAATATTTGCTTCCAAGAGTGACAGTACCTGATCCTATAACATTTGAAGATCCATCATTTCCAAAGGACACGGTTCCATCCTTCTTCTCTTTCAGAGATACAAATTTATTTCTATCTCCAGTCATATGCGTTGAACAACCGCTATCAACATACCACACATCTTTGTTCTTTTGAGCCTTGAAAGCGAGAGCACAATTATCATTCTTCTTCTTCTTCCATGTTCGTTCGTTCTGTGGCTTCGAAGATTCTTTTGGAGGATTTTCAAGTCTGCAGTCTTTGGCTATGTGTCCAAAGTTTCAACATTTGTAACATTCAATATTATTTCTTAAATGTTCAAATCTACTGATATTTCGCTGAGCCCTGGGAGGTTCATATTTGACAGATCTCCTGGAATTATATTCGTTCCTAGGGTACGTGCGACATTCTACAGCTTTATGACCAAATTCTCCAAATGAATAACAGTAGCCATAAAAAATATGTTGGTACCTGGATGGAAATTTTCATCAAGGAATTGTCTTCCAAGGTTGTTCTTCCGAATATTGTCCAATGAAGTCTTCATGCATGTCAGATCTCATAGGTTCATTGTATTTTGTTGTATAAGGTCCTGCTTCTTCTTTTTTGTAACCGATGCTAGTTTTGTCATTGTAAGATCGTTGATTGTTGATGAGTTCTTCCAATGCCCTTGAGCTGTTGGCATAGTTTTTGATAGTTTTTCCTTTCTTCACTTCCTCACGTAGCGAGACTACTTGGGCTTCTAATTCTTCCCTTTCTTGGTTACTTTATTCCAACTTCTTTTGAAGTGACTCTTCAATGCATTTGTGTTCTTCAAGAGTTTTGGAACGGATCTTCTCCGCCTTGAGATCTTTTATAAGCTTGATTGCTTCCTCATAAAATTCGTCTATGGTCCATCCTTCCTCTTCATTGTTTGATACCTCTTGCTTATTGTGCTTGGGTTTATTATGCTTGGCCATAAACAATACTCTCTCATTGGCTTCTTCTTCACTATCATTGTCTTCATCGGATGATGAGCTATCTTCTTTAGAGAGAAAGTTCCTTTTGGATCCTTGTTTGTTGAATTTCTTAAAGCCTTTCTTTCTTTTTGAGTTGCCATTACTTTTGTTTGGAAATTTTTCTGCAAAATGCCCAACCTCATTACAGTTGAAACATATCAATGGAATTTTTCCTTTGAATTGTCCCTTACAAATTTGTAGTTTTCTCGTGAAGTAAGCATATTCTTCATCTGAAAGACCTTCTTCATCATCTCCCTTTTCTTCACACTTGCAGGTGCATGTCTTTTCAATTGAAGGTTGTTTATCCTTATTGGTTTTCTTAGATGCAACGAATGCAATTTCTAGATGTGAAGTACCCTCTTCTTCATCAAGTCTCATTTCCTTATATACAGAGAACTGCATCTTCTGCTCATTGTCCTAGATTTTCCACCATTCTTCCTCCTCCATATTCATATCTTTGGGTTTGGACTCTTGTGGTCGTCTAGTATCCTTTGAGGTCTTCTTGTCAACTGTTTCTAATCTTCCGTAGTGACTTTGTTGTCATCATTTATTGAAATTATGTAGCAATGTTGCAATCTTCTTTCATTCTGAGTTGCTCAAATTTAGCTCTATAGATTTGAAGCTTTGCTTCTTTGACATTTGAGTCACATGCATATATATTCTTAAGCTTGTCCCATACATTTTTGGCGGTTTACAACCCAACACCTTATGATAAGAAGATTCAATAAGTCCACTGATAATAATATTCTTTGCTTCTTTTGTGATCATAAGTTAGGCCCTCCCATACCAATAGGTTTCATCTTTCATGATCGTCTTTGGATCAACCATGGAATATGTTCAAACCTTCTTTCTTGAGCAAAGGTGTTCCATATTCTTGAAAAACCAAAAAATCAAAAAAAATTTAAAAAATGTAAAGAGGGTATACCCTAAAAGAAAAATCAAAGGGTAAGAAAAATAAAGTGGTCAAAAAAGAGAAAGAAATGAACCCCAAGCAAAAATAGACCAAGGAAAGTGTGCAAATCCAAATGCCACTACTATTTCATTTTTTTTTGCAATAAAGCAATTGTGTGCAGCTTGTCAAAACCTTTGCCACAATTCATGAATAAGTCAAACTGTTTAAACTTGGCTTACTCATATTTCAATTTCATGTTGTAGATTAGAGAATAAACATCTGACCAAACAGTTTAATCTTAGCAGATAAGTAGATAGGTAGAGTGAATAAAAGGTGCTCAACAGTTCAATCTGAGCCCTTGGATGTAATAAGGGTAGAGATAGATAGATTTATCATGTAAAAAGAAAATATTGATAAGGGTTTGCAAGTCTAAATGCACCCTAATAAAGAAAAGGAAATGGTAGTGTCAAGTAGATAGGGTAGGTAGATGGTGCTGCAAAGTGTTATCTGATGAATGATGCTGCTACATGTTTTTAATCCTTTACTTTCATCACAAATACTAAAGCAGGAAATACATTGGAAAATCATAGCAAGCAAAGTCAAACTCATGAACTTCCCTCATCACTTTCCCCTCAAAAGTTTTACTAATTTCCCCAAAGTACTAAGGTATTTGAAGATTAGAAGGGCTCAAGGCATTTCCTTGACTTTTGGAGGGACCGGACCCTCGGCCTAATGATCAAAAAGACCTAAGTACTTGAGATAATCCATCATTATAATCATTCACCTTTAACCTTGTCCTAAGTAAAATTCCATAAAAATCCCTCAAGATAACTTGCTATTCTAAGTTTAAGTGTTGAAGATAAGATATTGCAATTTACTTCAGAAGTTTTCACTTTCTTAGATGTGCAAAATGTTTTGAGTTTCCCTTGTCCCTTTGTCATATTGATGTTTAACTTTATTTTACTAAATCCCTAATGAAATACCCTATCCTAAGTATATAACTCCTTTTTTATAAATACCCCAAAAAACCCCTTTATCATATAGTTTAACCAAAGTAATTATTTTCCCAAATACTCATTAAAAACCCCGCTTCACAAACCCTTTGGTTAAATATATCTTTATATTATAAATCCCGCCCTTATGGTAATCAAATAATCTTTATTTGTTACCATATAATAAAAACATATATACAAAAACTTTAAACATGCGATATGTATGTTTAAACACAAAAATATGAATAAAACATCGGAAAAGTCTTGTGCCACCGTGGTTTGTCCACCTGGCATTCCACTTAACCAAACCCCGCCGCAACCCCTTTCTTTTCATACGGGATTAATTAGTCATCAGGACTAATTAATAACCTTTTATCCGCCTATTAGATATTCCCCGAAGTGATTAAATAACGTTAAAAAGTGTTAAAAGTCCGACGGGCCCACATCTGAAACCTCTGCTTATTCCCCCATCGCCTCAGCCGTCAGATCAACCCTCCGCAGATCAAAGATCCACGTGAACCCCGCTACCCATCCTTTGTGAGAACGTTAACCAGCGGGGAACGGGTGGTTTTTGAATAGTCCACCGTCCTCGTGGCGATCATTCTGTGGAATCGCTGCCCTCCCGATTTAAACTACCCTCGACCAAAAGCGGTGCGGGGTTACCACTTACCGCCCGACCTTGCATACGTCAGCCCGTACGTCGATGACGTCACACCTCGGAAAAATCAAAAACCCTTTTAACTTGTAAATAAAGCCATTTTTCGTGTTTTTCTGTTATTTTCGTTATTTGAAAACGACAGTGCTCCCCGCTGCGATTTTCGAATTTCCACTGTAATAGACCGATTTCCTCCAAGATTTCGCTGTGCCCGTGTTCAAGTACAGTTCCGCCATCACCTGTTACCTGTTAAAGAACCAGCCTCCTTCAAAAAACAGGTATTTATCCTTTTCCACCCCGACTGCAAGTAAAACTCAGTTCTCTTTGTTTTTCGCTGAAATAGTGATTAAAAATCATCACTGAGTCTTCCCCAGAGGTTTTAAAAACTGTATAATCGTTCCCTGAACCAGTGAATTGCGCCAATTTCCTTCATTTTAGAAATTCCGCCCGGCCTGTAAGGAAAACCAAAAACCTCCATTTTGAATCCACAAGAACCAAAATGGAGGTCCCGGCAGCTCTGAATATCACTCCATTGAATGCTCCTCACCGTGAATTGGAATATTTACCTTTGATAGATGAAGATTTCCAAATTAAAGACCTGCATTTTGATGAAAGTCCCCTATTGAGTTATTGTCGCTGCAGAGACGAATACTCAAAGGGGCAAGATCTTATAGGTTTGTGGGAATCCAATCTCCCAAGGTATCTCATCCCCTCGGTCCTTATTTTCCCAGAAATCATCCATTACTGCCATTCAAACTACGATCCCACTCAAAGGGCTGTAATGGCTCCTGATCAAAGTGTTCTGTTTCCCATCACTCCCCAGGCTATCAATGCCATGTTACACTTTGAACCAGACCAAGAATTAGCACCATTGTCCATGGAAGGATTGATTGAGAAAACCAGGCAATTAACCCCAGAAAAGCTAAAATTCATGTGTCAGACTTTCATGTTACCTGAGCATCAGCCAAAAGGGTCTCCTCCCTATGGTTTTTACTATTTCAATACATTGGCAAGGCTCATTGTAAATATAATATCTTTTGTCTTGGGATTCAACACCAGTGAATATGTGGATGAGATAACCTTGGCTTTGCTGTCCATTTTTACTCCTGGGCAACCTCCTGAGATTAAATATGACTTTGCTTCCTTCATAGCCAACAAGATCCATGATCAATTCCTAAGGCTAGATACTGAAAAAGTTTTTAAGTACTCCTCAGTCATCTATCATCTCATTATCTACTACCAGTCAGAAAGGTTCCCTTTCCCTATTCAAAAACTTGATGCCAAGGGAAACCCCAGGTCAGCCATATTTTGGTCCCCCATAATTCATTTTTCCTCTGATTCTCCCTATTCCTACACTGAATTCATTGACCAGTTTGTATATCCTGCAACAACTTTGTTAACATGAATTCCTCCCCCAAGACTCAGTAATGAAATTAGAAAGACCTTGCAACTGTCAAAGAGTTATAAAGTTGGGGATTGGTATTTGTATCAAAACCATACAATCATCAGGATTTATGGATGTGAATTACGTCCATTCAGGTTACCCAGATATGTGCCTATGAGGATTTTTGCCTTGGAATACTTCAGGCAAATGAACAATTCAGATGTGATCCATTTTTGTAATGTAAAGAAGAAAGCTCAATTAAGGATCAAAAGTCAATTAGGTCCTTTCATCTGCAACTCTAGGGAGGCCGAGAGAGAGGCAGAAAATATATTAGAGAAAAAATTCCAAACATCTTTCCGTTGGGTTCCTTATGACCCAGTTGGTTTTATTTGTGAAAAGAGATTAAAGAATAAATCATCCCCTTATATACACCATAAGATTCCTGATCTAGAACAGTATGCCAATCAAGATGAATGGATTGAAGGAACACTTGTTGAGGAAGAAAGTGAAGCTGACAAAATGAATAAAATTATGAAAGATGTTGAGAAGAACTTTGACCTAGAATCTTATGGTCAAGTGCAGGTACCCTACATTGGCACTTCTTCAGCAGCAACTCTACAGCAAGCATTACAGGATAGCAGTTCATCAATTGCAACAGAGTCAAAGGGCAAAGGAAAAGAACCTGTAATCCAGGTTATTGAAACTTTGGTCATGGGAGAAAAACCACAAACTTCCAAAGCACTTGAACAATCACAGGTTTCTCCCACTCAGGTACAGCATCCACAGATTCCAGAGTTACAGACTCCATCAAATGTGGAAATAGGAAAGAAAAGGCTGGTTTCAGACACCACTCCTCCAAAAGA
Source organism: Pinus albicaulis (assembly GCA_034641835.2). Lineage (NCBI taxonomy): Eukaryota > Viridiplantae > Streptophyta > Pinopsida > Pinales > Pinaceae > Pinus > Pinus albicaulis. The sequence continues at coordinate 268,278,062 of CM076576.1, forward strand.
AACCTCACAGGTACATCAGGTCAAGAAACAGAAACCAAATCCACCTCCAGATGTAGAGATTATAGATGAAGTATTTGATGATGGCAGGGAAGATAGTCAGCAAACTGGCACAACAAGTGAAACAAACATAAGCCAGAAAGGGAAAGCCTTACAAAAGCAACTAAGCACTGAGGTATCCTCTTTCAGACCACCAAAGACAGACACAGGGGATATTAAAAGAACCTTCATTAATATTAAAGCAAAGAATGATCCATTAAAAATGAAGGTATATGATCAGTATATGAAGATGGCTCCCCATAATCAAGAAAGGCTAATGTCGGCGTTTGACCTCTCACAAGGCAAAATTCTGATGAGCCACTTCAAAGCAAAGGTGCCAAAGCCCACTTCAGCAGCTGATTACATCAGAGCAAATTTTGAAGTTTTGGCAAAGGATATCCATCCTCTGGACCAAATAGAGCTACACAGACAAACTGGGGAAATGGTCTATTCCACTCTTACCAACAAGGCCATGGTAGCTATAACGCTGCAGGATTCTTTGAATAACACTACTGCACAATTCCAAATTGAGAAGGCCTCTTCATAGGCCAAAGATAATAGAATAAAGTCTTTAGAAGAAATAATCATTGGTTTGGGTCATAACCCCAAATACATTAAAGGTATTGAGGCATTGATAAAGAAGAAAGAGGATGATATAGCTGCACTCAGAAAGCAACTAAAATTGCCAACCTCAAGGCACCCTCAGACCCAAGAAGTTCTAAAAGGGAATTCACAGGAAGAAATAATGGAGTTGCTCCTAAATATGACTGAGCGACTAAGTGAAACGGAGAAGGAATTGGAAAAAGCTTTGCAGGAACAGGAAACTATCAGGCAGACATCAACAACAGGTACTACAATAAAAGGGCAGCCGATACAGCCATCTCAGGTGAACACTTCTGGGTTGAATTCTGATGAATTAATAAATCAGATAGAAAGTCTACAGCTAAGGGTCACAGAACTCCAAGAAACAAAATTGCAATTAGTAAAATTGGAGGAAAAATATGATACATCAAAAAAGACAGCTGCTGATAACACCAGGGAGATAAAAAGGTTGGAAAAATTGGTTCAGGCTCTGGAAAAAGATCTTTCATTGGAAAAGCCTTTTAAGGAGATTAATGACATTCTTTGGGGTGATATCATTGAGTTAATAAAAGACATTTGGCCTTCTATTCAAGCTATTTTTGAACAAAATGAGTTGGTTGAAATAGCCCAAGAAGAAATAAACAGAACCAGACATGAATTAAGAGGCAGGCCTGAGCAGGCCAATCAACTCATTCAATTTTTGAACACCAGGACAAAACAACAGCTTGCAGTGTTAGGGATTGATGATAGGACAGGCACAGTTTTGGAAATAAAGAGAGTTTTCATCAAGAGAACTTTCATGCAGAATTTAGAGAGGAAGTGTACAGACATTTTGGTTGATATCAACATTTTCAGAGAGAAATTTCAAGCTTTGTTGGATAGTGGATTGCCAAGTCCTGTGCTCACAGAGGATCAAATAATGGACTTAGAAGCCTATATAAAGAGAATAAATACTCATGCTCAGAATACAGTTGCTTGTTCTCCTAGTTTACCACAATCAACATTACCAACAGGGAAAAATATCTATGATAGAGTAAGGAATTTATTTCATCTAGAACATGAAATAAGGTATCTGTTTCCTAATGAGCCTACCTTTTACAAACTCACCGAAGCAGATGAGACATTGAGGAAACTCAGAAGAACTATGATACCCGATGATCAATGGTGGAGAGAAATGTTAGAAATTTTATGAAAATTATCTTCAGCATGAGAATTTTATCTTTTACTATTATGTGAAAAGTAAAAAGGAAAACAGATGAAAGAGTATCAGGTGAAAAGGTTAAAGAGTATCCGTAGGAACAAAGAGTGTCCAACAAGCCAAAGAAATACTGCAAGGGACAGCACAGAGCCCTATTTCATCACTTACCTCCAGCACATCCACGAAGAAAGGAACAACACATTGGCAGTTACCCATTATTCTATCCACGAGACCATTTGTCTCTTGTTTATTATGCTTTGAGTCAGCCTAGATTATTGGCTAAGATAGTGTAAGATTGTTTAAAATTATTTTGTGTATAAATAAACCCTCAAAGAGAGTGTTGAGGGTGGATTCTATTACTCTGCTGTAACATTGAGATTTTCGGAATAAAAGCATTTTGGAGAAATTTTTCGTGGCTTACTGGATGACGATTTAAAGCACTGGACTTGTTGCAGGATTCATGTGTTGGACTACAGTTCAATAAGTTTTTCTACCCTTTGTCTGAAATTCTATATTAGTTTATAATATCATCATATCCATTTCTGAATAATTTACATAAAGGATTGAATTAGAATTTGCTTAATTGTACTCTGATTTCAAATGTGGTTGTTCTTAATGTTTTCCTCTAAATTAGTTATAAGCATGAATTCTTAAATGCTCTTGCTTTGCTAATTTAAACATTGTTGATTACTATGATAAAGAATTCTTCATTGCTCTTTGTTTGTAGTCATCTCATTTCTTTCCTTTGAACATGGTGAAAGATTCTTAGCTGCCTTTCATCCCTTCAAGATCATCCCATCCACTTTAAATTTTAAGGATTGTTCTCTGTCTAGCTATCTTGCCCTGTAATACCATCTTGTGCTTAGAATAGAAATCCGGTAAAGCCATCCTTTGACTCCATAGCCCAATGGACTGAAAGCTCTCAACCTTGCCCTTAGTTTGTGGATTCCACCATTTTTCCAAAACAAACTTTGAATCTATAACTAGCCTAAAACCTTCCAAGAACAAAGACAAATCATAAAGAGAGAGCCCTCTCTGGATGCAGATTGGCTAGATTCTGCATCTAAAAGGTTGGTTTGTGGTTACCTCGGGTATAATTTCCTCTTACACAACTTCTAGGAAAACCTGAGTGATAACATAGTGGCGACCATACTGGGGAACTGAATCATTTTTATTTGTTAATATTGTTCATTTATAAGCTATAGACAGAGTCTGAAGATCAGCCAGGTAGCCTTTGAAATTGCTTTTGCTCTGCAATTGCAAAAGTAAATAAAAGCTGCTTCAGTCTATCTCTGATTTAGCTTATATACTGAACTTTAGTCTCAAAATTTTTAATCAGATTCTCTAGTTTAAACAGATCTTTGAGAAAATTTTTAATCACATATCATTATTTCTTGAAGAATTTGTAGAAGTTGTATTTATTTTTCAATTAAAATAAAAAATCCAAAAAAAAAAAACACATAGTCTAGGAAAACTGGCTTCAGAAAGGATTCGACATACTAGGTCAAACCCTGACCCCAATCCACCACCAATATTTGAAAATCCAAATCGGATTCCCAGGATTCTTAGAAGACAAGGAAGTCAAGAAAGTTCTGAAAGAGGAAGTCAGGAGAGTACAGGAAGTTCTAGACCACTTTCTAGATCTGCATCTTGTCCTGTGAAAATTATATATATTGATGACATTCCTTTTGATGCACGATTTGAAACATCTCTGTTCGTGAATTTTTCTGAAACTGAATTATCTAGATTAGTTCCAGATCCATTGTTCTTTGAAGATTTGCAATACAGATTTGTTTCACATCATCTTGACAGAGAATTGCATAACTCTATTCACTCTGAGCAAACCTTTGAAGAAAGTTCAAACAATTCTGTGATTACTGAAGCATCTCCAAGTTTAGTCACTTTTTCTCAAACTTTTCAAACACCTGTTATCCCTTCTACTCCTCCATCTCCTCCTGCCAGACCATCAACTCCTATCACCCCACTTTATCTTCCAATGGCTAATCGATATGCCCCTTTACAGTTACCAGCCAACCCTCCAGCTTTACCTCAGGATTACCAGAGTAAGATCACACCTTTTGATGGATCGGGTACTTATACAGCTCAACAACACACCAAAAGGATGACTGATTACTTTGAGTTTTATGAGATTGATACTGATAATAGCCGAATGAGAATTTTCGTTCAGAGTCTTACTGGAGAAGTTAGAACTTGGTTTAGGGCTCTTACCCCGAACAGTATTGCTGATTTAGAAGCTTTGTATAGGGAATTTTTGAACAGATGGGAGAAAAATAAAGATCCGCTTCAGATCCTATCAGAATTTGAGAAATTAAGAAGAAGACCTAACGAAACCGTGCAAGATTACATCATAAGATTCAATGAATCATATAATGCAGTGCCTCAAAACCTAAGACCCCCACCTGACTCTGTGTTAGTTAAATTTCCAGATGGTTTTGACTCTGATATAGCTTATTCCCTCAGGGAAAGAGCTCCTCAAACACTAGAGGAAATGCAAAGCATAGTGGTGAGTGTAGAAGCAAATCTGATAGAAAAACGAGCCAGAGCTAGGGCAGAGAGAAGAATGCCTATGAATGAAGAACCTTCGGCTTTTGAAAAGAAGCTGGATGTAATCATTAAAGGTATGGAAAGATTAGGAGACAGAGTGGAAACCATTGAAAGAAAGTCTTCTACTGACAATCAGAATGTTGCAAGAAACCCGAACTTTAGGAGGACTCTGAATCAAAATAGTGGAAAGAATGTTCCTGATCAGAACATTAGGCCACCCTTCCAAGAAAACTTTGTTGAAGGCTCAACTTCTGAAGAACCTACAGAAGATGTAGAAATAAACAACGTAACAGATGACAAAAATGAACCAGAGGTCTTCCTATCCTAGGATGATCAAGAAAATCACATCCTTGAAACATTCCAAACTCATTCAGGTGAGACTTTTGATTTCAAGGAAGGCTATGACACAACAATCTACGAGGTTCATAAACAGTACAACTTGAGAAGTAGAAGGATTGATGTGCCAGAGAATAGTAAACAGAAAAATGCAAGACAAAATGTCAAAGGTAAACAAAACATTCCCCCTGTACAAAACATTCCCCAAGTACAAATTTTGTCTATAATAACTCCCAGTTCTTCAAATCCAATAATTGAAGATGTCTCTGACAACCAACCAATCAATAAACAACAGTCTAATACATCTCCTCCTGTAGGAAATGTAGAAGAAACAGTAGAAGTTAGTCCTGAAACATCTTCAAAACAAAACTTCACCCATGAAAAAGAGAAAAACATTGAAGACCCAAAAAACAGAGAAAACCCAACTGTACAAAACACTAAAACTCAAACGGAAAAACCTTTTAATCTAGAGGCTGAAATAGGCAAACTCAAGATAGCTGTTCCTTTATCAGAATTGGCTAAACATGATGTCTATAGAAGTCAGATTACCAAGTCCCTAAACATTAACATTACTGGATTGGATGATTCAGTAAACATTCTTGATGATCAACCCAAACTTCTTTTTGGCCCTGAGGTTAATGGCAAACCAGAAAGTGGAGGAACTCCTCCATTTTATGTAAGCCTGAACGTTCATGACAAGATACTCCATAATGCAATGCTTGATTCTGGAGCATCTCACAATTTGATGCCAAAAGCAGTAATGGAAAGATTGAATCTAGATATTACCCGACCGTACAAAGATTTGTTTTCATTTGATTCTAGTCAGGTAAAATGTTTAGGTTTGATTAAAGATCTGTGTGTAACTTTGGTACAATACCCTGCTAAGTCTGTTTTAATGGACATAGTAGTTGCTGACATTCCACCTAAATATGGTATGTTATTGTCTAGATCTTGGGGTGCTAAACTTGGAGGGTCTATTCAATTAGACATGTCATACGCAACTATTTCAGTATTTGGTCAGCCTAAAAGATTATATAGAGAAACCTTGATGAAGTACTTAGTCAGTAGCCATGAGAAGCCTGAAAACTTCCCTGTTTACTCTGTACATTCTGATATGGATTCTTTTATTTTATACAATGCTGAGTTAGATCTTCCTACTGAAATAGAAGCTCCAGAATTGGAAATCATAAACAAAACCACTGTTAAAATTGAAGAAATCTCTGAAAACAAAGAAACACGAGATGATCAAGAAATACCTGAAAAAACTAAACAACTAGCTCCTGTCAAGAAACACGTTAAAACAATTGATGAAGATTATGAACATGAAATTCTATGGCATTTAGAGTTTGATGGCTCTGTAAACAAACTAGGGGCAGGAGCTGGGATTTGGTTACATAATGTTGAAAATAATCATGCAGAGGGTCATGCTTATAGGTTGAATTTCAAATGCACCAACAACATGGCAGAGTACGAAGCTCTTTTATTAGGGCTTAAACATGCCAAGAAGTTAGGAGCTATTAGGGTATCAATCATAGGAGATTCCGAACTAATTATTCAACAGATTACAGGAGAATGTTCAACAAAAGACATGAGACTGAAACAATACAGAGAGACAGTTGTAGAGATTCTCAACACATTTTTACAAGCTCAACTTGCCAAGATTCCCAGGAAAAAAAATTTGCATGCTCACAGTTTAGCAATGTTTGCTAGTACATGTAAGTTACCTTTTGACCCTAATCATCAGTTTTCAGCTGAAATTAGACATAGGCCTGCATTACCAGACAATCTTTTGAATTGGCAAGTATTTGTGAATAACAATCAAATCAATAACTTTTTGACACTTCAAAATGATTTTTCTAACTGTAATATAGATGAAGACATAACTATTAATGAATTTGATCAAGAAAAAGAACAAAAAATAGAAATTTCAAAAGAAAATGCAATTCATATGCTGCACCCGACCACATTCACTGAAAAAGACATGCAAAATTTGAAACACATGGAATTTGATGAGATCATAGAGGATGAAACAGAAATCATCAATTTAAAAGATAATCAATTACCCAAAGGATTAACTCCTTTGGAAGATCTGTTTCACTCAAATGATATTCCATTCAGACCTAAAATGGAACCTGTTAAAGCTGATATGGAAGAATGCAACTTAGGAACCCCAGAAAATCCCAAAATGGTCAAGACTCTTCCAAAAGATCAAAAGGTTAAATATGTTGAACTATTGAAAGAATTCCAGGATGTTTTTGCCTGGAGTTATGAAGATTTGAAGTCTTATGATACATCCATCATTCAACACACTATACCTTTGAAACCAGACCAGAAACCTTTTAAACAAAAGCTTAGAAGAATAAATCCTGTTTTATTACCCTCAATTGAAAAGGAAATCAAAAGAATGTTTGAAGCAGGGATTATAGCTCCTATAAGATTCTCAGAATGGGTTTCTAACCTGGTACCAACAAGAAAGAAGACAGGAGAAATTAGACTGTGTGTCGACTTAAGAAATTTGAATAAAGTTTCTTTAAAAACAACTATCCTCTACCGAAAATGGACCATATTCTACAAAGGGTAGTAGGATCTTCGAGAATATCACTACTGGATGGATTTTCAGGGTACAACCAGATTCTGGTTCATCCTGATGATCAGGATAAAACAACATTCACAACACCATGGGGTACGTTTAAATATGTCAAAATGCCATTTGGGCTCAAGAATGCAGGAGCTACATTTCAAAGAGCAATGGATATTGCTTTTGCTAAAGAGATACATGATTTTCTGGTTATTTACCTAGATGATTTGATTGTTTTTTCTAAAACAGATCAAGAACATTTAGATCACCTAAGGCAAGTATTTATAAAGTGCAGAAAATATGGAATTTCTTTGAATCCTAAGAAGTCATTGTTTGGTTTGGAAGAAGGAAAGCTCCTAGGGCACATTATTTCTAAAGATGGCATTAGGATTGATCCAGAAATAATTCAAGCAATTTTGCAAATACCCCACCCTAGAAACATAAAAGAGTTGCAAGCATTTATAGGAAAGATTAATTTCTTAAGAAGGTTTATTTCTAGTCTAGCAGAGTTACTTAGATTACTAACTAACATGTTGAGAAAAGATTCAAGCATTGACTGGACTGTAGAAGCCAAACAATCATTCGAGGAAATTAAAATGGCTTTAACAAGGACACCAGTTCTGACCAGTCCTAAATTTGATAGGGACTTTATTATTTTTTCATTTGCTTCGGAACATACTGTTGCAGCTGTTTTACTTCAAAAAGATGACCAAGGGTGTGAAAAGCCAATAGCATTTTTTAGTAAAGCACTGAGGGATGCATCTCTAAAATACAATATTATGGAAAAACAGGCTTTTGCATTGGTAAAAGCAATCAAAGATTTCAGAGTCTACATATTATATTCTCATGTGATAGCTTATGTGCCTAATGCAGTAGTTAAAGATATTTTGAGTCAAGATGGCATTGAAGGTAAACGAGGTAAGTGGATAGCTACCATTTTAGAATATGATATTGAGATTAAGCCAACAAAACTTATAAAGGGCCAAGGTTTAGCACAACTCATGACAGAAACCAATTGCCAAGCCTTAGACATCAATGAACTGGATAACGAGCAGGAGATGGCGACTCAAGCCTTAGACATCAATGAACTGGATAACGAGCAGGAGATGGCGACTCCTCAGATCAGTCAAGCTTTCTTAGATTCACCCTGGTACACCGATATAATTCATGTTTTATTAAACCTGCAAGCTCCTCCAGGGTTGTCCAGAACCAAAAGAAGATTTTTAAAAATGACATCTTTGAAATATTGTATTTTAGATAGCACTTTATTTTGGAAAAATCATGAAGGAATGTTGTTGAATTGTCTCTTAAAAGATGAAGCTGATAAAGCACTTAATGAATGTCATGCAGGGGATTGTGGAGGACATCTCTACTGGAAATCAACTGCAGACAAAATCTTAAGGGCTGGTTTTTACTGGCTAACTTTATTTTCTGATGTTAAGAAATTTGTAACAACTTGTCATAAATGTCAGATATTTGAGGGTAAAAGAAAGTTGTTACCTCTGCCTTTAAAACCAATTTCCACAGAAAAACCTTTTCAACAATGGGGGTTAGATTTTATTGGAGAAATTCATCCCCCTTCTTCAGGGCAACACAGATGGATTTTAACTGCCACAGACTACTTCACTAAATGGATTGAAGCCATCCCATGTAGATAGTCCAATGATTCTGTGATTATCGAGTTTTTAGAAACCAACATACTTTCAAGATTTGGCTGTCCAGAAAAGATTATAACAGACAATGCTGTTGCATTTAAATCAAAGAAAATAATTAGTTTCTGCCATAAATATCATATTACTTTAGGCCATTCAACAGCCTATTACCCCCAGGGTAATGGACTAGCAGAATCTTGTAATAAAATCCTGATTAATATCATTAAGAAATTGTTGGAAGAAAACAAAAAGAATTGGCACAAGAAATTGACCAATGCATTGTGGGCAGACAGACTTACAACTAAGAAATCTATAAGGACTAGTCCATATGAGGTAGTTTATGGCATTGAAGCAAGATTCCCATCATCTTTAGGAATTCCTGTTATGAAATTACTTAGGGAGGCTCAAGTGGAGCCAAATGACATTCAAAGAAGAATTAATCAAACGATTCATCTGCAACAAACCAGGGAAGAGGTATACCAAAGATCACAAGTCTTGCAGGAAAAGTTAAAGAAAATGTTTGATAAAAGGACTAAAGCAGAAGATTTTCAACTAGGTGATAAAGTCCTAAGATGGGATTCTAGAAGAGAAGAAAAAGGGAAACATGGAAAGTTTGATTTCTTGTGGAAAGGGCCTTATATCATTCATGCCTTGCAGGGAAACAACACTTAATTTTTGAAGGAGTTGGACAATTCAAGAGTTGAAGAAGGACCAGTCAATGGTCGAATGCTCAAGCATTATTTTGATCCAATTTACTAGAGTGTTTTAGTGTTTCTAACTTGTACATAATATATTGTTTTTTGTTTGTTTTGTTTTTGTTAATGCAGTTTGGATTGGATGGTGACTTCTTGGAATTGAAGCCCGAAGTGAAGGCCCTAAGTTCCAAAAGTTTCACTATCATATGTAAAATAAAGCTACCAGAAGAAGGAAGATTTCATACTTTCAGTTTGAAGACATTTTTAGGCATCTGACCTGCTGTTCTTGACTTTCCACAAGGAAAAGCCATCCCCAAGTGGAGCCAGTGTTAGCCTCCTATACCAGTAGGTTTCATCTTTCATGATTGTCTTGATTGAACTATGGAATATGTTCAAACCTTCTTTCTTGAGCAAAGGTGTTCCATATTCTTGAAAAAACCAAAAAATCAAAAAATTTAAAAAATGTGAAGAGGGTATACCTTAAAAGAAAAATTAAAGGGTAAGAAAAATAAAGTGGTCAAAAAGAAGTGAAAAAATGAACCCCAAGCAAAAATAGACCAAGGAAAGTGTGCAAATCCAAATGCCACTACTATTTCATCTTCTGTAATAAAGAAATTGTGTGCAGCTTGTCAAACCTATGCCACAATTCATGAATAGTCAAACTGTTTAAGCTTGGCTAGTTCATTTTTCAATTTCATGTTGTAGAATAGAGAATAAATATCTGACCAAACAGTTTAATCTTGGCAGATAAGTAGATAGGTAGAGTTAATAAAAGGTGCTCAACAGCTTAATCTGAGCCCTTGGATGTAATAAGGGTAGAATTAGATAGATTTGCCTTGTAAAAAAGAAAAAGATTGATAAGGGTTTGCAAGTCTAAATGCACCCTAATAAAGAGGAGAAAATGGTAGTGTCAAATAGATAGGGTAGGTAGATGGTGCTGCAAAGTGTTATCTGATGAATGATGCTGCTACATGTTTTTTTGATCCTTTACTTTCATCACAAATACTGAAGCATGAAATACACTGGAAAATCACAGCAAGCAGAATCAAACTCATTAACTTCCCTCATCACTTTCCCCTCAAAATTTTTACTAATTTCCCCCAAAGTACTAAGGTTTTTGGAGATCAAAGGGGCTCAAGGCATTTCCTTGACTTCTGGAGGGACCGGACCCTCGGCCTAATGATCAAAAAGACATAAGTACTTGAGATAATTCATCATTATAATCATTCACCTTTAACTTTATCCTAAAGGGAAATCATGCAAAATTCCATAAAAAAACCCTTAAGATAACTTGCTATTCTAAGTTTGAGTGTTGAAGATAAAATATTACAATTTACTTCAGAAGTTATCACTTTCTTAGATGTGCAAAGTGTTTTGAGTTCCCTTGTCCCTTTGCCATATTAATGTTTAACTTTATTTTACTAAATCCCTAGTGAAAAACCCTATCCTAAGTATATAATTCCTTTTTTTATATATACCCCAAAAACCCCTTTATTATAATGTTTTGACCAAAGTATTTACCTCCCTAATATTCATTAAAACCCGCTTCTACAAGCCCTTTGGTTAAAATATAGCGTTATACATTAATCCCGCCCTTATGGTAATTAAATAATGTTTATTTGTTACCATATAATAAAAAACATATATACAAAAAACTTTAAACATGCGATATGTATGTTTAAACACAAAAATATGAATAAAACTTCGGAAAAGTCTTGTGCCACCGTGGTTTGTCCACCTGGCATTCCACTTAACCAAACCCCGCCGCAACCCCTTTCTTTTCATACGGGATTAATTAGTCATCAAGACTAATTAATAACCTTTTATCCGCCTATTAGATATCCCCCGGAGTGATTAAATAACGTTAAAAAGTGTTAAAAGTCCGACGGGCCCACATCTGAAACCTCTGCTTATTCCCCCATCGCCTCAGCCGTCGGATCAACCCTCCGCAGATCAACGATCCACGTGAACCCCGCTACCCATCCGTTGTGAGAATGTTAACCAGCGGGGAACGGGTGGTTTTTGAATAGTCCACCGTCCACGTGGCGATCATTCTGTGGAATCGCTGCCCTCCCGATTTAAACCACCCTCGACCAAAAGCGGTGCGAGGACTTACCGCTTACCGCTTACCGCCCGACCTTGCACACGTCAGCCCGTACGTCGATGACGTCGTTCCTCGGAAAAATAAAAAACCCTTTTACTTGTAAATAAAGCCATTTTTTCCGTGTTTTTCTGTTATTTTCGTTATTTGAAAACGACAGTGCTCCCTGCTGCGATTTTCAAATTTCCACTGCAATTCACTGATTCACTCCAAGATTCCGCTGCGCCCGTGTTGAAGTACAGTCCCGCCATCACCTGTTACCTGTTAAAGAACCAGCTTCCTTCTAAAAACAGGTATTTATCCTTTTCCGCCCCGACTGCAAATAAAACTCAGTGTTCTTTGTTTTTCGCTGAAATAGTGATTAAAAATCATCACTGAGTCCTTCCCAGAGGTTTTAAAACTGTGTAATTGCTCCCTGAACCACCAAATTGTGCCAATTTCCTTCATTTTAGAAATCCCGCCCGGCCTGTAAGGAAAACTAAAAACCTCCATTTTGAATCCACAAGAACCAAAATGGAGGTCCCGGCAGCTCTGAATATCACTCCACTGAATGCTCCTCATCGGGAATTAGACTATTTACCGTTGATAGATGAAGATTTCCAAATTAAAGACCTGCATTTTGATGAAAGTCCCCTATTGAGTTATTGTCGCTGCAGAGACGAATACTCAAAGGGGCAAGATCTTATAGGGTTGTGGGAATCCAATCTCCCAAGGTATCTCATCCCTTCAGTTATTTATTTCCTAGAAATCATCCATTATTGCCATTCAAACTATGATCCCACACGGAGGGCTGTAATAGCTCCTGATCAAAGTATTATGTTTCCCATCACTCCCCAGGCTATCAATGCCATGTTACACTTTGAACCAGACCAAGAATTAGCACCATTGTCCATGGAAGGATTGATTGAGAAAACCAGGCAATTAACCCCAGAAAAGCTAAAATCTATGTGTCAGAATTTCATGTTACCTGAGCATCAGCCAAAAGGGTCTCCTCCCTATGGTTTTTACTATTTCAATACATTGGGAAGGCTCATTGTAAATATAATATCTTTTGTCTTGGGATTCAACACCAGTGAATATGTGGATGAGAAAACCTTGGCTTTGGTATCCATTTTTACTCCGGGGCAACCTCCTGAGATTAAATATGATTTTGCTTCCTTCATAGCCAACAAGATCCATGATCAATTCATAAGGCTAGATAGTGAAAAAGTTTTTAAGTACTCCTCAGTCATCTATCATCTCATTATCTACTATCAGTCAGAAAGGTTCCCTTTCCCTGTTCAAAAACTTGATGCCAAGGGAAACCCCAGGTCAGTCATATTTTGGTCCCCCATAATTCATTTTTCCTCTGATTCTCCCTATTCCTACACTGAATTCATTGACCAGTTTGTATATCCTGCAACAACTTTGTTAACAGGAATTCCTCCCCCAAGACTCAGTAATGAAATTAGAAAGACCTTGCAACTGTCAAAGAGTTATAAAGTTGGGGATTGGTATTTGTATCAAAACCATACGGTCATCAGAATTTATGGATGTGAATTACGTCCATTCAAGTTACCCAGATATGTGCCCATGAGGATTTTTGCCTTGGAATACTTCAGGCAGATTAACAATTCAGATGTGATCCATTTTTGTAATGTAAAGAAGAAAGCTCAATTAAGGATCAAAAGTCAATTAGGTCCTTTCATCTGCAACTCTAGGGAGGCCGAGAGAGAGGCAGAAAATATATTACAGAGAAAGTTCCAAACATCTTTCCGTTGGGTTCCTTATGACCCGGTTGGTTTTATTTGTGAAAAGAGATTAAAGAATAAATCATCCCCTTATATACATCACAAGATTCCTGATCTAGAAAAGTATGCCAATCAAGATGAATGGATTGAAGGAACACTTGTTGAGGAAGAAAGTGAAGCTGACAAAATGAATAAAATTATGAAAGATGTTGAGAAGAACTTTGACCTAGAATCTTATGGTCAAGTGCAGGTACCCTACATTGGCACTTCTTCAGCAGCAACTCTACAGCAAGCATTACAGGATAGCAGTTCATCAGTTGCAACAGAGTCAAAGGGAAAAGGAAAAGAACCTGTAATCCAGGTTATTGAAACTTTGGTCATGGGAGAAAAACCACAAACTTCCAAAGCACTTGAACAATCACAGGTTTCTCCCACTCAGGAACAGCATCCACAGATTCCAGAGTTACAGACTCCATCAAATGTCAGGTACCCTACATTGGCACTTCTTCAGCAGCAACTTTACACCAAGCATTACAGGAAAGCAGTTCATCAGTTGCAGCAGAACCCAAGGGTAAAGGGAAGGAACCTGTAATCCAGGTCATTGAAACTTTGGTCATGGCGGAGAAACCACAAACTTCCAAAGCACCTGAACAATCACAGGTTTCTCCCACACAGGCAAAGCACACACAAATTCCAGAGTTGCAGACTCCATTAAATGTGGAAATAGGAAAGAAAAGGCTGGTTTCAGACACCACTCCTCCAAAAGAAACCTCACAGGTACATCAGGTCAAGAAACAGAAACCAAATCCACCTCCAGATGTAGAGATCATAGATGAAGTATTTGATGATGGCAGGGAAGATAGTCAGCAAACTGGCACAGCAAGTGAAACAAACATAAGCCAGAAAGGGAAAGCCTTACAAAAGAAACTAAGCACTGAGGTATCCTCTTTCAGACCACCAAAGACAGACACAGGGGATATTAAAATAACCTTCATTAATATTAAAGCAAAGAATGATCCATTAAAAATGAAGGTATATGATCAGTATATGAAGATGGCTCCCCATAATCAAGAAAGGCTAATGTCGGTGTTTGACCTCTCACAAGGCAAAATGTTGATGAGCCACTTCAAAGCAAAGGTGCCAAAGCCCACTTCAGCAGCTGATTACATCAGAGCAAATTTTGAAGTTTTGGCAAAGGATATCCATCCTCTGGACCAAATAGAGCTACACAGACAAACTGGGGAAATGGTCTATTCCACTCTTACCAACAAGGCCATGGCAGCTATAACGCTGCAAGATTCTTTGAATAACACTACTGCACAATTGCAAATTGAGAAGGCCTCTTCACAGGCCAAAGATAATAGAATAAAGTCTTTAGAAGAAATAATCATTGGTTTGGGTCATAACCCCAAAGACATTAAGGGTATTGATGCATTGATAAAGAAGAAAGAGGATGATATAGCTGCACTCAGAAAGCAACTAAAATTGCCAGCCTCAAGGCACCCTCAGACCCAAGAAGTTCTAAAAGGGAATTCACAGGAAGAAATAATGGAGTTGCTCCTAAATATGACTGAGCGACTAAGTGAAACGGAAAAGGAATTGGAAAAAGCATTGCAGGAACAGGAAACTATCAGGCAGACATCAACAACAGGTACTACAACAACAGGGCAGCAGATACAGCCATCCCAGGTAAATACTTCTGGTTTGAACTCTGATGAATTAATAAAGCAGATGGAAAGTCTACAACTCAGGGTCACAGAACTCCAAGAAACAAAATTGCAATTAACAAAATTGGAGGAAAAATATGACACATCTAAAAAGACAGCTGCTGATAACACCAGGGAGATAAAAAGGTTGGAAAAATTGGTTCAGGCTCTGGAAAAAGATCTTTCATTGGAGAAGCCTTTAAACGAAATAAATGACATCCTTTGGGGTAACATCATTGAGTTAATAAAGGGTATTTGGCCCTCTATTCAAGCTATTTTTGAACAAAATGAGTTGGTTAAAATAGCCCAAGAAGAAATAAACAGAACCAGAAATGAATTGAGAGGCAGGCCTGAGCAGGCCAATCAGCTCATTCAATTTTTGAATTCCAGAACAAAACAACAGCTTGCATTTTTAGGAATTGATGATAGGACAGGCACAGTTTTGGAAGTAAAGAGAGTTTTCACCAAGAGGACTTTCATGCAAAATTTAGAAAGGAAGTGCACAGACATTTTGGTTGATATGAACATTTTCAGAGAGAAATTTCAAGCTTTGTTGGATAGTGGGTTACCAAGTCCCATGCTCACAGAAGATCAAATAATAGACTTGGAAACCTATGTGAAGAGAATAAAGGCTCATGCTAAAAATACAGCTGCTGGTTCTACTAGCTCATCAGAATCGACATTACCAACCGGGAAAAGTATTTATGATAAAGTGAGGAATTTATTTCATCTAGAACATGAAATAAAGTATCTATTTCCGAATGAGCCTACCTTTTATAAACTTACTGAAGCAGATGAAACTTTAAGAAAGCTCAGAAGAACTATGATACCTGATGATCCATGGTGGAGAGAAATGTTGGAAATTTTATGAAAATTATCTTCAACATGAGAATTTTATCTTTTACTATTATGTGAAAAGTAAAAAGGAAAACAGATGAAAGAGTATCAGGTGAAAAGGTTAAAGAGTATCCGTAGGAACAAAGAGTGTCCAACAAGCCAAAGAAATACTGCAAGGGACAGCACAGAGCCCTATTTCAGCACTTACCTCCAGCACATCCACGAAGAAAGGAACAGCACATTGGCAGTTACCCATTATTCTATCCACGAGACCATTTGTCTCTTGTTTGTTTGTAAATCATGCTTTAAGTCAGCCTAGATTATTGGCTAAGGTAGTGTAAGATTGTTTAAGATTATTTTGTGTATAAATAAACCCTCAAAGAGAATATTGAGGGTGGATTCTATTACTCTGCTGTAACATTGAGATTTTCGGAATAAAAGCAATTTTGGAGAAATTTTTCGTGGCTAACTGGATGACGATTTAAAGTACTGGACTTGTTGCAAGATTCATGTGTTGGACTACAGTTCAATAAGTTTTTCTACCCTTTGTCTGAAATTTTATATTAGTTTATAATACCATCATATCCATTTCTGAATAATTTACATAAAGGATTGAAACAGAATTTGCTTAATTGTACTATGTTTTCAAATGTTATTATTCCTTAATGTTTTCTTCTAAATTAGTTATAAGCATGAATTCTTAAATGCTCTTGCTTTGCTAATTTAAACACTGTTGATTACTATAATAAAGAATTCTTCATTTCTCTTTGTTTGTAGTCATCTCATTTCTTTCTTTTGAACATGGTGAAAGATTCTTAGCTGCCTTTCATCCCTTCAAGATCATCCCATCCACTTTAAATTTTAAGGATTGTTCTCTGTCTAGCAATCTTGCCCCGTAATACCATCTTGTGTTTAGAATGGAAATCCAGTAAAGCCATCCTTTGACTCCATAGCCCAATGGACTGAAAACTTTCAACCTTACCCTTAGTTTAATGATTCCACCATTTTTCAGAACAAACATCTTGGATCTATAACTAGCCTAAAACCTTCTAAGAACAACGATAAATCATAAAGAGAGAGCCCTCTCTGGATGCAGATTGGCTAGATTCTGCATCTGAAGGTTGGTTTGTGGTTACCTCGGGTATAATTTCCTCTTACACAACTTCTAGGAAAACCTGAGTGATAACATAGTGGCGACCATACTGGGGAACTGAATCATTTTTATTTGTTAATATTGTTCATTTATAAGCTATAGACAGAGTCTGAAGATCAGCCAGGTAGCCTTTGAAATTGCTTTTGCTCTGCAATTGCAAAAGTAAATAAAAGCTGCTTCAGTCTATCTCTGATTTAGCTTATATACTGAACTTTAGTCTCAAAATTTTTAATCAGATTCTCTAGTTTAAACAGATCTTTGAGAAAATTTTTAATCACATATCATTATTTCTTGAAGAATTTGTAGAAGTTGTATTTATTTTTCAATTAAAATCAAAAATCCAAAAAAAACACATAGTCTAGGAAAACTGGCTTCAGAAAGGATTCGACATACTAGGTCAAACCCTGACCCCAATCCACCACCAATATTTGAAAATCCAAATCTGATTCCCAGGATTCTTAGAAGACAAGGAAGTCAAGAAAGTTCTGAAAGAGGAAGTCAGGAGAGTACATGAAGTTCTAGACCACTTTCTAGATCTGCATCTTGTCCTGTGAAAATTATATATATTGATGACATTCCTTTTGATGCACGATTTGAAACATCTTTGTTTGTGAATTTTTCCGAAACTGAATTATCTAGATTAGTTCCAGATCCATTGTTCTTTGAAGATTTGCAATACATATTTGTTTCACATCATCTTGACAGAGAATTGCATAACTCTATTCAGTCTGAGCAAACCTTTGAAGAAAGTTCAAACATTTCTGTGATTACTGAAGCATCTCCAAGTTTAGTCACTTTTTCTCAAACTTTTCAAACACCTGTTATCCCTTCTACTCCTCCATCTCCTCCTGCCAGACCATCAACTCCTATCACCCCACTTTATCTTCCAATGGCTAATCGATATGCCCCTTTACAGTTACCAGCCAACCCTCCAGCTTTACCTCAGGATTACCAGAGTAAGATCACACCTTTTGATGGATCAGGTACTTACACAACTCAACAACACACCAAAAGGATGACCGATTACTTTGAGTTTTATGAGATTGATACTGATAATATCCGAATGAGAATTTTCGTTCAGAGTCTTACTGGAGAAGTTAGAACTTGGTTTAGGGCTCTTACCCCGAACAGTATTGCTGATTTAGAAGCTTTGTATAGGGAATTTTTGAACAGATGGGAGAAAAATAAAGATCCGCTTCAGATCCTATCAGAATTTGAGAAATTAAGAAGAAGACCTAACGAAACCGTGCAAGATTACATCATAAGATTCAATGAATCATATAATGCAGTGCCTCAAAACCTAAGACCCCCACCTGACTCTGTGTTAGTTAAATTTCCATATGGTTTTGACTCTGATATAGCTTATTCCCTCAGGGAAAGAGCTCCTCAAACACTAGAGGAAATGCAAAGCATAGTGGTGAGTGTAGAAGCAAATCTGATAGAAAAACGAGCCAGAGCTAGGGCAGAAAGAAGAATGCCTATAAATGAAGAACCTTCAGCTTTTGAAAAGAAGCTGGATGTAATCATTAAAGGTATGGAAATATTAGGAGACAGAGTGGAAACCATTGAAAGAAAGTCTTCTACTGACAATCAGAATATTGCAAGAAACCCAAACTTTAGGAGGAATCTGAACCAAAATATTGGAAAGAATGTCCCTGATCAAAACATTAGGCCACCTTTCCAAGAAAACTTTGTTGAAGGTTCAACCTCTGAAGAACCTGCAGAAGATGTAGAAATAAACAATGTAGATGATGACAAAGATGAACCAGAAGTCTTCCTATCCCAGGATGATCAAGAGAATCATATCCTTGAAACATTCCAAACTCATTCAGGTGAGACTTTTGATTTCAAGGAAGGCTATGACACAACAATCTACGAGGTTCATAAACAGTACAACTTGAGAAGTAGAAGGATTGATGTGCCCGAGAATAGTAAACAGAAAAGTGCAAGACAAAATGTCAAAGGTAAACAAAACATTCCCCTTGTACAAAACATTCCCCAAGTACAAATTTTGCCTAGGATAACTCCCAGTTCTTCAAATCCAATAATTGAAGATGTCTCTGACAACCAACCAATCAATAAACAACAATCTACTACATTTCCTCCTGTGGAAAATGCAGAAGAGACAGTAGAAGTTATTTCAGGTACCTCTTCAAAACAAAACTTTATTCATGAAAAAGAGAAAAACATTGAAGATCCAAAAAACAGAGAAAACCCAACTGTGCAAAACACTAAA
Source organism: Pinus albicaulis (assembly GCA_034641835.2). Classification (NCBI taxonomy): domain Eukaryota; kingdom Viridiplantae; phylum Streptophyta; class Pinopsida; order Pinales; family Pinaceae; genus Pinus; species Pinus albicaulis. The sequence goes on from CM076576.1 coordinate 268,297,467, forward strand.
ACTCAAACGGAAAAACCTTTTAATCTAGAGGCTGAAATAGGCAAACTCAAGATAGATGTTCCTTTATCAGAATTGGCTAAACATGATGTCTATAGGAGTCAGATTTCCAAGTCTTTAAACATTAACATTACTGGATTGGATGATTCAGTAAACATTCTTGATGATCAACCCAAACTTCTTTTTGGCCCCGAGGTTAATGGCAAACCAGAAAGTGGAGGAACTCCTCCATTTTATGTAAGCCTGAATGTTCACGACAAGATACTCCATAATGCAATGCTTGATTCTGGAGCATCTCACAATTTGATGCCAAAAGCAGTAATGGAAAGATTGAATCTAGATATTACCAGACCGTACAAATATTTGTTTTCATTTGATTCTAGTCAGGTAAAATGTTTAGGTTTGATTAAAGATCTGTGTGTTACTTTGGTACAATACCCTGCTAAGTCTGTTTTAATGGACATAGTAGTTGCTGACATTCCACCTAAATATGGTATGTTATTGTCTAGATCTTGGGGTGCTAAACTTGGAGGGTCTATTCAATTAGACATGTCATACGCAACTATTTCAGTATTTGGTCAGCCTAAAAGATTATATAGAGAAACCTTGATGAAGTACTTAGTCAGTAGCCATGAGAAGCCTGAAAACTTCCCTGTTTACTCTGTACATTCTGATATGGATTCTTTTATTTTATACAATGCTGAGTTAGATCTCCCTACTAAAATAGAAGCTCCAGAATTGGAAACCATAAACAAAACCACTGTTAAAATTGAAGAAATCTCTGAAAACAAAGAAACACCAGATGATCAAGAAATACCTGAAGAAACTAAACAACTAGCTCCTGTCAAGAAACATTTTAAAACAATTGATGAATATTATGAACATGAAATTCTATGGCATTTAGAGTTTGATGGCTCAGTAAACAAACTAGGGGCAGGAGCTGGGATTTGGTTACATAATGTTGAAAATAATCATGCAGAGGGTCATTCTTATAGGTTGAATTTCAAATGCACCAACAACATGGCAGAGTACGAAGCTCTTTTATTAGGGCTTAAACATGCCAAGAAGTTAGGAGCTATTAGGGTTTCAATCATAGGAGACTCCGAACTAATCATTCAACAGATTAAAGGAGAATGTTCAACAAAAGACATGAGACTGAAACAATACCGAGAGACAGTTGTAGAGATTCTCAACACATTTTTACAAGCCCAACTTGCCAAGATTCCCAGGAAACAAAATTTGCATGCTCACAGTTTAGCAATGTTTGCTAGTACCTGCAAGTTACCTTTCGACCCTAATCATCAGTTTTCAGCTGAAATTAGGCATAGGCCTGCTATACCAGACAATCTTTTGAATTGGCAAGTATTTGTGAATAACAATCAAATCAATAATTTTTTGACACTTCAAAGTGAGTTTTCTAATTGTAATATAGATGAAGACATAACTATTGATGAATTTGATCAAGAAAAAGAACAAAAAATAGAAATTTCAAAAGAAAATGTAATTCATATGCTGCACCCGACCACATTCACTGAAAAAGATATGCAAAATTTGAAACACATGGAATTTGATGAGATCATAGAAGATGAAACAGAAATCATCAATTTAAAAGATAATCAATTACCCAAAGGATTAACTCCTTTGGAAGATCTGTTTGACTCAAATGATATTCCATTTAGACCTAAGATGGAACCTGTAAAGGCTGATATGGAAGAGTGCAACTTAGGAACCCCAGAAAATCCCAAAATGGTCAAGTTGTCCAAATCTCTTCCAAAAGATCAAAAGGCCAAGTATGTTGAACTATTGAAAGAATTCCAGGACGTTTTTGCCTAGAGTTATGAAGACCTCAAATCTTATGATACTTCCATCATTCAACACACTATACCTTTGAAACCAGACCAGAAACCTTTTAAACAAAAGCTTAGAAGAATAAATCCTGTTTTATTACCCTCAATTGAAAAGGAAATCAAAAGGATGTTTGAAGCAGGGATTATAGCTCCTATCAGATTCTCAGAATGGGTTTCCAACCTGGTGCCAACAAGAAAAAAGACAGGAGAAATTAGATTGTGTGTCGACTTAAGAAATTTGAATAAAGTTTCTTTAAAAGACAACTATCATCTGCCGAAAATGGACCACATTCTGCAAAGGGTAGTAGGATCTTCGAGAATATCACTACTGGATGGATTTTCAGGGTACAACCAGATTCTGGTTCATCTTGATGATCAGGATAAAACAGCATTCACAACACCATGGGGTACGTTTAAATATGTCAAAATGCCATTTGGGCTCAAGAATGCAGGAGCTACATTTCAAAGAGCAATGGATATTGCTTTTTCTAAAGAGATACATGATTTTCTGGTTATTTACCTAGATGATTTGACTGTTTTTTCTAAAACAGATCAAGAACATTTAGATCACCTAAGGCAAGTATTTATAAAGTGCAGAAAATATGGAATTTCTTTGAACCCTAAGAAGTCATTGTTTGGTTTGGAAGAAGGAAAGCTCTTAGGGCACATTATTTCTAAAGATGGCATTAGGATTGATCCAGAAAGAATTCAAGCAATTTTGCAAATACCCCACCCTAGAAACATAAAAGAGTTGCAAGCATTTGTAGGAAAGATTAATTTCTTAAGAAGGTTTATTTCTAGTCTAGCAGAGTTACTTAGATTACTAACTAACATGTTGAGAAAAGATTCAAGCATTGACTGGACTGTAGAAGCCAAACAATCATTCGAGGAAATTAAAATGGCTTTAACAAGAACACCAGTTCTGACCAGTCCTAAATTTGATAGAGACTTTATCATTTTTTCATTTGCTTCTGAACATACTGTTGCAGCTGTTTTACTTCAAAAAGATGACCAAGGGTGTGAAAAGCCAATAGCATTTTTTAGTAAAGCACTGAGGGATGCATCTCTAAATACAATATTATGGAAAAACAGGCTTTTTCATTGGTAAAAGCAATCAAAGATTTCAGAGTTTACATATTATATTCTCATGTGATAGCATATGTGCCTAATGCAGTAGTTAAAGATATTTTGACTCAAGATGGCATTGAAGGTAAACGAGGTAAGTGGATAGCTACCATTTTAGAATATGATATTGAGATTAAACCAACAAAACTCATAAAAGGTCAAGGACTGGCACAACTCATGACAGAAACCAATTGCCAAGCCTTAGACATCAATGAACTGGATGACAATCAGGAGATGGCGACTCCACAGATCAGTCAAGCTTTCTTAGATTCACCCTGGTACACTGATATAATTCATGTTTTATTAAACCTGCAAGCTCCTCCAGGGTTGTCCAGAACCAAAAGAAGATTTTTGAAAATGACATCTTTGAAATATTGTATTTTAGATAGCACTCTATTTTGGAAAAATCATGAAGGAATCTTGTTGAATTGTCTCTTAAAAGATGAAGCTGATAAAGTGCTTAATAAATTTCATGCAGGGGATTGTGGAGGACATCTCTACTGGAAATCTACTGTAGACAAGATCTTAAGGGCTGGCTTTTACTGGCCAACTTTATTCTCTGATGTTAAGAAATTTGTAACAACTTGTCATAAATGTCAGATATTTGAGGGTAAAAGAAAGTTTTTACCTCTGCCTTTAAAACCAATTTCCACAGAAAGACCTTTTCAACAATGGGGGTTAGATTTTATTGGAGAAATTCATCCCCCTTCTTCAGGGCAACACAGATGGATTTTAACTGCCACAGACTACTTCACTAAATGGATTGAAGCCATCCCATGTAGACAGTCCAATGATTATGTGATTATTGGGTTTTTAGAAACCAACATACTTTCAAGATTTGGCTGTCCAGAAAAGATTATAACAGACAATGCTACTGCATTTAAATCAAAGAAAATGATTAGTTTCTGCCATAATTATCATATTACTTTAGGCCATTCAACAGCCTATTACCCCCAGGGTAATGGACTAGCAGAATCTTCTAATAAAAGCCTGATTAATATCATTAAGAAATTGTTGGAAGAAAACAAAAAGAATTGGCACAAGAAATTGACCAATGCATTGTTGGCAGACAGACTTACAACTAAGAAATCTATTGGGACTAGTCCATATGAGTTAGTTTATGGCATTGAAGCAAGATTCCCATCATCTTTAGGAATTCCTGTTATGAAATTACTTCAGGAGGCTCAAGTGGAGCCAAATGACATTCAAAGAAGAATTAATCAAACAATTCATCTGCAACAAAACAGGGAAGAGATATACCAAAGATCACAAGTCTTGCAGGAAAAGTTAAAGAAAATGTTTGATAAAAGGACTAAAGCAGAAGATTTTCAACTAGGTGATAAAGTCCTAAGATGGGATTCTAGAAGAGAAGAAAAAGGGAAACATGGAAAGTTTGATTTCTTGTGGAAAGGGCCTTATATCATTCATGCCTTGCAGGGAAACAACACTTACTTTTTGAAGGAGTTGAACAATTCAGAAGTTGAAGAAGGACCAGTCAATGGTCGAATGCTCAAGCATTATTTTGATCCAATTTACTAGAGTGTTTTAGTGTTTCTAACTTGTACATAATATATTGTTTTTTGTTTGTTTTGTTTTTGTTAATGCAGTTTGGATGGGATGGTGACTTCTTGGAATTGAAGCCCGAAGTGAAGGCCCTAAGTTCCAAAAGTTTCACTATCATATGTAAAATAAAGCTACCAGAAGAAGGAAGATTTCATACTTTCAGTTTGAAGACATTCTGAGGCATCTGACCTGCTGTTCTTGACTTTTCACAAGGAAAAGCCATCCCCAAGTGGAGCCAGTGTTAGCCTCCTATATCAATAGGTTTCATCTTTCATGATTGTCTTGATTGAACCATGGAATATGTTCAAACCTTCTTTCTTGAGCAAAGGTGTTCCATATTCTTGAAAAACCAAAAAAATCAAAAAAAAGTTAAAAAATGTAAAGAGGGTATACCCTAAAAGAAAGATCAAAGGGTAAAAAGAATAAAATGGTCAAAAAAGAGAAAGAAATGAACCCCAAGCAAAAAATAGACCAAGGAAAGTGTGCAAATCCAAATGCCACTACTATTTCATCTTCTGTAATAAAGAAATTGTGTGCAGCTTGTCAAACCTTTGCCACAATTCATGAATAAGTCAAACTGTTTAAACTTGGCTTACTCATATTTCAATTTCATGTTGTAGATTATAGAATAAATATCTAGCCAAACAGTTTAATCTTGGCAGATAAGTAGATAGGTAGAGTTAATAAAAGGTGCTCAACAGCTTAATCTGAGCCCTTGGATGTAATAAGGGTAGAATTAGATAGATTTGCCTGGTAAAAAAGAAAATATTGATAAGGGTTTGCAAGTCTAAATGCACCCTAATAAAGAGGAGAAAATGGTAGTGTCAAATAGATAGGGTAGGTAGATGGTGCTGCAAATTGTTATATGATGAATGATGATGCTACATGTTTTTTGATCCTTTACTTTCATCACAAATACTGAAGCAGGAAATACACTGGAAAATCAGAGCAAGCAGAATCAAACTCATTAACTTCCCTCATCACTTTCCCCTCAAAAGTTTTACTAATTTCCCCCAAAGTACTAAGGTTTTTGGAGATCAAAGGGGCTCAAGGCATTTCCTTGACTTCTGGAGGGACCGGACCCTCGGCCTAATGATCAAAAAGACCTAAGTACTTGAGATAATCCATCATTATGATCATCCATCTTTAACTTTGTCCTAAGTAAAATCCTATTTTACTTAGGAAACTCATGCAAAATTCCATAAAAATCTCTCAAGATAACTTGCTATTCTAAGTTTAAGTGTTGAAGATAAAATATTACAATTTACTTCAGAAGTTATCACTTTCCTAGATGTGCAAAGTGTTTTGAGTTCCCTTGTCCCTTTGCCATATTAATGTTTAACTTTATTTTACTAAATCCCTAGTGAAAAACCCTATCCTAAGTATATAATTCTTTTTTTATATATACCCCAAAAACCCCTTTATTATAATGTTTTGACCAAAGTATTTACCTCCCTAATATTCATTAAAACCCGCTTCTACAAGCCCTTTGGTTAAAATATAGCATTATACCTTAATCCCGCCCCTATGGTGAATTAGTTGTATTAATTAATTTATCATATAATAAAAATATATATACAAAAAACTTTAAACGTGCGATATGTATGTTTAAACACAAAAATTTAAATAAAACTTCGGAAAAATTTCGTGCCACCGTGGATTGTCCACCTGGCATTCCACTTGACCAAACCCCGCCGCAACCCCTTTCTTTTCATACGGGATTAATTAGTCATCAGGACTAATTAATAACCTTTTATCCGCCTATTAGATATCCCCCGGAGTGATTAAATAACGTTAAAAAGTGTTAAAAGTCCGACGGGCCCACATCTGAAACCTCCGCTTATTCCCCCATCGCCTCAGCCGTCGGATCAAACCTCCGCAGATCAACGATCCACGTGAACCCCGCTACCCATCCTTTGTGAGAACGTTAACCAGCGGGGAACGGGTGGTTTTTGAATAGTCCACCGTCCACGTGGCGATCATTCTGTGGAATCGCTGCCCTCCCGATTTAAACCACCCTCGACCAAAAGCGGTGCGGGGACTTACCGCTTACCGCTTACCGCCCGACTTTGCATACGTCACCCCGTACGTCGATGACGTCATTCCTCGGAAAAATAAAAAACCCTTTTACTTGTAAATAAAGCCATTTTTCCGTGTTTTTCTGTTATTTTCGTTATTTGAAAACGACAGTGCTCCCTGCTGCGATTTTCAAATTTCCGCTGCAAAGCCGCAATTCACTAATTCACCCGCATCCTTACCGCCCGTGTTGAAGAAGCGGGGGCCTCGCCATCACTCGTTACCTCAAAGAACCATTTTTCCTTTCAAAAACAAAAATTCTACATTGGCAACTTCTTCGGCGTAAAGAACTTTAAGGAAATAAAGTATTACAGAAAGCAGCTCATCACTAACAGTAACTCAGTAAAGGGAAGGAATCCCAGCTTCTGGTGTCATTGAAACTTTGTCATGGCGGAGAAACCACAAACTTCCAAAGCACCTGAACAATCACAGGTTTCTCCCACACAGGCAAAGCACACACAAATTCCAGAGTTGCAGACTCCATTAAATGTGGAAATAGGAAAGAAAAGGCTGGTTTCAGACACCACTCCTCCAAAAGAAACCTCACAGGTACATCAGGTCAAGAAACAGAAACCAAATCCACCTCCAGATGTAGAGATCATAGATGAAGTATTTGATGATGGCAGGGAAGATAGTCAGCAAACTGGCACAGCAAGTGAAACAAACATAAGCCAGAAAGGGAAAGCCTTACAAAAGCAACTAAGCACTGAGGTATCCTCTTTCAGACCACCAAAGACAGACACAGGGGATATTAAAAGAACCTTCATTAATATTAAAGCAAAGAATGATCCATTGAAAATGAAGGTATATGATCAGTATATGAAGATGGCTCCCCATAATCAAGAAAGGCTAATGTCAGCGTTTGACCTCTCACAAGGCAAAATGCTGATGAGCCACTTCAAAGCAAAGGTGCCAAAGCCCACTTCAGCAGCTGATTACATCAGAGCAAATTTTGAAGTTTTGGCAAAGGATATCCATCCTCTGGACCAAATAGAGCTACACAGAAAAACTGGGGAAATGGTCTATTCCACTCTTACCAACAAGGCCATGGCAGCTATAACGCTGCAGGATTCTTTGAATAACACTACTGCACAATTGCAAATTGAGAAGGCCTCTTCACAGGCCAAAGATAATAGAATAAAGTCTTTAGAAGAAATAATCATTGGTTTGGGTCACAATCCCAAGGACATTAAAAGTATTGAGGCATTGATAAAGAAGAAAGATGATGACATAGCTGCACTCAGAAAGCAGCTAAAATTGCCAGCCTCAAGGCACCCTCAGACCCAAGAAGTTCTAAAAGGGAATTCACAGGAAGAAATAATGGAGTTGCTCCTAAATATGACTGAGCGACTAAGTGAAACAGAGAAGGAATTGGAAAAAGCTTTGCAGGAACAGGAAACTATCAGGCAGACATCAACAACAGGTACTACAATAACAGGGCAGCCGATACAGCCATCTCAGGTGAACACTTCTGGGTTGAATTCTGATGAATTAATAAAGCAGATGGAAAGTCTACAGCTAAGGGTCACAGAACTCCAAGAAACAAAATTGCAATTAGTAAAATTGGAAGAAAAATATGATACATCAAAAAAGACAGCTGCTGATAACACCAGAGAGATAAAAAGGTTGGAAAAATTGGTTCAGGCTTTGGAAAAAGATCTTTCATTGGAGAAGCCTTTAAACGAAATAAATGACATTCTTTGGGGTAACATCATTGAGTTAATAAAGGGTATTTGGCCCTCTATTCAAGCTATTTTTGAACAAAATGAGTTGGTTAAAATAGCTCAAGAAGAAATAAACAGAACCAAAAATGAATTAAGAGGCAGGCCTGAGCAGGCCCAACAACTCATTCAATTTTTGAACACCAGGACAAAGCAACAGCTTGCAGGGTTAGGGATTGATGATAGGACAGGCACAGTTTTGGAAATAAAGAGAGTTTTCATCAAGAGAACTTTCATGCAGAATTTAGAGAGGAAGTGTACAAACATTTTGGTTGATATCAACATTTTCAGAGAGAAATTTCAAGCTTTGTTGGATAGTGGATTACCAAGTCCTATGCTCACGGAGGATCAAATAATGGACTTAGAAGCCTATATAAAGAGAATAAATACTCATGCTCAGAATACAGTTGCTTGTTCTCCTAGTTTACCACAATCAGCATTACCAACAGGGAAAAATATCTATGATAGAGTAAGGAATTTATTTCATCTAGAACATGAAATAAGGTATCTGTTTCCTAATGAGCCCACCTTCTACAAACTCACAGAAGCAGATGAGACATTGAGGAAACTCAGAAGAACTATGATACCAGATGATCAATGGTGGAGAGAAATGTTGGAAATTTTATGAAAATTATCTTCAGCATAAGAATTTTATCTTTTACTATTATGTGAAAAGTAAAAAGGAAAACAGATGAAAGAGTATCAGATGAAAAGGTTAAAGAGTATCCGTAGGAACAAAGAGTGTCCAACAAGCCAAAGAAATACTACAAGGGACAGCACAGAGCCCTATTTTAGCACTTACCTCCAGCACGTCCACGAAGAAAGGAACAGCACATCGGCAGTTACACATTATTCTATCCACGAGACCATTTGTCTCTTTTTTGTTTGTAAATAATGCTTTAAGTCAGCCTAGGTTATTGGCTAAGATAGTGTAAGATTGTTTAAGATTATTTTGTGTATAAATAAACCCTCAAAGAGAGTATTGAGTGTGGATTCTATTACTCTGCTGTAACATTGAGATTTTCGGAATAAAAGCATTTTGGAGAAATTTTTCGTGGCTTACTGGATGACGATTTAAAGCACTGGACTTGTTGCAGGATTCATGTGTTGGACTACAATTCAATAATTTTTTCTACCCTTTGTCTGAAATTCTATATTAGTTTATAATATCATCATATCCATTTCTGAATAATTTACATAAAGGATTGAATCAGAATTTACTTAATTGTACTCTGATTTCAGATGTGATTGTTCTTAATGTTTTCCTCTAAATTAGTTATAAGCATGAATTCTTAAATGCTCTTGCTTTGCTAATTTAAACATTGTTGATTACTGTAATAAAGAATTCTTCATTGCTCTTTGTTTGTAATCATCTCATTTCTTTCTTTTGAACATGGTGAAAGATTCTTAGCTGCCTTTCATCCCTTCAAGATCATCCCATCCACTTTAAATTTTAAGGATTGTTCTCTGTCTAGCTATCTTTCCCTGTAATACCATCTTGTGCTTAGAATAGAAATCCAGTAAAGCCATCCTTTGACTCCATAGCCCAATGGACCGAAAGCTCTCAACCTTGCCCTTAGTTTGTGGATTCCACCATTTTCCCAAAACAAACTCTTGAATCTATAACTAGCCTAAAACCTTCCAAGAACAAAGATAAATTATAAAGAGAGAGCCCTCTCTGGATGCAGATTGGCTAGATTCTGCATCCGAAGGTTGGTTTGTGGTTACCTCGGGTATAATTTCCTCTTACACAACTTCTAGGAAAACCTGAGTGATAACACAGTGGTAATGGATGAACACATGTATTCGAAGTATGACACTTATGAGCTCTTCTATAAGGCTATGAACATGTGGATATTCCCGTAACAATGAATTTTTCACTCCCAGGTGACCAATGCAACTGTAAGTGTCAAGAAGTGCTTTACAGAGCACCCTTGCATGGGTGTAAGTGCTCTGAAAACCAGTTAGGCCCATTCAGGGGTGCGTTGATGAGTCAATAGGTCATTTCAAATATACTTCAAGCACTAAAACTCTCATGAATGAAAGCCACCAATGGAATGAATTCTCTAGTGCATGTAGCAACTGAATTAGAATATGGTAGACCCTATTAGTATTCAATTAGGGGATGATAGACCTTGTTCATATTGGTCTTGGGGGATGATTCCCAAATTGACCTATAACAGCTGCCCCTAAAGCATGAAGTCAAAACAATGATAATATTTGGATGAGATGCTTGCATCAATTTGAAATACATTACATCATGATATATTACATCTTGGACATGAATTTTTGAGGGAGGCATACCCATGCCCAGCACATAAACTATCATAACACATACATAAATCAGACAGTCGTCTACAGATATAGACACGCCTATAGATATAGGCCCATGTTTGGATGACCATCTGTATGTAAAGACAACATACGGATGATGTGGTACAATTCCTGAAATCACAGCCCGAATGGATGAAACTAGATTTGAGGTCTTCTATCTCATTTACTCGATCGTTCAAGTACAATTCTAACCATGCAAATATGTGATCTGAAGTAGAACATGGGAATACATCATCTGATTACCAGCCAATGATGTGAGTTGTTAACAAATGTGAGAGAAACCACCATTGATGTTAATGGTTCTCAAGGTACTATAGTACAATTTGCAAGGCGTGAATATATGATTTGATGTCGAACGGTAAACAAAATATCTCAGTCAAAAGTCTGATGATGTCAACCTATTGCCGGAAGCGAGAAACCTGTCGATGTTAAAGCAAGCTCCAAGACACTAGATATATGTTTCTAAGTTAACTTCCTGGATGATGAGATGATGTTGTTAGGAAGAAAATTTATCGTGAAACGGGAGTAATGATTTTGGAGACAAAATGTGACTTGATGTAGCAATTTTATGGATGGTGGTCATGAAAATGAAGGTTTATGAGTATTGCAGAAGATGAGGAATTACTAGATGACTTATCTTGAACATATCGGAGACACTAAAAAGAGTTGGCAGCATTGACCCAAAACCGAAGTGATGGTATGATAGACCATCAAGAAGATTACCCAACCCAAAGCCACGGTGATGAAGTGAAAGTGTCATGTTCAAGTGAGACCTGCTACCATAAAGTGTTTTGTTATTTTTCCCAAATTTTCCCCAGTCATTGCTGACCAGTACCTCTTTATTTTTTAATAGGCTTGAGGAGGGTAACATATGCTTGATCTATAATTTGACCCTTCTGGTGAATCCATCGCTATTTAATTATTTAACGAGTTTAGCAATAATGAAACTCGAATCTTGCCATGATTGACAAGTTCGTCGTTATTTTATGTTTTAACGAGACTAACGACAGTGAAAACCCGGTATTTTTTCATATTTAAAGAGTTTGAAAAAAGGGACAAAAAGAAAACTCTATGAGTCATTTTTCGTAAATTTGTCACTCAGGTCCGAAAAAGTGTAAAATGATACCTGAGTAAACCTCTTAGCCATGTTCGACTAAGGTGTTCCTTTTTCATAAATAATTTATCTCGGTCCGGAAAATGGTTAAACTTATATTGAGTAGATGTCATTTCATCTACTTTTATGAGCTCGAAAAGACAAGTGCTCGGCAATATTTTCACAATATCGAAGTCTAAAAAGAGCTAAAAGAAGACTCCAGGAGGGTTCCTTTTTCGCATTTATCAAAGCTCTAAAAAGAGATAAAAGTGTGCTTTAATTTCCTTTTTCATGTTTATCAAAGCTCGAAAAAAGAGGATAAAAGTATGCTTTGTCTGACTTTCAATTTAATTTACGAGCAGGAAAAGATGGAAAAAAATCAACAATTTCATGTGTTTTACGAGCATGAAAGATGGTAAAAGAAGCTTAGGATTTTCAGGAGTTTAACGAGTCTTTAAAATAATAACCGTAATGGACTCGAGATAGGTTTCATTTTTATACAAGCTTGAAACAAAGAAAAATGTGCCTGAAAGTGGTTTGAATGCCCTCTGCAAGAGCACATGTTGAATGCCCCCTGCAAAATCACATGCCCCCCAAGATTCATTTCATTCACCTAAGTGGGCTACTGTTTACTACTATCTGGATGGAATGAAATTTCATTTACGAGATCAGATGGAAGACTCATCTTAATTAGGAGAGGATTTGTTTCATTTTTTAACGAGCTTGACACAGGAAAAGAACTATGCTCATGGAACCTTGTTTCATTTAACGAGCTTGAAACAAGAAGAGGAAATATGCACAGGGAACCTTGTTTCACTTAACAATATTGACACAAGAAAAGGAACTATGCTCAGGAATCTATTTCATTTATCTAGGTTGACATAGTAAAAGAACTATCCTCAAAAATACGTTTCATTTATCAAGGTTGACACAGTAAAAGAAATTTCCTCGTGAATCTGTTTCATTTATCGAGGTTGACACATTAAAAGAAATATCCTCAGTAATATGTTTCATTTATCAAGGAAATATAGCAAAATAATCTCTGGATTTTCATGAGTTTAACGAGTATTGAAAATAATAATCGTAATGGACTCAAGATAGGTTTCATTTTTATACAAGCTTGAAACAGAGAAAAATGTGCTTGAAAGTGGTTTGAATTCCCCCTGCAAGAGCAGATGTTGAATGCCCCCTGCAAGAGAACATGCCCCCCAAGATTCATTTAACTCACCTAAGTGGACTATTAGTTACTAATAGCTGGATGGAATGAAGGTTCATTTACGAGATAAGATGGAAGACTCATCTTAATTAGGAGAGGATTTGTTTCATTTTTTAACGAGCTTCAAACAGGAAAATAATTATGCTCATGGAACCTTGTTTCATTTAACGAGCTTGACACAATAAAAGGAACTATGCTCAAAGAACATTGTTTCATTTAACGAGCCTGACACAAGAAAAGGAACCCCCTGCAGTCTTATTTTACTGTGTCCACCTTGATAAATGAAACAGATTCTTGAGGATAGTTCTTTTACTGTGTCAAACTCGTTAAATGAAATAGATTCATGAGGAAAGTCATTTTCTTGTGTCAACCTTGCTAAAAAATGAAACAGGTGTTGAGGATAGTTCTTTTATCGCTAATTTGTTATATGGAATTTTAATCTACGGAACAACTATTCTTTTCTCTAAGACAAATAGATAGACAAAAAGGAAGGAAACCTACTTGCGATCCTTTCACTCTCTTTCTCCTTCTTGCGTTGTTGTCGTCGCTCTCAATCCAACTAAAGCCACTAGATCGATACCTGCAAAAAAAGATAGAGAACAGAAAACAACATACAAATATACAAGTATCTAATTATCTTAACCAAATCGAAACGATTAGATTTGAGAATACATAAACAATTGAGAATGCAATCCACAAGATATAAGCATACATATGAGAAAATAAACAGGTATCTTTATTAAGAAAGTAGGAGGAGAAGATTACAACCAATAGATCAATTCGTCATCAACTTGCTCCAACTTCATTCTATCGTCATCACACCAAGCATCATCTCAACAGCATAACATTACTTCCAGCTCTCATCAATTGAGAATCCAACAACATAACATTACACAAATTTCTCTCTCCCTAGCACTTAGATGAGTGCTCAATTTATAGGGAAATTGTAAGTATTTTCTCAATAAATGGAATTGAATGGCTTTCTACTAATAGGTGAGACATGTTTCCAGGTTCAATGGTGATGGATGAACACATGTATTTGAAGTATGACACCTATGAGCTCTTCTAGAAGGCACTAGACATGTGGAGATTCCCAAAATAATGAAGATTTCACTCCCAGGTGACCAACGCACCTTCAAGTGTTGTTAAGTTCTCTACAAAGCACCCTTGCATGGGGGTAAGTGCTCTGCAAAGCAGTTAGGCCCATTCAGGAGTGCGTTGATGAGTCAATAGGTCATTTCAACTATACTTCAAGCACTGAAACTCTCATGAATTAATGCCATTGTTGGAAATATGATGCAGAGTGTTGTCCTTGATGGCAACCCACTGAATGAAGATGAAGACATACGACTGTTGACATGTGTTGTCCTTGATGGAAATCCATCTGATGAAGTTATTCTTGACGTGATGGACTTGTGTGTACAGAAGGCAATGAAGAAAGGGTTTCAGCATGTGCTAAATCTTGATGAAAAGAGTATGTCTCTAGGTATACGCGGATTTTTCTAGGGGAAGTCGCGTATGCACACGGGAATCAACGTGCCAAGTCGCGTATGGGCAAAAGCGCTCTTAAAATGAAAAACTAGGGGTAACCACCATGGTATTGACCCATTGTATTGGGTAATGATTCGTCTAAATGACCCCGTCCAGGAATACCATCGGAAGTAATGTGGTTTTGGC
>CM076576.1:268312215-268518332 GCA_034641835.2 Pinus albicaulis
AATAGCCTATTTAAGCGCGGATTTGATTTTTATTGGGCAATTGGGCACAAGTGAATCACTATTGGGAATCGAAAATGCTTTTTAATAATAATTAACATAATATGCCGAAGCCATATCAATCCTTTTTGAAAGTCGCGCTTGGCTTTATCGCGATCGCCGATCGGAGGAAGACTTGGGCAGTTTTATTTGAGTTATCGTAGAATCCCCGATCGCCGATAGCGATATCGCTTAACTCGCATCGGGAGCTTTTAAGGAAGGAGTTTTGTTGAGTTCAGATCGCATTCCCCGATTGCTGATAGTAATATCGCATCGGATCCAGGAGAGGGGCCTTGTGTTGTGATTGTTTTATTTTCCCGATTGCCGATGATTTATTAACTCAAAAGGTTTTATAATGTTTTGTTTGTTTTTGGATTTTTAGAGGAATGATGAGTTAATACCATTTTAATCTAAAAGGGACCCATTTCATATTATAGTTTTCTAAAATAAAATTTTATGAAATGGGGGGTTGTTGTATAGCACAACAATTGGCGATTCGCTGGGAGAAATAGTTATCTCTGAGAAATATTGGAATATTTGAACTTTCTTTATATAGAAATATTTATCAAAAAGAAAAGGAAGATTCTAATATAACTAAGTATACATACATTCTGAATATAATAAAGGCTATTTTTGCTAATTTCTCCTCTTGTTAAAATTAAATACATTCTAAGTTTTAAATTGGCCTCTATTGGTTGATAATGATAAAACAAAACACCTTTCCAACTTAGCCTTTTTTAATTAACTCCTTTGTCATAGGTAGAGCCTCTGCTGCCAACAAACGTTCATAGTTTCGACAGGGATACCTTTTAACCATTTGATTGTCCATGACCCCTCCCATCTCGGAGTATGATTAAAAGAATGAATTCAAAATATGTTTTCATATTTTGTATTTCTTTTCTTTTCCATTATTTTGTAAGATAAAAAAGCCATTGTCCTGGTTTGGTTGCCAGCTGTTTGACAATGCCATTCACTGGTTGTAATTTAATCGAACAAGCTGGCTCGTGATGAGACCCCTTGTCTTATGCTTATAAGCCATTACCCTGTTTTGGTATGCAGTGTTGGTAATGTCGATTAGACTATTTTCCAATGATCATGGTAAGCAGGCTTGTGATAAGACCCCTTATATTTATATCAGATATTTTTAGAATTACACTCTGAGTAATCATAAACTTGGATGAATGGGATGGAAAATTTTCTCCTTAAGAGAAAATGGATGACAAGTTAAGAGTTGAGGATGCTAAGATTGAATCAGTTTCTATTTTGATATTGATAACCCTTTTGTGGCCAGTTTGAAAACATTAAAATGATTTACAGTACTTCTAAATCTTGAGAAGATTTCACAGAAATAAAATGGGGTTTTCAGAATGTGAATATAACTAATTCCATAGAAATTGTCCCCTTTATTTTTTTTTTTAAAGGCTTCTATTCTCAAAAGTAAATATTAAAAGTACTTCTTTAGAGCAACTTTTCAATATAACAAAGGCCAATAGAAGCTATTTTACAACTTTATTTCCTAATGGTCCTAAAAACTATAAATCCTACTAAAACTAAAAGAGAAGGGGTTACCTTCTCAATTGAAGAATTTCTTTAAGACGAGGCCATTAACAGGAAGAGAGTCCCTCTTTCCCGATAGATCTTGTAATATGAATGTCGAATGGCCTATCTTCTCGCTGATCTGAAATGGTCCAAGCCACATCTTTTGGAACTTGGTGTGTTTACCTTTATCCTCATGGGCTTTATCCCATTTCAGAACAAGATCACCAACCTGTAACTGTTTAGAACTAGATGAAGCTGAATCAAATGATTTTTTGATTATCTGTTGATGTTTTGCATGAGTAATTTTTGCCTTTTCTCTTTCTTCTTCTAATTTTAAAATTTGATCATGTCTGAGTTGGATAGAAGAAGAGGGGCTTTCTTCAATAAACTAAACTAGGGCTAGAGAAGGAAGTGCTAGATTGGTTGGTAGTATTGCTTCTTTCCCATATACAAGATTGAATGGAGAAGTACCTATGGAGGCCTTCTGCGTTATTCTATCAGCCCGTAGTGAGAATATTAAAGATTTGTGCCAGTTTTTATGATTCTGTTCAATAGTTCGCTTAATGATTTTAAGTAGATTTTTATTGGTAGACTCTGCTAGACCATTACCCTGGGGATAGTAATTTGCAGAATATTTCAATTTAAATCCTCTTTTAATAGCGAACTCAAACATGGCATTTCCATAGAAATAAGATGCATTATCAAAAACAAGAGCATTTGGGACACCAAACCTGGTAATGATGAATTGATCTATAAATTCTATAATTCCTTCAGAGTTTGTTGTCTTTAACGGAATTGCTTCAACCCACTTGGTAAAGTAATCAGTAGAAGTAAGGATATACTTATGTTGTTTGGAGGACTGTGGAGTTATTTCCCCAATTATATCCAATCCCCATTATTCAAAAGGTTGCTCAATGTTGACTGGTTGCAAAGGGAAAGCTAGTTTTCTTTGTCTTCCACTGGAGATTTGACAACTTCGGCATTTCCTTACATATTCGTGAGTATCTCTGAATAAAGTGGGCCAATAATACCCAGCATGAATGATTTTGTATCGTTGTGTCACTTCCAAAATGTCCTCCTACTGTCCATCGTGTGCCTCGCAAAACCTTTTGTGCTTCAGTTTTTTCTAGGCATCTTAATAAAACTGAATCATAGTTTTGTCTAAAAAGTACATCATCAATGATTATGAAGTTTTTTGCTTTTAATCTAATGGCCCGTTTGTTTTTATAAGAAATATTAGGAGGTGCATATCCATTTTTCAAATAAAAGATTAAATCTGCGTATTGAGATTCAGAATTGGTAATACTTATCTGGTTGATTTCTTCAATATGTTATGTATCACCTGATTCTGAAATGTTGGATGCTCCTGCTAACAACCTGAAAAAACCTTGGCCTCTAACAATCTTTGCTGGCTTGATTTCCAAGTCATACTCTTGAAGTGTTGTAACCCAATTTGCCCTTTTCTCACCTAATTCCCTTTGGATCCGTAATTGCCTTACTGCAGAAAAAGGAACTATAACTTTTGTATGGGATTTAAAAGGAAGGGCCTGTAGTGTTTAATGGCTTTATACACAGCAAAGGCTTGTTTCTCAACTTCGGAGTAATTTAGTTCTGCACCCTGGAAATTTGAACTAAAAAATGAAATCGGTGCTTCCAAGTCGTGATCATTAATCTGAGTGAGTACCGCTGCATAAGATGAATCGGATGCAATAGTATACAATGTGAAATGATTAGAAAAATTGGGAGTGTTTAAAGCGGGGGCATTGATTATTGATTGTTTGATTAAATCGAATGCTTCCTTTTCCACAGATCCCCATCTAAACACTGAATTTTTCTTAATCATGGTTTGTAATGGTAAAATGATGTGAGAAAAATCGGGAACAAATCTTTTGACAAAGTTGATTTGACCTAAAAATGACTGCATGGATTTTTTGTTATGAGGAAATGGGATTTCATAAATTTCTTTAATCCTGTCAGGATCAATATAAATACCATCTTTGGAAACGATAAAGGCCAAGAGCTTTCCTTGATTTAGAGCAAAGAAGGATTTTTTGGGATTGAGTGAAATACCATACTTTCTACAGCGTTCAAAGATTTGATTCAAATCATGTAAATGGTTGGACCTCTTTTTAGAAAACACAGTAATGTCATCTAAATAGACGACCACAGTTTTGTTGATCAATCCTTTGAAGGCTATATCCATTGCTCTTTGGAATGTAGCTCCTGCGTTAATAAGTCCAAAAGGCATTTTCTGATAAGCGTAAGTTCCCCATTTTGTTCTGAAAGTAGTTTTGAGTCTGTCATCAGGATGGACCAGAATTTGGTTGTATCCTGAAAAATCGTCTAGAAAGGACATTAGCTCAGAACCTGCTACCGAATGGAGTATCTGCTCCATGGTAGGTAATGGAAAATTATCTTTTTGGCTTGCCTTGTTCAGATTTCTGAAATCTATACAAATCCTGATGTCACCATTTTTCTTCCTAACAGGCACCATATTTGAGACCCAGTTTGAATGCCGGACC
Source organism: Pinus albicaulis (assembly GCA_034641835.2). NCBI lineage: Eukaryota > Viridiplantae > Streptophyta > Pinopsida > Pinales > Pinaceae > Pinus > Pinus albicaulis. The sequence continues at coordinate 268,316,313 of CM076576.1, forward strand.
GGAAAAATAATCTTTGCTTTCAAGAGTTTATTGAGTTCTGATTTTATCTGACTCTCTAAGTTTGGATGTATTTTCCTCAATTTTTGTTGAACTGGTTTTTGTTCAGAAAGCATTGGAATGGTATGCTGGATGATTGATGTATCATATGTTTTTAAATCATCATACTTCCAAGCGAAGACATGTTTATTTTTTCTTAATAATCTAATAAATGCTATCCTTTCTTCCACAGAAAGCCCTAGTCCTAAATTGACATTTTGAGGGTTCTGCTCAGTACCGAGATTTATCAATTCAAATCTTAAGGTAGAACTTTGGAGTTTTGAATTGGTTACCTGTTTAAACCTGTCTTTAATATCATAGAGATCTTCCAGTTTGACCACAGGTTTTGGTATTGAGTTTTCCTCATGCTTTTCTTTCATCTGAAGATCATGATCGTTTTCATCAATGATCTGATCATTGTAGGACTCATCGGAAGTTAAGAAATGTAATATGTCTTCATCGTGATTAAACACTCGCCAATTGGTGACATTGTCAGGAATTGATGGCCTAAAAATCAACTCTACTGAAAATCTATCTGGGCTATAATCTTTGGAAGGTAGGAGTTTAGAAGCAACATTGGCTAACAAGTCGGCTGCTGCATTCTGGGATCTGGGAATAGGTGAAATATTGAATGCTAAGAAATGAGATATAAGTTCCTGGACTAAAGACTGATAGTGTTTGAGGTGATTAGAAAGACAATGGATTGTATTTCGAACTTGTTTTATAACAATCTCTGAATCACCAAACACTTTCAAATATGGGACTTTCAGGCCAATAGCTTTATATAGTCCTTGCACCAAGGCCTCATATTCAGCTGTATTATTCGTGCATTCAAATTCTAACCTACATGAAAGCATTGTTTTTTCTCCCTCAGGGCTGACTAGAATACACCCTGCTCCTGATCCTTCACTGGATTTAGAACCGTCAAAATATAAAGACCAAAATAAAGAATTATCAACAATTTTATTTACAGAATTCTCAGTAACATTAACGCATCTTGAACTGTCATTTTGTGAAAAATTTCAATTTGGGATGTGAAATTGTTTACTAAGAACGGAGATGGTTGGGCAATATAATTGCCAAAGAATGATTCAGAAGAATAATTTCCCAATATATTAATATTAAATGCAATTGGCTGATTTTCTTGTTCGAACTCTGTGACAGTATGGGTCATGTGTTTCTCCCGATTGATTTTTATTTGATTTGGCTTTCCCCTGTAGGGCAGCCACATATGAGACCAATCGGTATAAATATACCCATGGAGCTTCTCAAACCAATCCCTGCTCAAGATTAAACCATAAAACTAAGGTATATCAACGATTAAGATATCAATTCTTTGAACTACTCATGGATCAGCCGCTAACCTGATAGTAACATAATTTTTTTCCCCTAAGACTTGAACTTTGGTTCTATCTAACTGCACAATGTGAATTGAAGACTTTTGGGGTTCTATGTTCAGTTTAGAACAAACTGAAGCTGGCATTATATTAGATGATGCCCCTGAGTCGATTAAAGAGTTGTGTAGATTTCGATTGTAGATTTCGAAGGTTAAGAGGAAAGGGGGGGTATGGGAATTCGATCTGTCTCCGATTAGAATCGTATCAGTAGCCTCAACTCTACCAGAAGGTGGTTGTCATGAATCATTTGTAGCTTTAGCACTAGGAAGAGGCGAGGAAGGAACATCATTTAGTTCCTTAAGAAGCAATTTCTGTTGATGTTTTAATTTACTGAGTTCAAACATAGTGATGTTTGCCTTAGTCTTCTTCATGTCATCAATAATATTGTAATCCATTGAAACCGATACTACCAATGTCTTTGATGTTGACGATGGTTGGTTTTGAGGGACTGTTGCAACCGGCTTCCTTGTGGGTGCCTTTTCCTTTGCAGTATTAGTACCTGCACTCCTTTTCTTGGAACTTGCTTGGACAGGTTCAGGGGTACTTTTGCTCCTAGTAGTCACAGGAAAAGCTTCTTGTTCAGTCTCGGTGTCGGAGTTTGGCAATATGAAGTCCCACATTCCATGGCATTCAACGACTTCCTCTTCTTCAATTTCCTCGGATGATGTAATTGTTTCATCTTCTTCTTCTTCCTTAGGGTCTGAATATGCATTGGATATAATATTTGGTGGTTTTGACTCAGTCTTCTTAAAATTTCTAAATGGTTTCTTTGTTGAAGTTTCTGCTACTTGCTTTTTAATTTCAACCATTTCATTTGACATTGTTTTGAGGACCTTTTGAAGACCCTCCATATCGTATGGATCTTTGGTGTTTTTCTTCTTTGAATCGTCCTTGAAAGACACTTTTTTGGATTTCCTATCTTCGAGAGCAGCTTTCTTTTCCAAAGCGATTATACGTTTTTCCACAGCGATGGCTTCTTTCATGTTTTCGGCCAAAGTTGGCTTCGCAGCCCTATCTACAAAAATGGCTATATTTGAAGGTAAGGCTGTGATGTACCACTCGCTTCTAACTTGTTCACTTGGCTTGGAATCGGTGGGAATTTTATTCAAGAGCTTATTGAATCGGGAGTTAAATTCCTTAATTGGTTCTCTAGACTCAATTCTTAGATTTTAAAGGTCATTAATGAGCGTGGCCAAGGCTCTATCGTCGCCATATTTGGTAAGAAACTGCTCCTGAAAAATATTCCAACTGGTAATGGATCCAGAGGGTAAGGAAAAATACCAAGACCCAGCTGATCCTTGTAATGTGTAGGGGAAAAGTCTAACTACAACATCTTCTTATGTTACTCCTTTTAGATTAACTGACAACATGAAATTATTTATGTGTTCCTCAGCTAATGTTCCAGCATCTGGATTAAACTTTGGTAACCACTTCTCAGGATAATCAGGTAATGGATGTAATGGTGTAGGCATAGTGACTGCACCAGGACTATTCCATGGATTTTGAGCCATCTTGGGAGTACCAACGTTTGACTGTGGTGTTCCAGGTGATTGGGGAGGAGGTAGTAATAAAGACTGAAAAGGTTGTGATGTTGAAGGTGGTGACCCCTGTTGAACAAAAATATGTAATGGGGAAGTGGGTGTTTGACTTCGCACTGGAGATGATGAGATGGAAGATGATGGAGAAAAGGTCTCACTATCAGAACCTTCAGTGTTCTTTTTTTCCCTTTTTCTTCGGGGTAAAGGTAACTCAGCTGGTTCAATGCCAAGTTTTTCGCTTTGAAGTCTGGTGAGATGATGAGGTAGGTGGAATTGCGAATTCTGACTGCCTTGAGATACTTTAGATCTCTGAGGTGATATGGAGAAGCCTTGAAGTTTCTGGATGATAGACTGAACTTCAGGGGACTCCGGACTTAAACGTTCTGAAGTATGGTGTGATTGAGCAGTGATAGTTTATCCCTCTTCTTCTCGTTTGGACACTAGTGTTTCAGAATGCAAACGGGAGGTCTGAGGTGAGGTGGAGGGTGATTTACTCTGAGAATGGTCTGTAGGTTTTGATTTACTCGCCATTCATAGTTGACAAGGCCCTCCTTCTAGCGCCAAAAATGTTGATGCCCCGAAAATCGTTTCATCAACATTGTGGGATAACCACCCGGTCCGGACCTTAAGACAGCTCCTTTTCCGTTTGGGATGGTGGCTCCGACTGGATATAATGGGACCAGTTTCCCGGTAATGAATAAAAGGGGTGGATGAATGATTGGTTTTCTAATAAGTGATAATGAATGGAGTACTTAATCTATAAGCGAAAACATAAATGACTATTTTATCCCAGGAAGCTTCTATTCTTAAGTGCAACGTTTGATGATCTGTGTTTGTCGATAGGCATACAGATGACACTATTCAATAAACAAAGAGATTCATTTAAATAATAATTACTTCGTTCAATTAGTTGAACGAAGTAATTGATAAAACATTGTTACACTTATCTTTTTATATTACTGATACATGAATGATTAGAAGAATAGAAAACTGTAAACATCCAGTAGTGGAAAGTATAAAGACTGTTGTTAAAACACATTCATATATTCAATAATAGCAAGAGTAATCAAACAACAATTTACATAAAAAGAATGAATTCAGACATAGATAATAGTACCATATGAGCTGCAAATCTTTCCCAACGTCAATCGCAATTTGAATTCCTTCTTCCGACTTAGAAATACTTTTAAATAAAGGCAGTAGTGCACATCCACATAAAAGCTTCATTATCAAAATTTTGGAATAATTGGTCCAGTTTTCATAAAAAATATGCCTGAAGTACAGTAGTGCAACTTCAGGTTTCAGTCATATACAAAAACTTACGAACCTTTCTAAATACATGAAAGGGTCTATAAATACTAAATTAAACTAACAAACTATAAAATTAAAAGGCTACTAAATTGGTATAACCCGATCTTAACTATATCCTCTACAGCAATCTGGTAATCGGCAGCATGATTCATCATTCTGACTATTTGCTTTTTGTCCTGAGTTGGCATATTGCAAGCATTGGTTCCACTTATTGAGGGCGGCTGAGACGAGAATTGATTTGAGCATCATAGGTGGCATCGTGTGTATCGGGAATGATACACCCGATTGCATCCGTTAAGCATTTGAGGGCAGCTTTCTGGCTGTATGGTTTTACTAGGAACAACCAATATGTGTCCCAAGTTAAACTTGTAATTCCTGTAATCAATTTCCCATTCCTTTCTAGCTCTTGACAACATGATTGTTCCTATGTCTTGGGTGATAATAATTTACCTGGTGTACATTGATAGATCATGTTAGACAAATAGAGAGTATTATTAATCAAGTCAATCAAATTTTTCGTAGATAATCTGCATCTAGAAACCTCTCTCTCTGCTTTCATCAATTGGGACTGCCATTCCATGAATAGAATTTCTTTATGGGATTCTAAGATTTTAGGCAAGTTTGCTGCCTGTCCCTCATTAGTGTTCTGCCAAGTAAGAAAATATGTTAAAGTCTCATCGGCTTGCTCTAAGTCCTACCTGGCATCAACTGATTTGTTTATTATAGATGTTGTTATGTCACACAGAGGTTCAACTTGGGCAATTTCGTGACACAACAATCTTATTTGTGTTATGAGTGCCTTATTAATCGGTATTGCTTCTTCTTTGAAATTGGCAGGCTGGGGAAGACTCTTGAACTTCTCTACTTGAGCTGTTAATTGAGCAATTTGCTCATCTTTTGTTTTTACCATCTGTTCATTCATTGCTTTCAATTTTTCCAATGCCTCCGATGATTCTTTCTGTTTCTGAATCGCTTCTGAATATGCTTTCTGCTGTGCCTCCAATAGCTGTGTTTGTAGTGAGGCGATCGCTTGATCCTTTTTTTTTAACAAATTTCTCACCTCCGATGCCTTATCCATGGTGGCTGCCGAATAGGCACCAACATATTGGGACAACTTTGTCAGGTCATCGGAGGGGTTGAATTCTTCCTTCCACACTACATTGGTTGTTACTGTTTGTTCAGGGAACAGGGAAGGTTGATCAATCCTTCTCCTTTTCCGTTGTTGCTTTATTACAGCCTTGTGTTTTGGGCTATATAAAAAATCCCATGGAGGAATATCTTCTACCTGCAAAATAATTTGATCTGAAGGATCCTTGGGAATTATTTCTAATCCTGTAGTCGGGGGTAGACCGCTGGTTTCTTTGCTTGGAACCTTTTTTGATACTGTATCCTGTGTATTGGCCGCTTTGGATGTATCAGCATTCTTTGAGCTCTCAAGATTTCTTATAATTGAATCAAATCGCTGCCATTCCTGGAGAAATCTTGAGTCAATCTGAGTGTCGACATTCACCTTCTTGCTGCTCTGCTCCTGTTTCCTTTCCTGTTCCTGATCACGTATTCTCTGTGCTTCCTCTTCTTTTCTCTGTGCTTCTTCTTGTTCTTTCCTCTTTGTCTCTTCCTCTTCTTTCCTCTGGAGTTCCTCCTGCTCTCTTTTTTGGACTTCTTCAGAGATTTTGGATGTAGCATGATGTTTGCTGGTAAGCTGCTACTCAGGCTCGCTTGATTGTATCATCGGGGCAGTGGCTAACAAATCTAGAGGCAGAGTTTGAAACCTCTGCTCTCTAAGTTTGTTAAATTCAACTAACCCGTCGTCATGGTATCTAATTTTAGCTATCTCTTGAACCTGAAATATAGACTCGGCCGAGGAGAAAAGGTCATCAAACTCATCTTCCTTATGTTCAAATTTAGTGAGTTTGGCCTGATGTAGAACATTATAAACTACCTTTTTCAGATCAAAGCGTCTGTTAGGCAGAGTGGCGAGTTTTAACATATTAATATTTTCCGCCTCTTTCTCTGTGTGTTTAGAATCACGTAGAGTATAGAGGCCACACCTTAGAGGGAAAGGAGGCCAGACTTGCTTCTTTGAATTCCTGAGAGTCTTTGTAGCTGATGCGGATGTAAGCTGATATGCTATCTCTCGAGCTAAAAGTTTGTCTGATATATACAAGGGGAGGACATGAGGTCTAGCCTGGCTGCCGAAAAATCTTACGTAAGTGCATTTTTTCTCTCCGAACCAGGTTCCTAGGGCTGTTAAGTCAATCTCTGCTTGAGAGGAGATCTTAGCATTAGGTCTAGCAAAAATTGCATAGTAAATAGGTAGCATGAGTCCATTGCAGAGTTGATATAGGTGGTGTTTATAATGGGCTTTCCATAATTTCTGGTGATATATATGAATGGGCATGGGGTCTTGTGGAGTCCATCTCCACCCTAACATAGGAAACTCGGAATTAAAACAGAGGGTATCTAAAATGTAGGCACTAAAGTAAAATGGAGGGATGATTCTATCAGTAACACGGGATTTGTTTCTGAAGTCAAGAATAGCATTTGCTAACTTATCCGATAATATATTCCCCCAATCCATGATTTCACTATTACATGCTGCTTCCATCAAAGGTACCATTTCTATGGAAAATTTTGAAGAATCATGCAATCCCCACATTCGACACATCATAGCTCTAGCATAACAATAAGGAGAACATAAGGAACTGACGGAGTACTTACCCGAAGACTCATGTTTGTGTTTTGCCGGGTTTTGTCTCCATTCTCGTATAGGTTCTGAATCAATTTCATTTTCATCTCTAAACTTCTCCAGGAATGCTTTATCATACTTCTTCTCTGGTTCAAGAAAATGGTACATTTGTCTCAAATCATCAGGCTGAAACGAACCAAAAACTCTCCCATCAATAGTGCAGAATATTCTGTTCGTAATTGGAATTTCTTCAATGGCCCATCTCACTACATCTGTATATGGAAGAATTTTCTCCCGAGCTGCTATCCTGTGCAGGTAGGAATAAGCCAAATCTTTCAGAGTAGCGTCAGATTTCTGGCTCGAGCCTGCTGAAGCTTCTACCGTTGTTTGCTGAGGTTCCTCGGCTTCAACCAGGTTGTAAATGCTCTGCCAAGTAGTATTATCGAGACCAAGACATGTGGTATCTAAGATTAATCCTTTTTTGTTTGGTCACGGATCGGCAGCATGTTGTTCTATTACCACAGAAGCTGAGGTTGTTCCAGGTTTGTTAGATTTCTTCCCCATTTGGTCTGAACTTGCTACTGCGGAGAAGCTCTGCAAAAAAGATAAAATGAACGTAATGCGGAGAATAGACGGCGAAAACTAAGTACAGAAGACTTATGTCAATCAATAGATAATTGAAAATAATCATAAGACTCCTGCGGATGTAATCTCTGAACGGATTTAGGCGTAACTGCTCCATTAATTGGCCGTTTAAACCTGTCAATCAATTAAATGCTCATTATATATTTCGTTTGCCGAATAGCCTATCTAAGCGTGGATTTGATTTTTATTGGGAGATTGGGCACAAGTGAATCACTATTGGGAAGCGGAAAGGCTTTTTAATAATAATTAACATAATATGCCGAAGCCATATCAATCCTTTTTGAAAGTCGCGCTTGGCTTTATCGCAATCGGCGATCGGAGGAAGACTTGGGCAGTTTTATTTGAGTTATCGTAGAATCCCCGATCACCGATAGCGATATCGCTTAACTCGCATCGGGAGCTTTTAAGGAAGGAGTTTTGTTGAGTTCAGATCGCATTCCCCGATTGCCGATAGTAATATCGCATCGGAGCCAGGAGAGGGGCCTTGTGTTGTGATTGTTTTATTTTCCCGATTGCCGATGATTTATTAACTCAAAAGGTTTTATAATGTTTTGTTTGTTTTCGGATTTTTAGAGGAATGATGAGTTAATACCATTTTAATCTAAAAGGGACCCATTTCATATTATAGTTTTCTAAAATAAAATTTTATGAAATGGGGGGTTGTTGTATAGCACAACAATTGGCGATTTGCTGGGAAAAATAGTTATCTCTGAGAAATATTGGAATATTTGAACTTTCTTTATATAGAAATCTTTATCAAAAAGAAAAGGAAGATTCTAATATAACTAAGTATAGATACATTTTGAATATAATAAAGGCTATTTTTGCTAATTTCTCCTCTTGTTAAAATTAAATACATTCTAAGTTTTAAATTGGCCTCTATTGGTTGATAATGATAAAACAAAACACCTTTCCAACTTAGCCTTTTTGATTAACTCCTTTGTCATAGGTAGAGCCTCTGCTGCCAACAAATGTTCATAGTTTCGACAGGGATACCTTTTAACCATTTGATTGTCCATGATCCCTCCCATCTCAGAGTATGATTAAAAGAATGAATTCAAAATATGTTTTCATATTTTGTATTTCTTTTTTTTTTTTCTTTTTTTTTTTTACATTATTTTATAAGATAAAAATCCATTGTACTGGTTTGGTTGCCAGTTGTTTGACAATGCCATTCACTGGTTGTAATCTAATCGAACAAGCTAGCTCGTGATGAGACCCCTTGTCTTATGCTTATAAGCCATTACCCTATTTTGGTATGCAGTGTTGGTAATGTCGATTAAACTATTTTCCAATGATCATGGTAAGCAGGCTTGTGATAAGACCCCTTATCTTTATATCAGATATTTTAGAATTACACTCTGAGTAATCATAAACTTGGATGAATGGGATGGACAATTTTCTCCTTAAGAGAAAATGGATGACAAGGTAAGAGTTGAAGATACTAAGATTGAATCAGTTTCTGTTTTGATATTGATAACCCTTTTGTGGCCAGTTTAAAAAACATTAAAATGGTTTACAGTACTTCTAAATCTTGAGGAGTTTTTACAAAAATAAAATGAGTTTTTCATAAATGTGAATATAACTAATTCCATAGAAATTGTCTTCCCCTTTTTCCTTTAAAGGCTTCTATTTTCAAAAGTGAATATTAAAAGTACTTCTTTAGAGCAACCTTTTAAATATAGCAAAGGCCAATAGAAGCTATTTTACAACTTTATTTCCTAATGGTTCTAAAAACTATAAATCCTACTAAAACTAAAAGAGAAGGGGTTACCTTCTCAATTAAAGAATTTCTTTAGGACAAGGCCATTAACAGGAAGAGAATCCCTCTTTCCTGATAGATCTTGTAATATGAATGTCGAATGGCCTATCTTCTCGCTGATCTGAAATGGTCCAAGCCACATCTTTTGGAACTTGGTGTGTTTACCTTTATCCTCATGGGCTTTATCCCATTTCAGAACTAGATCACCAACCTGCAACTGTTTAGAACTAGATGAAGCCGAATCAAATGATTTTTTGATTATCTGCTGATGTTTTGCATGAGTAATTTTGGCCTTTTCTCTTTCTTCTTCTAATTTTAAAATTTGATCATGTCTAAGTTGGATAGAAGAAGAGGGGCTTTCTTCAATAAACTGAACTAGGGTTAGAGAAGGAAGTGCTAGATTGGTTGGTAGTATTGCTTCTTTCCCATATACAAGATTGAATGGAGAAGTACCTATGGAGGCCTTCTGCATTATTCTATCAGCCCATAGTGCGAATATTAAAGATTTGTGCCAGTTTTTATGATTCTGTTCAATAGTTCGCTTAATGATTTTAAGTAGATTTTTATTGGTAGACTCTGCTAGACCATTACCCTGGGGATAGTAATTTGCAGAATATTTCAATTTAAATCCTCTTTTAATAGCAAACTCAAACATGGCATTTCCAGAGAAATAAGATGCATTATCAAAAACAAGAGTATTTGGGACACCAAACCTGGTAATGATGAATTGATCTATAAATTATATAATTCCTTTAGAGCTTGTTGTCTTTAACGGAATTGCTTCAACCCACTTGGTAAAGTAATCAGTAGCAGTAAGGATATACTTATGTTGTTTGGAGGATTGTGGAGTTATTTCCCCAATGATATCCAATCCCCATTGTTCAAAAGGTTGCTCAATGTTGACTGGTTGCAAAGGGAAAGCTGATTTTCTTTGTCTTCCACTGGAGGTTTGACAACTTTGGCATTTCCTTACATATTCGTGAGTATCTATGAATAAAGTGGGCCAATAATACCCAGCATGAATGATTTTGTGAGCTGTTGTGTCAGCTCCAAAATGTCCTCCGGCTGGTCCATCGTGTAGCTCCTGCAAAACCTTTTGTGCTTCAGGTTTTTCTAGGCATCTTAATAAAAATGAATCATAGTTTTGCCTAAAAAGTACATCATCAATAATTATGAAGTTTTTTGCTTTTAATCTAATGGCCTGTTTGTTTTTATAAGAAAGATTAGGAGGTGCATATCCATTTTTCAAATAAAATATTAAATCTGCGTATTGAGATTCAGAATTGGTAATACTTATCTGGTTGATTTCTTCAATATGTTCTGTATCACCTGATTCTGAAATGTTGGATGCTCCTGCTAACAACCTGCAAAAACCTTGGCCTCTAACAATCTTTGCTGGCTTGATTTCCAAGTCATACTCTTGAAGTGTTGTAACCCAATTTGCCCTTTTCTCACCTAATTCCCTTTGGATCAGTAATTGCCTTACTGCAGAAAAAGGAACTATAACTTTTGTATGGGCTTTTAAAAGGAAGGGCCTGTAGTGTTTAATGGCTTTATACACAGCAAAGGCTTGTTTTTCAACTTCGGAGTAATTTAGTTCTGCACCCTGGAAATTTGAACTAAAAAATGAAATCGGTGCTTCCAAGTCATGATCATTAATCTGAGTGAGTACCGCTGCATAAGATGAATCAGATGCAATAGTATACAATGTGAAGTGATTAGAAAAATTGGGAGTGTTTAAAGCTGACTACTATTGGTTGTTTCTATCGCCTTACAGGTTCCTTTTCCACGTATCCCCATCTAAACACTGAATTTTTCTTAATCATGGTTTGTAATGGTAAAATGATGTGAGAAAAATCGGGAACAAATATTTTGACAAAGTTGATCTGACCTAAAAATGACTGCATGGATTTTTTGTTATGAGGAAATGGGATTTCATAAATTTGTTTAATCATGTTAGGATCAATATAAATACCATCTTTGGAAACGATAAAGCCCAAGAGCTTTCCTTGATTTAGAGAAAAGAAGGATTTTTTGGGATTGAGTGAAATACCATACTTTCTACAGCGTTCAAAGATTTGATTCAAATCATGTAAATGGTTGGACATCTTTTTAGAAAACACAGTAATGTCATCTAAATAGACGACCACAGTTTTGTTGATCAATCCTTTGAAGTCTATATCCATTGCTCTTTGGAATGTATCTCCTGCGTTAATAAATCCAAAAGGCATTTTCTGATAGGCGTAAGTTCCCCATTTTGTTCTGAAAGTAGTTTTGAGTCTGTCATCAGGATGGACTAGAATTTGGTTGTATCCTGAAAAACCGTCTAGAAAGGACATTAGCTCAGAACCTGCTACCGAATGGAGTATCTGCTCCATGGTAGGTAATGGAAAATTATCTTTTTGGCTTGCCTTATTCAGATTTCTGAAATCTATACAAATCTTGATGTCACCATTTTTCTTCCTAACAGGCACCATATTGGAGACCCAGTTTGAATGCCGGACAGGAAAAATAATCTTTTCTTTCAAGAGTTTATTGAGTTCTGATTTTATCTGACTCTCTAAGTTTGGATGTATTTTTCTCAATTTTTGTTGAACTGGTTTTTGTTCAGAAAGCATTGGAATGGTATGCTGGATGATTGATGTATCATAAGTTTTTAAGTCATCATACTTCCAAGCGAAGACATGTTTATTTTTTCTCAATAATCTAATGAATGCTATCCTTTCTTCGACAGAAAGCCCTAGTCCTAAATTGACATTTTGAGGATTCTGCTCAGTACCAAGATTTATCAATTCAAATCTTAAAGTAGAACTTTGAAGTTTTGAATTGGTTGCCTGTTTAAACCTATCTTTAATATCATAGAGATCTTCCAGTTTGACCACAGGTTTTGGTATTGAGTTTTCCTCATGCTTTTCTTTCATCTGAAGATCATGATCATTTTAATCAACGATCTGATCATTGTAGGACTCATCGGAAGTTAAGAAATGTAAGATGTCTTCATCGTGATTAAACACTTGCCAATTGGTGACATTGTCAGGAATTGATGGCCTAAAAATCAACTCTACTGAAAATCTATCTGGGCTATAATCTTCGGAAGGTAGGAGTTTAGAAGCAACATTGGCTAACAAGTCGGCTGCTGCATTCTGGGATCTGGGAATAGGTGAAATATTGAATGCTAAGAAATGAGATATAAGTTCCTGGACTAAAGACTGATAGTGTTTGAGGTGATTAGAAAGACAATGGATTGTATTTCGAACTTGTTTTATAACAATCTCTGAATCACCAAACACTTTCAAATATTGGACTTTCAGGCCAATAGCTTTATATAGTCCTTGCACCAAGGCCTCATACTCAGTTGTATTATTCGTGCATTCAAATTCTAACCTACATGAAAGCATTGTTTTTTCTCCCTCAGGGCTGACTAGAATACACCCTGCTCCTGATCCTTCACTGGATTTAGAACCGTCAAAATATAAAGACCAAAATAAATAATTATCAACAATTTTATTTATAGAATTCTCAGTAACATTAACACATCTTGAACTGTCATTTTGTGAAAAATTTTCAATTTGGGATGTGAAATTGTTTACTAAGAATGGAGATGGTTCGGCAATATAATTTCCAAAGAATGATTCAGAAGAATAATTTCTCAATATATTATTATTAAATGCAATTGGCTGATTTTCTTATTCGAACTCTGTGACAGTATGGGTCATGTGTTTCTCCCGATTGATTTTTATTTGATTTGGCTTTCCCCTGTAGGGCAGCCACATATGAGACCAATCGGTAGAAATATACCCATGGAGCTTCTCAGACCAATCCCTTCTCAAGATTAAACCATAAAACTCAGGTATATCAGCGATTAAGATATCAATTCTTTGAACTACTCGTGGATCAGCCGCTAACCTGATAGTAACATAATTTTTTTCCCCTAAGACTTGAACTTTGGTTCTATCTAACTGCACAATGTGAATTGAAGACTTTTGGGGTTCTATGTTCAGTTTAGAACAAACTGAAGCTGGCATTATATTAGATGATGCCCCTGAGTCGATTAAACAGTTGTGTAGATTTCGATTGTAGATTTCGAACATGATTGTCTTGATTGAAATTATGGAATATGTTCAAACCTTCTTTCTTGAGAAAAGGTGTTCCATATTCTGAAAAGACTAAAAAATCAAAAAATTTAAAAAATGTAAAGAGGGTATACCCTAAAAGAAAGATCAAAGGGTAAAAAGAATAAAATGGTCAAAAAGAAATAAAAGAAATGAACCCCAAGCAAAAATAGACCAAGGAAAGTGTGCAAATCCAAATGCCACTACTATTTCATCTTCTGTAATAAAGAAATTGTGTGCAGCTTGTCAAACCTTTGCCACAATTCATGAATAAGTCAAACTGTTTAAACTTGGCTTAGTCATATTTCAATTTCATGTTGTAGATTAGAGAATAAATATCTAGCCAAATAGTTTAATCTTGGCAGATAAGTAGCTAGGTAGAGTGAATAAAAGGTGCTCAACAGTTTAATCTGAGCCCTTGGATGTAATAAGGGTAGAAATAGATAGATTTATCATGTAAAAAGAAAAAGATTGAAAAGGGTTTGCAAGTCAAAATGCACCCTAATAAAGAAGAGAAAATGGTAGTGTTAAGTAGATAGGGTAGGTAGATGGTGCTGCAAAGTGTTATCTGATGGATGTTGCTGCTACATATTGTTGATCCTTTACTTTCATCATAAGTACTGAAGCAGGAAATACACTGGAAGATTACGGCGAGCAAAGCTAAAAATCATTAACTTCCCTCATCACTTTTTCCCTTAAAAGTTTTACTAATTTCCCCCAAAGTACTAAGGTATTTGGAGATCAAAAGGGCTCAAGGCATTTCCTTGACTTCTGGAGGGACCGGACCCTCGGCCTAATGATCAAAAAGACCTAAGTACTTGAGATAATTCATCATCATAATCATTCACCTTCAACTTTCTCCTAAGTAAAATCATATTTTACTTAGGAAACTGATGCATAATTTCATAAAAATCCCTCAAGATAAATTGTTATTCTAAGTTTAAGTGTTGAAGATAAAATGTTGCAATTTACTTCACAAATTATCACTTTCTTAGATGTACAAAAATATTTTGAGTTTCCTTGTCCTTTGCCATATTAACATTTAACTCTATTTACTAAATCCCTAGTGAAATACCCTTTCCTAAGTATATAATTCCTTTGTTTATATATACCCCAAAAACCCCTTTATTATAATGTTTTAACCAAAGTATTTATCTCCCTAAAATTCATTAAAACCCGCTTCTACAAGCCCTTTGGTTAAAATATAGCGTTATACATTAATCCCGCCCCTATGGTGAATTAGTTGTATTAATTAATTTACCATATAATAAAAATATATATGAAAAAATCAAACTTTAGACATACAATATGTATGTTTAAAACCAAAAATACAAGGCCCGAAGTTTTATTCTTTCGGAAAAGTCTCCCGCCACCGTGGATTGTCCACCTGGCATTCCACCTAGCCAACTCCGCCGCAAACCCTTTCTTTTGCATACGGGATTAATTAAGTCATCTGGACTAATTAATAACTTTATCCGCCTATTAGATTTCCCCCGGAGTGATTAAAAAACGGTAAAAAGTGTTTAAAGCCCGACGGGCCCACATCTGGAATCTCCGCATGTTCCCCCATCGTTTCAGCCGTCGGATCAATCCTCCATAGATCAATGGTCCACGTGAACCCCGCTACCCATCCTTTGTGAGAAAGTTAATCAGCGGGGAACGAGCGGTATTTGAAAAGTCAGACATCCACGTGGCAAACGTTCTGTGGAATCGCTCCCCCCGCGATCAATACCACCCTCGACCAAAAGCGGTGCGGGGACTTCCCGCTTACCGCTTACCACCCGACTTTGCACACGTCACTCCCGTACGTCAATGACGTCATCCCTCGAAAAAATAAAAACTATTTTAAAAGCCATTTTTTCATGTTTTTCCTGTTATTTTCGTTATTCTGAAAACGACAGAGCTCCCGCTGCGATTTTTAAATTTCCACTGCAATTGACCAATTCACTCCAAGATTCCGCTGCGCCCGTGTTGAAGAATAGTCCTGCCATTACCTGTTACCTGTTAAAGAACCAGCTTCTGTCTAAAAGCAAGTATTTATCCTTTTCCGCCCCGACTGCAAATAAAACTCAGTGTTCTTTGTTTTTCGCTGAAATAGTGGTTAAAAATCGTCACTGAGCCCTTTCAAGGAGTTTTAAGACTGTGCAATTGTTCCCTGAACCGACGAGCTGTGCCAATTTCTTTCATTTTTAGAAATTCCGCCCAGCCTGTAAGGAAAACCAAAACCTCCATCTTGAATCCACAAGAACCAAAATGGAGGCCCCGACAGCTTTGAATATCACTCCACTAAATGCTCCCCACCGTGAATTGGAATATCTACCCTTGATAGATGAAGATTTCCAAATTAAAGACCTGCATTTTGATGAAAGTCCCCTATTGAGTTATTGTCGCTGCAGAGACGAATACTCAAAGGGGCAAGATCTTATAGGGTTGTGGGAATCCAATCTCCCAAGGTATCTCATTCCTTCAGTCCTTATTTTCCCTGAAATCATTCATTACTGTCATTCAAACTATGATCCTACATAGAGGGCTGTATTAGTTCCTGATCAAAGTGTTCTGTTTCCCATCACTCCCCAGGCTATCAATGCCATGTTACACTTTGAACCAGACCAAGAATTAGCACCATTTTCCATGGAAGGACTGATTGAGAAAACCAGGAAATTAACCCCAGAAAAGCTAAAATCCATGTGTCAGCATTTCATGTTACCTGAGCATCAGCCAAAAGGGTCTCCCCCCTATGGTTTTTACTATTTCAATACATTGGGAAGGCTCATTGTAAATATAATATCTTTTGTCTTAGGATTCAACACCAGTGAATATGTGGATGACATAACCTTGGCTTTGCTATCCATTTTTACTCCTGGGCAACCTCCTGAGATTAAATATGACTTTGCTTCCTTCATAGCCAACAAGATCCATGATCAATTCATTAGACTAGGTACTGAAAATTTTTTTAAGTACTCCTCCGTTATCTATCATCTTATGATCTATTATCAGTCAGAAAGGTTCCCTTTCCCTGTTCAAAAACTTGATGCCAAGGGAAATTCCAGGTCAGTCATATTTTGGTCCCCCATCATTCATTTTTCCTCTGATTCTTCCTACTCCTACTCAGAATTCATTGATCAGTTTGTATATCCTGCAACAACTTTGTTAACAGGAATTCCTCCCCCAAGACTCAGCAATGAAATTAGAAAGACTTTGCAATTGTCAAAGAGTTATAAGGTTGGGGATTGGTATTTGTATCAAAACCATACAGTCATCAGGATTTATGGATGTGAATTACATCCATTCAAGTTACCCAGATATGTACCAATGAGGATTTTTGCCTTAGAATACTTCAGACAAATGAACAATTCAGATGTGATCCATTTTTGCAATTTAAAGAAGAAAGCTCAGTTAAGGATCAAAAGCCAATTAGGTCCTTTCATCTGCAATTTTAGGGAGGCTGAGAGAGAAGCAGAAAATCTATTAGAGAAAAATTTCCAAACATCTTTCCGTTGGGTTCCTTATGACCCCTTTGGTTTTATTTGTGAAAAGAGATTAAAGAATAAATCATCTCCTTATATACACCACAAGATTCCTGATCTAGAACAGTATGCAAATCAAGATGAATGGGTTGAAGGAACACTTGTTGAGGAAGAAAGTGAAGCAGAAAAAATGAATAAAATTATGAAAGATGTTGAGAAGAACTTTGACCTAGAAACGTGTGGTCAAATGCAGGTACCCTACATTGGCACATCTTCAGCAGCCACCCTACAGCAAGCATTACAGGAAGACAGTCCATCAGTAGCAGCAGAACCCAAGGGTAAAGGAAAGGAACCTGTAATTCAGGTTATTGAAACTTTGGTCATGGCTGAAAAACCACAGAGTTCCAAAGCACCGGAACAATCTCAGGCTTCTCCCACACCAGCAAAACACATCCAAGTTCCAGAGATGCAAACTCCACTGAATGTGGAAATAGGAAAAAAGAGGCAAGCTCCAGATACCACACCTTCAAAAGGAGCCTCACAGGTTTATCAAACTAAAAAACACAAATCAGATCCACCTCCAGAGGTAGAAATTATAGATGAAGTATTTGATGATGGAAGGGAAGATAGTCAGCAAACTGGCACAGCAAGTGAAACAACCATAAGCCAGAAAGGGAAAGCTTTACAAAAGCAATTAAGCACTGAAGTATCTTCTTTCAGACCACCAAAGACAGACACCGGAGATATTAAAAGAACCTTCATTAATATTAAAACAAATAATGATCCATTGAAAATGAAGGTATATGATCAATATATGAAGATGGCTCCCCATAATCAAGAAAGGCTAATGTCAGCGTTTGACCTTTCACAAGGTAAAATGCTGATGAGCCACTTCAAAGCAAAAGTGCCAAAGCCAACTTCAGCAGCATATTACATCAGAACAAATTTTGAAGTTTTAGCAAAGGATATCCATCCCCTGGACCAGATAGAGCTTCACAGACAAACTGGGGAAATGGTCTATTCTACTCTTACCAACAAGGCCATGGCAGCTATAACGCTGCAGGATTCTTTGAATAACACTACTGCACAATTGAAAATTGAGAAGGCCTCCTCACAGGCCAAAGATAATAGAATAAAGTCTTTAGAAGAGATAATCATTGGTTTGGGTCACAATCCCAAAGACATTAAAGGTATTGAGGCATTGATAAAAAAGAAAGAGGATCATATAGCTGCACTCAGAAAACAGCTAAAACTACCAGCCTTGAGGCACCCTCAGACCCAAGAAGTTATAAAAGGGAATTCACAGGAAGAAATGATGGAGTTGCTCCTAAATATGACTGAGCGACTAAATGAAATAGAGAAGGAATTGGAAAAAGCATTGCAGGAACAGGAAACTATCAAGCAGACTTCAACAACAGGTACTACAACAACAGGGCAGCAGATACAACCATCTCAAGTGAATACTTCTGGCTTGAGTTCTGAGGACTTAATAAAACAAATGGAGAGTTTGCAACTGAGGGTCACATAACTCCAAGAAACAAAATTGCAATTAGTAAAATTGGAGGAAAAATATGACACATCTAAAAAGACAGCTGCTGATAACACCAGGGAGATAAAAAGGTTGGAAAAATTGGTTCAGGCTTTGGAAAAAGATCTTTCATTGGAGAAACCTTTAAACGAAATAAATGACATTCTTTGGGGTAACATCATTGAATTAATAAAGGGTATTTGGCCCTCTATTCAAGCTATTTTTGAGCAAAATGAGTTGGTTAAAATCGCCCAAGAAGAAATAAATAGAACCAGGAATGAATTGAGAGGCAGGCCTGAGCAGGCCAATCAGCTCATTCAATTTTTGAATTCCAGAACAAAGCAACAGCTTGCATTGTTAGGAATTGATGACAGGACAGGCGCAGTTTTGGAAGCAAAGAGAGTTTTCACCAAGAGGACTTTCATGCAAAATTTAGAAAGAAAGTGTACAGACATTTTGGTTGATATCAACGTTTTCAGAGAGAAATTTCAAGCTTTGCTGGATAGTGGGTTACCAAGTCCCATGCTCACAGAAGATCAAATAGTAGACCTGGAAACCTATGAGAAGAGAATAAAGGATCATGCTAAAAATACAGTTGTTTGTTCTACTAGTTCGTCAGAATCTGCATTACCAACTGGGAAAAGTATCTATGATAAAGTGAGGAATTTATTTCATCTGGAGCATGAAATAAAGTATCTATTTCCGAATGAGCCCACTTTTTATAAACTTACTGAAGCAGATGAAACTTTAAGAAAGCTCAGAAGAACTATGATACCAGATGATCAATGGTGGAAGGAAATGTTGGAAATTCTATAAAATTTGTTTTCAGGATGAGAATTTATCTTTACTATCAAGTAAATGGTAAAAACAGGAAAACAGATGAAATAGTATCAGGTGAAAAGGTTAAAGAGTATCCGTGAGAATAAAGAGTGTCCAACAAGCCAAAGAAATACTGCAAGGGACAGCACAGAGCCCTATTTCAGCACTTACCTCCAGCACGTCCACGAAGAAAGGAACAGCACATCGGCAGTTATTCATTATTCTATCCACGAGACCATTTGTCTCTTGTTTGTTTGTAAATTATGCTTTAAGTCAGCCTAGGTTATTGGCTAAAATAGTGTAAGATTGTTTAAGATTATTTTGTGTATAAATAAGCCCTCAAAGAGAGTATTGAGGGTGGATTCTATTACTCTGCTGTAACATTGAGATTTTCGAAACAAAAGCTTTTGGAGAAATTTACTTGTGGCTTACTGGATGACGATTTAAAGCATTGGACTTGTTGCAGGATTCATGTGTTGGACTACAGTTCAATAAGTGTTTCTACCCTTTTTATGAAATTTTATATTAGTTTATAATACCATCATATCCATTTCTGAATAATTTACATAAAGGATTGAAACAGAATTTGCTTAATTGTAGTCTGTTTTCAAATGTGATTGTTCTTAATGTTTTCTTCTAAATTAGCTATAAGCATGAATTCTTAAATGCTCCTGCTTTGCTAATTTAAACACTGTTGATTACTATAATAAAGAATTCTTCATTTCTCTTTGTTTGTAGTCATCTCATTTCTTTCGTTTGAACATGGTGAAAGATTCTTAGCTGCCTTTCATCCCTTCAAGATCATCCCATCCACTTTAAATTTTAAGGATTGTTCTCTGTCTAGCTATCTTGCCCTGTAATACCATCTTGTGCTTAGAATAGAAATCCGGTAAAGCCATCCTTTGACTCCATAGCCCAATGGACTGAAAGCTCTCAACCTTGCCCTTAGTTTGTGGATTCCACCATTTTTCCAAAACAAACTTTGAATCTATAACTAGCCTAAAACCTTCCAAGAACAAAGACAAATCATAAAGAGAGAGCCCTCTCTGGATGCAGATTGGCTAGATTCTGCATCTAAAAGGTTGGTTTGTGGTTACCTCGGGTATACTTTCCTCTTACACAACTTCTAGGAAAACCTGAGTGATAACATAGTGGCGACCATACTGGGGACCTGAATCATTTTATTGATTGTATTGTTTGATTTATAAGCTATAGATAGAGTCTGAAGATCAGCCAAGAAGCCTTTGAAATTGCTTTTGCTTTGCAAATGCAAAAGTAAATAAATGTTGCTTCAGTCTATCTCTGATTTAGCTTATATATTGAAACCTTAGTTTCAAATTTTTTAATCAGATCCTCTAGTTTAAGAGATCTTTGAGAAAATTTTAATCATACATCATTATTTCTTGAAGAATTTGTAGAAGTTGTATTTATTTTTTCAATCAAAATCAAAAATCCAAAAAAAAAACACATAGTCTAGGAAAACTGGCTTCAGAAAGGATTCGACATACTAGGTCAAACCCTGACCCCAATCCACCACCAATATTTGAAAATCCAAATCTGATTCCTAGGATTCTTAGAAGACAAGGAAGTCAAGAAAGTTCTGAAAGAGGAAGTCAGGAGAGTACAGGAAGTTCTAGACCATTTTCTAGATCTGCATCTTGTCCTGTGAAAATTATATATATTGATGACATTCCTTTTGATGCACGATTTGAAACATCTTTGTTTGTGAATTTTTCTGAAACTGAATTATCTAGATTAGTTCCAGATCCATTGTTCTTTGAAGATTTGCAATACAGATTTGTTTCACATCATCTTGACAGAGAATTGTATAACTCTATTCAGTCTGAGCAAACCTTTGAAGAAAATTCAAACATCTCTGTATTAATTACTGAAACTTCTGCAAGTTCAGTTGTTTTTTCCCAAGCTTTTCAAACACCTGTTGCACCCCCTACTCCTCCATCTTCTCCTCTTGCTAGATCATCTTCTCCTTCTGCTAGACCATCTACTCCTGTTATCCCACTTTATCTTCCAATGGCTAATCGATATGCCCCTTTACAGTTACCAACCAACCCTCCAGCTTTACCTCAGGACTACCAGAGTAAGATCACACCTTTCGATGGATCAGGTACTTACACAGCTCAACAACACACCAAAAGGATGACTGATTACTTTGAGTTTTATGAGATTGATACTGATAATATCCGAATGAGAATTTTCGTTCAGAGTCTTACTGGAGAAGTTAGAACTTGGTTTAGGCCTCTTACCCCAAATAGTATTGCTGATTTAGAAGCTTTGTATAGGGCATTCTTGAACAGATGGGAGAAAAAGAAGGATCCTCTCCAGATCCTATCAGAATTTGAAAAATTAAGAAGAAGACCAAACGAAACCGTACAAGATTACATCATAAGATTCAATGAATCATATAATGCAGTTCCTCAAAACCTAAGACCCCCACCCAACAACGTGTTGGTTAAATTTCCAGATGGTTTTGACTCCGATATAGCTTATTCCCTTAGGGAAAGAGCTCCTCAAACACTAGAGGAAATGCAAAGCATAGTGGTGAGTGTAGAAGGAAATCTGATAGAAAAACGAGCCAGAGCTAGGGCAGAAAGAAGAATGCCTATGAATGAAGAACCTTCACCTTTTGAAAAGAAGCTGGATGTAATCATTAAAGGCATGGAAAGATTAGGAGACAGAGTGGAAACCATTGAAAGAAAGTCTTCTACTGACAATCAGAATGTTGCAAGAAACCCGAACTTTAGGAGGAATCTGAATCAAAATAGTGGAAAGAATGTTCCTGATCAGAACATTAGGCCACCCTTACAAGAAAATTTTGTTGAAGGCTCAACTTCTGAAGAACCTACAGAAGATGTAGAAATAAACAATGTAACAGATGACAAAAATGAACCAGAGGTCTTCCTATCCCAGGATGATCAAGAGAATCACGTCCTTGAAACATTCCAAACTCATTCAGGTGAGACTTTTGATTTCAAGGAAGGCTATGACACAGCAATCTACGAGGTTCATAAACAGTACAACTTGAGAAGTAGGAGGATTGATGTACCAGAGAATAGCAAACAGAAAACCACAAAACAGAATGTCAAAGGTAAACAAAACATTCCCCCTGTACAAAACAGTCCCCAAGTACAAATTTTGTCTAGAATAACTCCCAACCCTTCAAATCCAATAATTGAAGATGTCTCTGACAACCAATCAATCAATAAACAACAATCTACTACATTTCCTCCTGTGGAAAATGAAGAAGAGACAGTAGAAGTTAGTTCAGGTACCTCTTCAAAACAGAACTTTATTCATGAAAAAGAGAAAAACATTGAAGATCCAAAAAACAGAGAAAATCCAACTGTGCAAAACACTAAAACTCAAACAGAAAAACCCTTCAATCTAGAGGCTGAAATAGGCAAACTTAAGATAGTTGTTCCTTTATCAAAATTGGCTAAACATGATGTCTATAGGAGTCAGATTACCAAGTCCCTAAACATTAACATTACTGGATTGGATGATTCAGTAAACATTCTTGATGATCAACCCAAACTTCTTTTTGGCCTTGAGGTTAATGGTAAACCAGAAAGTGGAGGAACTCCTCCATTTTATGTAAGCCTGAATGTTCATGACAAGATACTCCATAATGCAATGCTAGATTCTGGAGCATCTCACAATTTGATGCCAAAAGCAGTAATGGAAAGATTGAATCTAGATATTACTAGACCGTACAAAGATTTGTTTTCATTTGATTCTAGTCAGGTAAAATGTTTAGGTTTGATTAAAGATCTGTGTGTCACTTTGGTCCAATACCCTGCTAAGTCTGTTTTAATGGACATAGTAGTTGCTGATATTCCACCTAAATATGGTATGTTATTGTCTAGATATTGGGGTGCTAAACTTGGAGGGTCTATTCAACTAGACATGTCATATGCAACTATTTCAGTATTTGGTCAGCCTAAAAGGTTATATAGAGAAACCTTGATGAAGTACTTAGTGAGTAGCCATGAGAAGCCTGAAAACTTCCCTGTTTACTCTGTACATTCTGACATGGATTCTTTTATTTTATACAATGCTGAGTCAGATATTCCTACTGAAATAGAAGCTCTAGAATTAGAAATCATAAACAAAACCACTGTTAAAATTGAAGAAATCTCTGAAAACAAAGAAACAACAGATGATCAAGAAATACCTGAAGAAATTAAACAACTAGCTCCTGTCAAGAAACACTTTAAAACAATTGATGAAGATTATGAACATGAAATTCTATGGAATTTAGAGTTTGATGGCTCAGTAAACAGACTAGGGGCAGGAGTTGGGATTTGGTTACATAATGTTGAGAACAATTATGCAGAAGGTCATGCTTATAGGTTGAATTTCAAATGCACTAACAACATGGCAGAGTATGAAGCTCTTTTATTAGGGCTTAAACATGTCAAGAAGTTAGGAGCTATTAGGGTATCAATCATAGGAGACTCCGAACTAATCATTCAACAGATTAAAGGAGAATGTTCAACAAAAGACATGAGATCGAAACAATACAGAGAGACAGTTGTAGAGATTCTCAACACATTTTTACAAGCCCAACTTGCCAAGATTCCCAGGAAACAAAATTTGCATGCTCACAGTTTAGCAATGTTT
The DNA here is from genome assembly GCA_034641835.2 of Pinus albicaulis. Lineage (NCBI taxonomy): Eukaryota > Viridiplantae > Streptophyta > Pinopsida > Pinales > Pinaceae > Pinus > Pinus albicaulis. The sequence goes on from CM076576.1 coordinate 268,340,258, forward strand.
GCTAGTACATGCAAGTTACCTTTCGACCCTAATCATCAGTTTTCAGTTGAAATTAGGCATAGGCCTGCTATACCAGACAATCTTTTGAATTGGCAAGTATTTGTGAATAACAATCAAATCAATAATTTTTTGACACTTCAAAGTGAGTTTTCTAACTGTAATATAGATGAAGACATAACCATTGATGAATTTGATCAAGAAAAAGAACAAAAAATAGAAATTTCAAGAGAAAATGCAATTCATATGCTGCATCCTACCACATTCACTGAAAAAGACATGCAAAATTTGAAACATATGGAATTTGATGAGATCATAGATGATGAAACAGAAATCATTAATTTGAAAGATAATCAATTACCCAAAGGATTAACACCTTTGGAATATCTGTTTGACTCAAATGATATTCCATTTAGACCTAAAATGGAACCTGTCAAGGCTGATATGGAAGAATGCAACTTAGGAACCCCAGAAAATCCCAAAATGGTCAAGTTGTCCAAATCTCTTCCAAAAGATCAGAAGGTTAAATATGTTGAACTATTAAAAGAATTCCAGGATGTTTTTGCCTGGAGTTATGAAGACCTCAAATATTATGATACATCCATCATTCAACACACTATACCTTTGAAACCTGACCAGAAACCTTTTAAACAAAAGCTTAGGAGAATAAATCTTGTTTTATTACCCTCAATTGAAAAGGAAATCAAAAGGATGTTTGAAGCAGGGATTATAGCTCCAATCAGATTCTCAGAATGGGTTTCTAACCTGGTACCAACAAGGAAAAAGACAGGAGAAATTAGACTGTGTGTCGACTTAAGAAATTTGAATAAAGTTTCTTTAAAAGACAACTATCCTCTGCCGAAAATGGACCACATTCTGCAAAGGGTAGTAGGATCTTCGAGAATATCACTACTGGATGGATTTTCAGGGTACAACCAGATTCTGGTTCATCCTGATGATCAGGATAAAACAGCATTCACAACACCATGGGTACGTTTAAATATGTCAAAATGCCATTTGGGCTCAAGAATGCAGGAGCTACATTTCAAAGAGCAATGGATATTGCTTTTGCTAAAGAGATACATGATTTTCTGGTAATTTACCTAGATGATTTGACTGTTTTTTCTAAAACAGATCAGGAACATTTAGATCACTTAAGACAAGTATTTATAAAGTGCAGAAAATATGGAATTTCTTTAAACCCTAAGAAGTCATTGTTGGTTTGGAAGAAGGAAAGCTCTTAGGGCACATTATTTCTAAAGATGGCATTAGGATTGATCCAGAAAGAATTCAAGCAATTTTGCAAATACCCCACCCCAGAAACATAAAAGAGTTGCAAGCATTCATAGGAAAAATTAATTTCTTGAGAAGATTTATTTCTAGTATAGCAGAGTTACTTAGATTACTGACTAACATGTTGAGGAAAGATTCAAGCATTGACTGGACTGTAGAAGCCAAACAATCATTCGAGGAAATTAAAATGGCTTTAACAAGGACACCAGTTCTGACCAGTCCCAAATTTGATAGAGACTTTATTATTTTTTCATTTGCTTCTGAACATACTGTTGCAGCTGTTTTACTTCAAAAAGATGACCAAGGGTGTGAAAAGCCAATAGAATTTTTTAGTAAAGCACTGAGGGATGCATCTCTAAAATACAATATTATGGAAAAACAAGCTTTTGCATTGGTAAAAGCAATCAAAGATTTCAGAGTCTACATATTATATTCTCATGTGATAGCCTATGTGCCTAATGCAGTAGTTAAAGATATTTTGACTCGAGATGGCATTGAAGGTAAACGAGGTAAGTGGATAGCTACCATTTTAGAATATGATATTGAGATTAAGCCAACAAAACTGATAAAAGGCCAAGGTTTAGCACAACTCATGACAAAAACCAATTGCCAAGCCTTAGACATCAATGAACTGGATAACGAGCAGGAGATGGCGACTCCTCAGATCAGTCAAGCTTTCTTAGATTCACCCTGGTACACCGATATAATTCATGTTTTATTAAACCTGCAGGCTCCTCCAGAGTTGTCCAGAACCAAAAGAAGATTTTTAAAAATGACATCTTTGAAATATTGTATTTTAGATAGCACTCTATTTTGGAAAAATCATGAAGGAATCTTGTTGAATTGCCTCTTAAAAGATGAAGCTGATAAAATTCTTAATGAATTTCATGCAGGTGATTGTGGAGGACATCTCTACTGGAAATCTACTGCAGACAAAATTTTGAGGGCTGGGTTTTACTGGCCAACATTATTTTCTGATGTTAAGAAATTTGTAACAAGTTGTCACAAGTGTCAAATATTTGAGGGTAAAAGAAAGTTGTTACCTCTGCCTTTAAAACCAATTTCCACATAAATACCTTTTCAACAATGGGGATTAGATTTTATTGGAGAAATTCACCCCCCTTCCTCAGGGCAACACAGATGGATTTCAACTGCTACAGACTACTTCACTAAATGGATTGAAGCCATCCCATGTAGACAGTCCAATGATTTTGTAATCATAGGGTTTTTAGAAGCCAACAGACTTTCAAGATTTGGCTGTCCAGAAAAGATTATAACAGACAATGCTGCTGCATTTAAATCAAAGAAAATGATTAGTTTCTGCCATAAATATCATATTACTTTAGGCCATTCAACAGCCTATTACCCTCAGGGTAATGGACTAGCAGAATCCTCCAATAAAATCTTGATCAATATCATTAAGAAATTGTTGGAGGAAAATAAAAAGAACTGGCACAAGAAACTGACCAATGCATTGTGGGCAGACAGACTTACAACTAAGAAATCTATTGGGACTAGTCCATATGAGTTAGTTTATGGTCTAGAAGCAAGATTCCCATCATCTTTAGGAATCCCTGTTATGAAATTACTTCAGGAGGCTCAAGTGGAGCCAAATGACATTCAAAGAAGAATTAATCAAACAATCCACCTGCAGCAAACCAGAGAAGAGGTATACCAAATATCACAAGTCTTACAGGAAAAGCTAAAGAAAATGTTTGATAAAAAGACTAAAGCAGAGGATTTTCAATTAGGAGACAAGGTCCTAAGATGGGATTCTAGAAGAGAAGAAAAAGGGAAACATGGAAAGTTTGATTTCTTGTGGAAAGGGCCATATATCATTCATGCCTTGCAGGGAAACAACACTTACTTTTTGAAGGACTTGGACAATTCAGAAGTTGAAGAAGGACCAGTCAATGGTCGAATGCTCAAGCATTATTTTGATCCCATTTATTAGAGTTTTTAATGTTTCTAACTTGTACATAATATATTGTTTTTTGTTTTGTTTTTGTTAATGCAGTTTGGATTGGATGGTGACTTCTGGAAGTTGAAGCCCGAAGTGAAGGCCCTAAGCTTCAAAAGTTTCACCATCATATGTAAAATAAAGCTACCAGAAAGGAGGAAGGTTTCATACTTTCAGTTTGGAGACATTTTGAGGCATCTGACCTGTTGTTCTTGACTTTTCACAAGGAAAAGCCATCCCCAAGTGGAGCCAGTGTTAGCCTCCTATACCAATAGGTTTCATCTTTCATGATTGTCTTGATTGAAATTATGGAACATATTCAAACCTTCTTTCTTGAGCAAAGGTGTTCCATATTCTGAAAAGACTAAAAAATCAAAAAATTTAAAAAATGTAAAGAGGGTATACCCTAAAAGAAAGATCAAAGGGTAAAAAGAATAAAATGGTCAAAAATAAATAAAAGAAATGAACCCCAAGCAAAAATAGACCAAGGAAAGTGTGCAAATCCAAATGCCACTACTATTTCATCTTCTGTAATAAAGAAATTGTGTGCAGCTTGTCAAACCTTTGCCACAATTCATGAATAAGTCAAACTGTTTAAACTTGGTTTAGTCATATTTTAATTTCATGTTGTAGATTAGAGAATAAATATCTAGCCAAATAGTTTAATCTTGGCAGATAAGTAGATAGGTAGAGTTAATAAAAGGTGCTCAACAGCTTAATCTGAGCCCTTGGATGTAATAAGGGTAGAAATAGATAGATTTATCATGTAAAAAGAAAAAGATTGAAAAGGGTTTGCAAGTCTAAATGCACCCTAATAAAGAAGAGAAAATGGTAGTGTTAAGTAGATAGGGTAGGTAGATGGTGCTGCAAAGTGTTATCTGATGAATGTTGCTGCTACATATTGTTGATCCTTTACTTTCATCATAAGTACTGAAGCAGGAAATACACTGGAAGATTACAGCGAGCAAAGCTAAAAATCATTAACTTCCCTCATCACTTTTTCCCTTAAAGTTTTACTAATTTCCCCCAAAGTACTAGGGTACTTAGAGGTCAAAAGGGCTCAAGGCATTTCCTTGACTTCTGGAGGGACCGGACCCTCGGCCTAATGATCAAAAAGACCTAAGTACTTGAGATAATTCATCATCATAATCATCCATCCTTAACATGGTCCTAAGTAAAACCCCCTTTTACTTAGGAACATCATGCACAATTCCATAAAAATCCCTCATCATAACTTGCTATTCTAAGTTTAAGTGTTGGAGATAAAATGTTACAATTTACTTCACAAGTTATCACTTTCTTAGATGTGCAAAAATATTTTGATTTTCCTTGTCCTTTGCCATATTAACATTTAACTATATTTACTAAATCCCTAGTCAAATACCCTATCCTAAGTATATAAATCCCTTTTTATAAATAACCCAAAAAACCCCCCTATTATAAAGTTTAACCAAAGTATTTTATATCCCCGCGCATTTAAAATAAAAACCCATTATATGCCCTTTGGTTAAAAATATCAATATGTTATAATCCCGCCCTTATGGTAATTAAATAATGTTATTGGTTACCATATAATAAAATATATATACAAAAAACTTTAAATATGCGATATCTATGTTTAAAAAACAAAAAAATAGGAATAAAACTTCGGAGAAGTCTTGCGCCGCCGTGGATTGTTCACCTGGCAGTCCACCTAACCAAACCTCACTGCAACCCATTTCTTACAATTCGGGATTAATTAGTCATCAGGACTAATTAAATAACCTTTTATCCGCTTATTAAATATTCCCCAGAGTGATTAAATAACGTTAAAAAGTGTTTTAAAGCCCGACGGGCCCACATCTGAAACCTCCGCCTATTCCCCCATTGCTTCAGCCGTTGGATCAACCCTCCGCAAATCAATGGTCCACGTGAACCCCGCTACCCATCCTTTGTGAGAACGTTAACCAGCGGGGAACGAGCGGTATTTGAAAAGTCCACCATCCACGTGGCAAACGTTCTGTGGAATCGCTCCCCCCGCGATCAATACCACCCTCGACCAAAAGCGGTGCGGGGACTTACCAGTTACCGCTTACCGCTTATCATCTGACTTTGCATACGTCACCCCGTACGTCAATGACGTCACACCTCGAAAAAATAAAAACCCTTTTGACTTGCAAATAAAGCCATTTTTTCATGTTTTTCCTGTTATTTTCGTTATTCTGAAAACGATAGAGCTCCCGCTGCGATTTTCAAATTTCCACTGCAATTGACCGATTCACTCCAAGATTCCGCTGCGCCCGTGTTGAAGAACAGTCTCGCCATTACCTGTTACCTGTTAAAGAACCAGTTTCCTTATAAAAACAGGTATTTATCCTTTTCCGCCCCGACTGTAAATAAAACTCAGTGTTCTTTGTTTTTCGTTGAAATAGTGATTAAAAATCGTCACTGAGTCCTTGCCAGAGGTTTAAAAAACTGTGTAATTGCTCCCTGAACCACCAAATTGTGCTAATTTCCTCCATTTCAGAAATCATGCCCGGTCTGTAAGGAAAACCAAAAACCTCCATTTTGAATCCACAAGAACCAAAATGGAGGTCCCGGCAGCTCTGAATATCACTCCATTGAATGCTCCTCACCGTGAATTGGACTATTTGCCTTTGATAGATGAAGATTTCCAAATTAAAGACCTGCATTTTGATGAAAGTCCCCTATTGAGCTATTGTCGCTGCAGAGACGAATACTCAAAGGGGCAAGATCTTATAGGGTTGTGGGAATCCAATCTCCCAAGGTATCTCATTCCTTCAGTCCTTATTTTCCCAGAAATCATCCATTACTGCCATTCAAACTATGATCCCACACAGAGGGCTGTAATAGCTCCTGATCAAAGTGTTTTGTTTCCCATCACTCCCCAGGCTATCAATGCCATGTTACACTTTGAACCAGACCAAGAATTAGCACCATTGTCCATGGAAGGATTGATTGAGAAAACCAGGCAATTAACCCCAGAAAAGCTAAAATCCATGTGTCAGCATTTCATGTTACCTAAGCATCAGCCAAAAGGGTCTCCCCCCTATGGTTTTTACTATTTCAATACATTGGGAAGGCTCATTGTAAATATAATATCTTTTGTCTTAGGATTCAACACCAGTGAGTATGTGGATGAGATAACCTTGGCTTTGCTATCCATTTTTACTCCTGGGCAACCTCCTGAGATTAAATATGACTTTGCTTCCTTCATAGCCAACAAGATCCATGATCAATTCATAAGGCTAGGTACTGAAAAAGTTTTTAAGTACTCCCCCGTTATCTATCATCTTATGATCTATTATCAGTCAGAAAGGTTCCCTTTCCCTGTTCAAAAACTTGATGCCAAGGGAAATCCCAGGTCAGTCATATTTTGGTCCCCCATCATTCATTCTTCCTCTGATTCTCCCTACTCCTACTCAGAATTCATTGATCAGTTTGTATATCCTGCAACAACTTTGTTAACAGGAATTCCTCCCCCAAGACTCAGTAATGAAATTAGAAAGACCTTGCAACTATCAAAGAGTTATAAGGTTGGGGATTGGTATTTGTATCAAAACCATACAATCATCAGGATTTATGGATGTGAATTACATCCATTCAGGTTACCCAGATATGTACCAATGAGGATTTTTTCCTTGGAATACTTCAGGCAAATGAACAATTCAGATGTAATCCATTTTTGTAATGTAAAGAAGAAAGCCCAATTAAGAATCAAAAGTCAATTAGGTCCCTTCATCTGCAATTCTAGGGAGGCTGAGAGAGAGGCAGAAAATCTATTACAGAGAAAGTTCCAAACATCTTTCCGTTGGGTTCCTTATGACCCAGTTGTTTTTATTTGTGAAAAGAGATTAAAGAATAAATCATCTCCTTATATACACCACAAGATTCCTGATCTAGAACAGTATGCAAATCAAGATGAATGGGTTGAAGGAACACTTGTGGAGGAAGAAAGTGAAGCAGACAAAATGAATAAAATTATGAAAGATTTTGAGAAGAACTTTGACCTAGAAACGTGTGGTCAAATGCAGGTACCCTACATTGGCACATCTTCAGCAGCCACTCTACAGCAAGCATTACAAGAAATCATTCCATCAGTTGCAACAGAACCCAAGGGTAAAGGAAAGGAACCTGTAATCCAGGTTATTGAAACTTTGGTTATGGCGGAAAAACCACAGACTTCCAAAGCACCGGAACAATCATAGGCTTCTCCCACACCAGCAAAGCACATCCAAGTTCCAGAGTTGCAAACCCCATTAAATGTGGAAATAGGGAAAAAGAGGCAGGCTCCAGATACCACACCTCCAAAAGGGGCCTCACAGGTACATCAGACTAAAAAACACAAATCTGATCCACCTCCAGATGCAGAAATTATAGATGAAGTATTTGATGATGGAAGGGAAGATAGTCAGAAAACTGGCACAGCAAGTGAAACAAACATAAGCCAGAAAGGAAAAGCTTCACAAAAGCAATTAAGCACTGAAGTATCTTCTTTCAGACCGCCAAAGACAGACACTGGAGATATTAAAAGAACCTTCATTAATATTAAAACAAAGAATGATCCATTGAAAATGAAGGTATATGATCAATATATGAAGATGGCTCCCCATAATCAAGAAAGGCTAATGTCAGTGTTTGACCTTTCACAAGGTAAAATGCTGATGAGCCACTTCAAAGCAAAAGTGCCAAAGCCAACTTCAGCAGCAGATTACATCAGAACAAATTTTGAAGTTTTAGCAAAGGATATCCATCCCCTGGACCAGATAGAGCTTCACAGACAAACTGGGGAAATGGTCTATTCTACTCTCACCAACAAGGCCATGGCAGCTATAACGCTGCAGGATTCTTTGAATAACACTACTGCACAATTGAAAATTGAGAAGGCCTCCTCACAGGCCAAAGATAATAGAATAAAATCTTTAGAAGAGATAATCATTGGTTTGGGTCACAATCCCAAAGACATTAAAGGTATTGAGGCATTGATAAAGAAGAAAGAGGATGATATAGCTGCACTCAGAAAACAGCTAAAACTACCAGCCTTGAGGCACCCTCAGACCCAAGAAGTTATAAAAGGGAATTCACAGGAAGAAATGATGGAGTTGCTCCTAAATATGACCGAGCGACTAAATGAAACAGAGAAGGAATTGGAAAAAGCATTGCAGGAACAGGAAACTATCAGGCAGACTTCAACAACAGGTACTACAACAACAGGGCAGCAGATACAACCATCTCAAGTGAATACTTCTGGCTTGAGTTCTGAGGACTTAATAAAACAAATGGAGATTTTGCAACTGAGGGTCACAGAACTCCAAGAAACTAAATTGCAATTAGTAAAATTGGAGGAAAAATATGACACATCTAAAAAGACAGCTGCTGATAACACCAGGGAGATAAAAAGGTTGGAAAAATTGGTTCAGGCTTTGGAAAAAGATCTTTCATTGGAGAAACCTTTAAACGAAATAAATGACATTCTTTGGGGTAACATCATTGAGTTAATAAAGGGTATTTGGCCCTCTATTCAAGCTATTTTTGAGCAAAATGAGTTAGTTAAAATAGCCCAAGAAGAAATAAATAGAACCAGGAATGAATTGAGAGGCAGGCCTGAGCAGGCCAATCAGCTCATTCAATTTTTGAATTCCAGAACAAAGCAACAGCTTGCATTGTTAGGAATTGATGACAGAACAGGTACAGTTTTGGAAGCGAAGAGAGTTTTCACCAAAAGGACTTTCATGCAAAATTTAGAAAGAAAGTGCACAGACATTTTGGTTGACATCAACATTTTCAGAGAGAAATTTCAAGCTTTATTGGATAATGGGTTACCAAGTCCCATGCTCACAGAAGATCAAATAATAGACTTGGAAACCTATGAGAAGAGAATAAAGGCTCATGCTAAAAATACAGCTGCTTGTTCTACTAGCTCGTCAGAATCAACATTACCAACCGGGAAAAGTATCTATGATAAAGTGAGGAATTTATTTCATCTGGAACATGAAATAAAGTATCTATTTCCGAATGAGCCTACCTTTTATAAACTTACTGAAGCAGATGAAACTTTAAGAAAGCTCAGAAGAACCATGATACCAGATGATCAATGGTGGAAGGAAATGTTAGAAATTCTATAAAAGTTGTTTTCAGGATGAGAATTTATCTTTACTATCAAGTAAATGGTAAAAACAGGAAAACAGATGAAAGAGTATCAGGTGAAAAGGTTAAAGAGTATCCGTGAGAATAAAGAGTGTCCAACAAGCCAAAGAAATACTGCAAGGGACAGCATAGAGCCCTATTTCAGCACTTACCTCCAGCACGTCCACGAAGAAAGGAACATCACATCGGCAGTTATTCATTATTCTATCCATGAGACCATTTGTCTCTTGTTTGTTTGTAAATTATGATTTAATTCAGCCTAGGTTATAGGCTGAAATAGTGTAAGATTGTTTAAGATTATTTTGTGTATAAATAAGCCCTCAAAGAGAGTATTGAGGGTGGATTCTATTACTCTGCTGTAACATTGAGATTTTCGAAAAAAAAGCTTTTGGAGAAATTTACTTGTGGCTTACTGGATGACGATTTAAAGCATTGGACTTGTTGCAGGATTCATGTGTTGGACTACAGTTCAATACGTGTTTCTACCCTTTGTCTGAAATTTTATATTAGTTTATAATACCATCATATCCATTTCTGAATAATTTACATAAAGGATTGAAACAAAATTTGCTTAATTGTACTCTGTTTTCAAATGTTATTATTCTTAATGTTTTCTTCTAAATTAGTTATAAGCATGAATTCTTAAATGCTCTTGCTTTGCTAATTTAAACACTGTTGATTACTATAATAAAGAATTCTTCATTGCTCTTTATTTGTAGTCATCTCATTTCTTTCTTTTGAACATGGTGAAAGATTCTTAGCTGCCTTTCATCCCTTCAAGATCATCCCATCCACTTTAAATTTTAAAGGATTGTTCTCTATCTAGCTATCTTGCCCTGTAATACCATCTTGTGTTTAGAATAGAAATCCAGTAAAGCCATCCTTTGACTCCATAGCCCAATGGACTGAAAGCCCTCAACCTTGCCCTTAGTTTGTGGATTCCACCATTTTCCCAAAACAAACTTTGAATCTATAACTAGCCTAAAACCTTCCAAGAATCAAAGACAAATCATAAAGAGAGAGCCCTCTCTGGATGCAGATTGGCTAGATTCTGCATCTAAAAGGTTGGTTTGGTGGTTACCTCGGGTATACTTTCCTCTTACTTAGGAAAACCTGAGTGATAACATAGTGGCGACCACAACGGGGATACGAATCATTTTATTGATACTATTGTTTGATTTATAAGCTATAGACGAGTACGAAGATCAGCAGGAAGCCTTTGAAATTGCTTTTCTCTTGCCAATCTGAAAGTAAATAAAAATTTAACCCCGAGTCTATCTACGAGTTTGGCTTATATGCGAACCTTAGTTTTCAAAAAATTTCAATCGAATTCTCTAGTTTAACGGATCTTTGAGAAAATTTTAATCATACATCATTATTTCTTGAAGAATTTGTAGAAGTTGTATTTATTTTTTGATTAAAATCCAAAAAATCAAAAAACACATAGTCTAGGAAAAGCGGCTTGAAAGGATTCGACATACTAGGTCAAACCACGACCCCAATCCACCACCAATATTTGAAAATCCGTCTGATTCCTAGAATTCTTAGAAGACAAGGAAGTCAAGAAAGTTACGAAAAGGAAGTCGGGGAAAGTACGGAAGTTCTAGACCACTTTCTAGATTTGCATCTTGTCCTATTGAAAATTATATATATTGATGACATTCCTTTTGATGCACGATTTGAAACATCTTTGTTTGTGAATTTTTAAGAAAGCTGAATTTATCTAGATTAGTTCCGGATCCATTTTTTCTTTGAATATTTGCAATACGGTTATTCCATCATCTTGAAAATTGTATAACTCTATTCGGTACGAGCAAACCTTTGAAGAAAGTTCAAACATCTACGTAATTACTAAAGCACGCAAGTTGAGTTGTTTTTCCCAAGCTTTTCAAACACACATTTGCACCCCTACTCCTCCATCTCCTCTGCTAGACCATCTTCTCCTCCTTTGCTAGACCATCTACTCTGTTATCCACTTTATCTTCCAATGGCTAATCGATATGCCCCTTTATAGTTACCGACCAACCCTCCCGGCTTTACCTCGGGACTACCGGAGTAAGATCACACCTTTCGATGGATCGGTACTTACACGGCTCAACAACACACCAAAAGGATGGCTTGATTATTTTGAGTTTTATGAGATTGATGCGATAATATCAGGAATGAGAATTTTCGTTGAGTCTTCTTGGAGAAGTTAGAACTTGGTTTAGGGCTCTTACCGAACAATATTGCTGATTTAGAAGCTTTGTATAGAGGCATTCTTGAGCAGATGGGAGAAAAGAAGGATCCTCTTCGAGATCCTTCCCGAATTTGAAAAATTGAGAAGAAGACCAAACGGCTTAGTACAAGATTACATCATAAGATTCAATGAATCATCTGTCAGTTCCTCAAAACCTAGACCCCCACCCAACAACGTGTTGGTTAAATTTCCGGATGGTTTGACTCAGGTATATAGCTTATTCCCTTAGGGAAAGAGCTCCTCGGACACTAGAGGAAATGCAAAGCATAGTGGTGAGTGTAGAAACCGTCTGATAGAAAAACGAGCCGAGCTAGGGCGAGAAAGAAGAATGCCTATGAATGAAGAACCTTGACATTTTGAAAAAAATTTGGATGTAATCATTAAAGGTATGGAAATATTAGGAGACGAGTGGAAACCATTGAAAGAAAATCTTCTACGATAACCAGAATGTTGCAAGAAATCCAAACTTTAGGAGGAATCTGAACCAAAATATTGGAAAGAATGTCACGATCAAAACATTAGGCCACCTTTCCCGAAAAACTTTGTTGAAGGTTCAACCTGCAGAAGAACCTACGAGGAAGATGTAGAAATAAACAATGTAACAGGATGACAAAAATGAATCGGAAGGTCTTCCTATCCCAGGGATGATCAAGAGAATCACGTCCTTGAAACATTCCAAACTCATTCGGAATTGAGACTTTTGATTTCAGGAAGGCTATGACCATGACAATCTACGAAGTTCATAAACGGTACAACGAGAAGTAGGAGGATTGATGTACCGGAAGAGAATAGCAAATAGAAAGCCACAAAACAAAATGTCAAAGGTAAACGAAACATTCCCCATTGTACAAAAGCAGGTCCCAAGTACAAATTTTGTCTAGAATAACTCCCCAACCCTTCAAATCCGGTAATTGAAGATGTCTGCGACAACCAACCAATCAATAAACAACAATCTACTACATTTCCTCTGTGGGAAATGCGAAGGAACGATAGAAGTTAGTTCGGTACCTCTTCAAAACGGAACTTTATTCATGAAAAAGAGAAAAACATTGAAGATCAAAAACGAGAGAAAATCCAACTATGCAAAACACTAAAACTCAAACAAAAAAACCCTTCAATCTAGAGAAATTTGAAATAGGCAAACTTAAGATAGCTATTCCTTTATCGAATTGGCTAAACATGATGTCTATAGAATTGGATTACGAGTCCCTAAACATTAACATTCTTTGGATTGGATGATTCGGTAAACATTCTTGATGATCAACCCAAACTTCTTTTTGGCCACGAGGTTAATGGTAAACCGAAAGTGGAGGAACTCCTCCATTTTATATAACTGAATGTTCATGACAAGATACTCCATAATGCAATGCTAGATTAGGAGCATCTCACAATTTGATGCCAAAAGCGGTAATGGAAAGATTAGTCTAGATATTACCGAAGGGCAGGTACAAAGATTTGTTTTCATTTGATTCTAGTCGGGTAAAATGTTTAGGTTTGATTAAAGATCTGTGTGTCACTTTGGTCCAATACCATGCTAAGTGTTTTAATGGACATAGTAGTTGCGATATTCCACCTAAATATGGTATGTTGTTAATAGATCTTGGGGTGCTAAACTTGGAGGGTCTATTCAACTAGACATGTCATATGCAACTATTTAGGTATTTGGTCAGCCTAAAATATTATATAGAGAAACCTTGATGAAGTACTTAGTGAGTAGCCATGAGAAGCACGAAAACTTCCACCATTTTACTCACCGTACATTCGATATGGATTCTTTTATTTTATACAATCTTTGAGTCGGATCTTCCCTCTTGAAATAGAAGCTCAGTCAAATCTCGGCTCATGTTGTTAAAATTGAAGAAATCTGCGAAAACAAAGAAACACCCGAGATGATCAAAGAAATACCGAAGAAACTAAACAACTAGCTCCTGTCGAAGCACTTTAAAACGATTGATGAAGATTATGAACATGAAATTCTATGGCATTTAGAGTTTGATGGCTCGATGTAAACGGACTAGGGGCGGGGAAATTTGGGATTTGGTTACATAATGTTGAGAACAATTATGCGAGAGGTCATGCTTATAGGTTGAATTTCAAATGCACTAACAACATGGCGAGTATGAAGCTCTTTTATTAGGGGCTTAAACATGTCGAAAGTTAGGAGCTATTAGGGTATCAATCATAGGATATTCGAACTAATCATCCAACGATTAAAGGAGAATGTTCAACAAAAGACATGAAATTTGAAACAATACGGAAGAGGCAGTTGTAGAGATTCTCAACACATTTTTACAAGCTCAACTTGCCAAGATTCCCGGGAAACAAAATTTGCATGCTCACGGTTTAGCGATGTTTGCTAGTACATGCAAGTTACCTTTTTTGATCCTAATCATCGAGTTTTAAATTTGAGGATTAGACACGAACTGCAATACCGGACAATATTTTGAATTGGCAAGTATTTGTGAATAACAATCAAATCAATAATTTTTTGACACTTCGAGAATGAGTTTTTCTAAGCGTAATATAGATGAAGACATAACTATTGATGAGTTTGATCAAGAAAAAGAACAAAAAAATAAAAATTTCAAGAGAAAATGCAATTCATATGCGCATCCTACCACATTCCTTTGAAAAGGACATGCAAAATTTGAAACATATGGAATTTGATGAGATCATAGATGATGAAGCAATCATTAATTTGAAAGATAATCGATTACCCAAAGGATTAACACCTTTGGAAGATGCATTTTGACTCAAATGATATTCCATTTAGACCTAAAAATGGAACTGTCAAGTGATATGGAAGAATGCAACTTAGGAACCCCGAACATCCCAAAATAGTTAAATTGTCCAAATCTCTTCCAAAAGATCAAAAGGTTAAATATGTTGAACTATTAAAAGAATTCCGGGATGTTTTTGCACAGGTTATGAAGACCTCAAATCTTATGATACATGTTATCATTCAACACACTATACCTTTGAAACTACGACCGAAACCTTTTAAACAAAAGCTTAAGAATAAATCTGTTTTATTACCCTCAATTGAAAAGGAAATCAAAAGGATGTTTTGAAGCGAGATTATAGCTCCTATTAGATTCTCGAATGGGTTTCTAACACAGTACCAACAAGAAGAAGGCAGGAGAAATTCGTGTGTGTCGACTTAAGAAATTTGAATAAAGTTTCTTTAAAAGACAACTATCCTCTGCCCAGAAAATGGACCATATTACGCAAGGGTGGTAGGATCTTCGAGAATATCACTACTTTGGATGGATTTTCGGTACAACGGATTCTAGTTCATCACGATGATCGAGGATAAAACGACATTTACAACACCATGGGGAGTACGTTTAAACATGTCAAAATGCCATTTGGGCTCAAGAATACGGGGAGCTACATTTCAAAGAGCAATGGATATTGCTTTTGCTAAAGATACATGATTTTACGGTAATTTACTTAGATGATTTGGCTTGTTTTTTCTAAAACGGTCCAGGCATTTAGATCACTTAAGGCAGTATTTATAAAGTGCGGAAAATATGGAATTTCTTTAAACCCTAAGAAGTCATTGTTTGGTTTGGAAGAAGGAAAGCTCTTAGGACACATTATTTCTAAAGATGGCATTAGAATTGATCCGAGAGAAAGAATTCAAGCAATTTTGCAAATACCCCACCCGAAACATAAAAGAGTTGCAAGCATTCATAGGAAAAATTAATTTCTTGAGAAGATTTATTTCTAGTCTAGCGAGTTACTTGAATTCTTGACCCCAACATGTTGAGGAAAGATTCAAGCACGAGCCCAAGATTTGTAGAAGCCAAACGATCATTCGAGGAAATTAAAATAGAAACTTTAACGAGACACCGGTTTTGACCGGTCCTAAATTTGATAGAGACTTTATTATTTTTTCATTTGCTTGAACATACGCTTATTTGCGAGTTTGTTTTACTTCAAAAGAATGACCAAGGGTGTGAAAACCAATAAGAATTTTTAGTAAAGCAATGGGGATTCATCTCTAAATACAATATTATGGAAAAACGAGGCTTTTGCATTGGTAAAAGCAATCAAAATTTCGAGACTCTACATATTATATTCTCATGTGATAGCCTATGTGCCTAATGCGGTAGTTAAAGATATTTTGACTCAAGATGGAATTGAAGGTAAACGAGGTAAGTGGATAGCTACCATTTTAGAATATGATATTGAGATAAGCCAACAAAGGCGATAAAGGCCAAGGTTTAGCACAACTCATGACGGAAACCAATTGCCAAGCCTTAGACATCGATGAAGTTTGGATAACGAGCGGGAGATGGCGACTCCTCGGATCGGTCGAAACTTTCTTAGATTCACCTGGTACACGTATAATTCATGTTTTATTAAACACTGCGGAGGCTCCTCCGGGGGTTGTTCGGAGACCAAAAGAAGATTTTTAAAAATGACATCTTTGAAATATTGTATTTTAGATAGCACTTTATTTTGGAAAAATCATGAAGGAATCTTGTTGAATTGTCTCTTAAAAGATGGGGCGATAAAATTCTTAATGAATTTCATGCAAGTGATTGTGGAGGACATCTCTCACTTTGGAAATCCTCTTTGCGGACAAAATTTTAGGGCCGTTTTCCTCTTGCAGCCAACATTATTTTTCGATGTTAAGAAATTTGTAACAACTTGTCACAAGTGTCAAATATTTGAGGGTAAAAAGAAAGTTGTTACCTCTGCCTTTAAAACCAATTTCACGAGAAAGACCTTTTCAACAATGGGGATTAGATTTTATTGGAGAAATTCACCCCCCTTCCTCGGGGCAACACGGATAGTTTTTAAGCACTCTGAGACTACTTCACTAAATGGATTGAAGCCATCCCATGTAGGCAGGTCAATGATTACGTAATCATAGGGTTTTAAGGAAACCAACATAATTTCAAGATTTGGGCATCGAGAAAATATTATAACGGACAATCACTGTGCCATTTAAATCAAAGAAAATGATTAGTTTCTGCCATAAATATCATATTACTTTAGGCCATTCAACGACCCTATTACCCTCGGGGTAATGGACTAGCGAGAATCCTCCCGATAAAAGCTTGATCAATATCATTAAGAAATTGTTGGAGGAAAATAAAAAGAACGCACAAAAGCTGACCAATGCATTGTGGGCGAACGGAGACTTACAACTAAGAAATCTATTGGGACTAGTCCATATGAGTTGGTTATGGTCTAGAAGCAAGATTCCCATCATCTTTAGGAATCCACTTTGTTATGAAAGTACCCGGGAGGCTCAAGTGGAGCCAAATGACATTCAAAGAAAAATTAATCAAACAATCCACCTACGACAAACCGGGGAAGGGTATACCAAAGATCACAAGTCTTGCGGGGAAAAGCTAAAGAAAATGTTTGATAAAAGGACTAAAAGCAGAGGATTTTCAATTAGGAAGTGAGGTCCTAAGATGGGATTCTAGAAGAGAAGAAAAAGGGAAACATGGAAAGTTTGATTTCTTGTGGAAAAGGGCCTTATATCATTCATGCCTTGCGGGGGAAACAACACTTACTTTTTGAAGGACTTGGAAAATTCGGGAAGTTGAAGAAGGACCGGTCAATGGTCGAATGCTCGGCATTATTTTTGATCCAATTTACTAGAGTGTTTTAATGTTTCTAACTTGTACATAATATATTGTTTTTTGTTTGTTTTGTTTTGTTAATGCGAGTTTGGATTGGATGGTGACTTACACGGAAGTTGAAGCCGAAGTGAAGGCCCTAAGCTTCAAGAGTTTCACTATCATATGTAAAATAAAGCTACCGAAGAAGGAAAATTTCATACTTTCGGTTGAAGACATTTTTGAGCATCGACCTGTTGTTCTTGACTTTTCACAAGGAAAAGCCATCCCCAAGTGGACCGAGTGTTAGCCTCCTATACCAATAGGTTTCATCTTTCATGATTGTCTTGATTGAACTATGGAATATGTTCAAACCTTTTGAGCAGGTGTTCCATATTCTTAAAAAACCAAAAAATCAAAAAAATTAAAAAATGTAAAGAGGGTATACCTAAAAGAAAGATCAAAGGGTAAAAAGAATAAAATGGTCAAAAAAGTGAAAGAAATGAACCCCAAGCAAAAAATAGACCAAGGAAAGTGTGCAAATCCAAATGCCTTGCTATTTCATTTTTGTAATAAATCAATTGTGTGCGGCTTGTCAAACTTTTGCCACAATTTATGAATAAGTCAAGCTGTTTAAACTTGGCTTACTCATATTTCAATTTCATGTTATAGATTAGAGAATAAATATATCGACCAAACGAGTTTAATCTTGGCAGATAAGTAGATATGTAGAGTGAATAAAAGGTGCTCAACGGAGTTTAATGCGAGCCCTTGGATGTAATAAGGAGTAGAAATAGATAGATTTATCATGTAAAAAGAAAAAAGATTGAAAAGGGTTTGCAAGTCTAAATGCACCTTAATAAAGAGGAGAAAATGGTAGTGTTAAGTAGATAGGGTAGGTAGATGGTGCTGCAAGTGTTATCGATGAATGTTCTTTACATATTGTTGATCCTTTACTTTCATCATAAGTATTTGAAGCGGAAATACCTTTCGGAAGATTACGGCGAGCAAAGCTAAAAATCATTAACTTCCCTCATCACTTTTTTCCCTTAAAAGTTTTACTAATTTTCCCTCGAAAGTACTAAAGGTATTTGGAGATCAAAGGGGCTCAAGGCATTTCCTTGACTTCTGGAGGGACCGGACCCTCGACCTAATGATCAAAAAGACCTAAGTACTTGAGATAATTCATCATTATAATCATTCACCTTTAACTTTATCCTAAGTAAAATCCTATTTTACTTAGGGAAATCATGCAAAATTCCATAAAAAACCCTCAAGATAACTTGCTATTCTAAGTTTAAGTGTTGAAGATAAGATATTGCAATTTACTTCAGAAGTTATCACTTTCTTAGATGTGCAAAAATATTTTGAGTTTCCTTGTCCTTTGCCATATTTACATTTAACTCTATTTTACTAAATCCCTAGTAAAATACCCTATCCTAAGTATATAACTCCCTTTTTATAAATAACCCAAAAAACCCCTTTATTATATAGTTTAACCAAAGTAATTATTTTCCCGTGCATTCAAAAGAAAACCCACTATATAAGCCCTTTGGTTAAATTATACCTTTATATAATAATCCCGCCCCTATGGTAAATTAATTGTATTAATTGATTTATCATATAATAAAACATATATGAAAAAATGAAACTTTAGACATACAATATGTATGTTTAAACCCAAAAATACAAAACCCGAAGTTTTATTTTCTAAACTAAACTTTGGAAAACCCCGTGCCAACGTGGCTCATCCACCTGGCATCTAACGCAGCCTTTTACTACCCGCGCCCAGCAAAACCCCGCCACAACTCCCTTTTTTCTATATAAACACGGGATTAGTTAATTATCCGAATTAACTAATAACCTTACCCTCCACCTATTAGACGCCTCTCGGGGTGATTAGATTAAACTTTAAATGTTTTAAAACCCGATGGGCCCACACCTGAAACCTCCGCTTATTCCCCCATCACTTCAACCGTCGGATCAACCCTCCGCAGATCAACGATCCACGTGAACCCCGCTACCCATCCTTTGTGAGAACGTTAACCAGCGGGGAACGGGTGGTTTTTGAATAGTCCACCGTCCACGTGGCGATCATTCTGTGGAATCTCTGCCCTCCCGATTTAAACCACCCTCGACCAAAAGTGGTGCGGGGTTAGCACTTACCGCTTACCGCCCGACCTTGCACACGTCAGCCCGTACGTCGATGACGTCATTCCTCGGAAAAATAAAAAACGACAGTGCTCCCCGCTGCGATTTTCGAATTTCCACTGTAATAGACCGATTTCCTCCAAGATTCCGCTGCGCCCGTGTTCAAGTACAGTTCCGCCATCACCTGTTACCTGTTAAAGAACCAGCCTCCTTCAAAAAACAGGTATTTATCCTTTTCCACCCCGACTGCAAGTAAAACTCAGTTCTCTTTGTTTTTCGCTGAAATAGTGATTAAAAATCATCACTGAGTCTTCCCCAGAGTTTTTAAAAACTGTATAATCGTTCCCTGAACCAGCGAATTGCGCCAATTTCCTTCATTTTAGAAATTTCGCCCGGCCTGTAAGGAAAACCAAAAAACCTCCATTTTGAATCCACAAGAACCAAAATGGAGGTCCCGGCAGCTCTGAATATCACTCCATTGAATGCTCCTCACCGTGAATTGGAATATTTACCTTTGATAGATGAAGATTTCCAAATTAAAGACCTGCATTTCGATGAAAGTCCCCTATTGAGTTATTGTCGCTGCAGAGACGAATACTCAAAGGGGCAAGATCTTATAGGTTTGTGGGAATCCAATCTCCCAAGGTATCTCATCCCCTCAGTCCTTATTTTCCCGGAAATCATCCATTACTGCCATTCAAACTATGATCCCACACGGAGGGCTGTAATAGCTCCTGATCAAAGTATTCTGTTTCCCATCACTCCCCAGGCTATCAATGCCATGTTACACTTTGAGCCAGACCAAGAATTAGCAACATTGTCCATGGAAGGATTGATTGAGAAAACCAGGCAATTAACCCCAGAAAAGCTAAAATTCATGTGTCAGACTTTCATGTTACCTGAGCATCAGCCAAAAGGGTCTCCTCCCTATGGTTTTTACTATTTCAATACATTGGGAAGGCTCATTGTAAATATAATATATTTTGTCTTGGGATTCAACACCAGTGAATATGTGGATGAGATAACCTTGGCTTTGCTGTCCATTTTTACTCCTGGGCAACCTCCTGAGATTAAATATGACTTTGCTTCCTTCATAGCCAACAAGATCCATGATCAATTCCTAAGGCTAGATACTGAAAAAGCTTTTAAGTACTCCTCAGTCATCTATCATCTCATTATCTACTACCAGTTAGAAAGGTTCCCTTTCCCTGTTCAAAAACTTGATGCCAAGGGAAACCTCAGGTCAGTCATATTTTGGTCCCCCATAATTCATTTTTCCTCTGATTCTCCCTATTCCTACACTGAATTCATTGACCAGTTTGTATATCTTGCAACAACTTTGTTAACAGGAATTCCTCCCCCAAGACTCAGTAATGAAAATATAAAGACCTTGCAACTGTCAAAGAGTTATAAAGTTGGGGATTGGTATTTGTATCAAAACCATACAGTCATCAGGATTTATGGATGTGAATTACGTCCATTCAGGTTACCCAGATATGTGCCTATGAGGATTTTTGCCTTGGAATACTTCAGGCAAATGAACAATTCAGATGTGATCCATTTTTGTAATGTAAAGAAGAAAGCTCAATTAAGGATCAACAGTCAATTAGGTCCTTTCATCTGCAACTCTAGGGAGGCCGAGAGAGAGGCAGAAAATATATTAGAGAAAAAGTTCCAAACATCTTTCCGTTGGGTTCCTTATGACCCAGTTGGTTTTATTTGTGAAAAGAGATTAAAGAATAAATCATCCCCTTATATACACCACAAGATTCCTGATCTAGAATAGTATGCCAATCAAGATGAATGGATTGAAGGAACACTTGTTGAGGAAGAAAGTGAAGCTGACAAAATGAATAAAATTATGAAAGATGTTGAGAAGAACTTTGACCTAGAATCTTATGGTCAAGTGCAGGTACCCTACATTGGCACTTCTTCAGCAGCAACTCTACAGCAAGCATTACAGGATAGCAGTTCATCAGTTGCAACAGAGTCAAAGGGAAAAGGAAAAGAACCTGTAATCCAGGTTATTGAAACTTTGGTCATGGGAGAAAAACCACAAACTTCCAAAGCACTTGAACAATCACAGGTTTCTCCCACTCAGGAACAGCATCCACAGATTCCAGAGTTACAGACTCCATCAAATGTGGAAATAGGAAAGAAAAGGCTGGTTTCAGACATCACTCCTCCAAAAGAAACCTCACAGGTACATCAGGTCAAGAAACAGAAACCAAATCCACCTCCAGATGTAGAGATTATAGATGAATTATTTGATGATGGCAGGGAAGATAGTCAGCAAACTGGCACAGCAAGTGAAACAAACATAAGCCAGAAAGGGAAAGCCTTACAAAAGCAACTAAGCACTGAGGTATCCTCTTTCAGACCACCAAAGACAGACACAGGGGATATTAAAAGAACCTTCATTAATATTAAAGCAAAGAATGATCCATTAAAAATGAAGGTATATGATCAGTATATGAAGATGGCTCCCCATAATCAAGAAAGGCTAATGTCAGCATTTGACCTTTCACAAGGCAAAATGCTGATGAGCCACTTCAAGACAAAGGTGCCAAAGCCCACTTCAGCAGTTGATTACATCAGAACAAATTTTGAAGTTTTGGCAAAAGATATCCATCCTCTGGACCAGATAGAGCTACACAGACAAACTGGGGAAATGGTCTATTCTACTCTTACCAACAAGGCCATGGCAGCTATAACGCTGCAGGATTCTTTGAATAACACTACTGCACAATTGAAAATTGAGAATGCCTCTTCACAGGCCAAAGATAATAGAATAAAGTCTTTAGAAGAAATAATCATTGGTTTGGGTCACAATCCCAAAGACATTAAAAGTATTGAGGCATTAATAAAGAAGAAAGATGATGACATAGCTGCACTCAGAAAGCAGCTAAAATTACCAGCCTCAAGGCACCCTCAGACCCAAGAAGTTCTAAAAGGGAATACACAGGAAGAAATAATGGAGTTGCTCCTAAATATGACTGAGCGACTAAGTGAAACAGAGAAGGAATTGGAAAAAGCTTTGCAGGAACAGGAAACTATCAGGCAGACATCGACAACAGGTACTACAATAACAGGGCAGCCGATACAGCCATCTCAGGTGAACACTTCTGGGTTGAATTCTGATGAATTAATAAAGCAGATGGAAAGTCTACAGCTAAGGGTCACAGAACTCCAAGAAACAAAATTGCAATTAGTAAAATTGGAGGAAAAATATGATACATCAAAAAAGACAGCTGCTGATAACACCAGGGAGATAAAAAGGTTGGAAAAATTGGTTCAGGCTTTGGAGAAAGATCTTTCATTGGAAAAGCCTTTAAAGGAGATTAATGACATTCTTTGGGGTGATATCATTGAGTTAATAAAATACATTTGGCCTTCTATTCAAGCTATTTTTGAACAAAATGAGTTGGTTAAAATAGCCCAAGAAGAAATAAACAGAACCAGACATGAATTAAGAGGCAGGCCTGAGCAGGCCAATCAACTCATTCAATTTTTGAACACCAGGACAAAGCAACAGCTTGCAGGGTTAGGGATTGATGACAGGACAGGCACAATTTTGGAAATAAAGATAGTTTTCATTAAGAGAACTTTCATGCAGAATTTAGAGAGGAAGTGTACAGACATTTTGGTTGATATCAACATTTTCAGAGAGAAATTTCAAGCTTTGTTGGATAGTGGATTACCAAGTCCTATGCTCACAGAAGATCAAATAATGGATTTATAAACCTATATAAAGAAAATAAATGCTCATGCTCGAAATACAGCTGCTTGTTCTCCTAGTTTACCACAATCAACATTACCAACAGGGAGAAATATCTATGATAGAGTAAGGAATTTATTTCATTTGGAACATGAAATAAGGTATTTGTTTCCTAATGAGCCCACCTTCTACAAACTCACAGAAGCAGATGAGACATTGAGGAAACTCAGAAGAACTATGATACCAGATGATCAATGGTGGAGAGAAATGTTGGAAATTTTATGAAAATTATCTTCAGCATAAGAATTTTATTTTTTTTACTATTATGTGAAAAGGAAAAAGGAAAACAGATGAAAGAGTATCAGATGAAAAGTTAAAGAGTATTCGTAGGAACAAAGAGTGTCCAAAAAGCCAAAGAAATACTGCAAGGGACAGCACAGTGCCCTATTTCAGCACTTACCTCCAGCACATCCACGAAGAAAGGAACAGCACATCGGCAGTTACCCATTATTCTATCCACGAGACCATTTGTCTCTTGTTTGTTTGTAAATTATGCTTTAAGTCAGCCTAGGTTATTGGCTAAGATAGTGTAAGATTGTTTAAGATTATTTTGTGTATAAATAAACCCTCAAAGAGAGTATTGAGGGTGGATTCTATTACTCTGCTATAACATTGAGATTTTCGGAATAAAAGCATTTTGGAGAAATTTTTCGTGGCTTACTGGATGACGATTTAAAGCACTGGACTTGTTGCAGGATTCATGTGTTGGACTACAGTTCAATAAGTTTTTCTACCCTTTGTCTGAAATTCTATATTAGTTTATAATATCATCATATCCATTTCTGAATAATTTACATAAAGGATTGAATCAGAATTTGCTTAATTGTACTCTGATTTCAAATGTGGTTGTTCTTAATGTTTTCCTCTAAATTAGTTATAAGCATGAATTCTTAAATGCTCTTTCTTTGATAATTTAAACATTGTTGATTACTATGATAAAGAATTCTTCATTGCTCTTTGTTTGTAGTCATCTCATTTCTTTCCTTTGAACATGGTGAAAGATTCTTAGCTGCCTTTCATCCCTTCAAGATCATCCCATCCACTTTAAATTTTAAGGATTGTTCTTTGTCTGGCTATCTTGCCCTGCAAAGCGATCTTGTGTGTAGAATAGAAATCCAGTAAAGCCATCCTTTGAATCCATAGCCCAATGGACTGAAAGCTCTCAACCTTGCCCTTATTTTGTGGATTCCACCATTTTCCCAAACAAACTTTGAATCTATAACTAGCCTAAAACCTTCTAAGAACAAAGATAAATCATAAAGAGAGCCTCTCCTGGATGCAGACAGCAGATTCTCGTGATCTAAAAGGTTGGTTTGTGTTACCTCTGCATAATTTCCTTACACAACTTCTAGAAAACCCGAGAACCGAGTGATAACACATCATTTACCAAATTCTTCTTACCTTGTTCATCTGTGGTTGGTGTAAAGCAATTTTGAATAGTGTCCCATACTTCGTAACATTGTGCCAAGAGATAGACCTTCATTCTTCCTTTCCAAAGTGCATAATTATTTTCACCGAATAGGAGGTACACCATTCTTGGTATGCTCCATGACCTCCTTCCAAACTTGTTAAACCGCTATTGAAGGAACCAAGCTCGATATCAATTGTTGGAAACACTGAGAGTATGGGTGAGGTAAGATTTTTCAATTAGAGCATTATTTAATCTTCAATTATTATCAATGTTTGTACAATGATAGCGTAAAACAAGAGGAACACAAATGCACACTATTTTTAAGGAGGAAACCCACCTCAGACAAAAACCACTTAATGCTTTTCTACAATTCTTTCAACTCCAATTGAAAATAAAGCTCCAACTTCCTAGAATCTAGAAAAAGCATTCTTCTCCGGCCTCCCATCGGATGGACGCTCCAACACCTGAGATTCTTCAGTAGTTAACTGAATGGATGCCCCAACACCCAATGAGCTACAACTCACCCTAGCACCACCCTACCACCCTATAGAAGAATAAAAAATGAATGGACTCCCGTACCAGGGAAAATGGTCCACTTTAAAATGATGTAGAAGAAGAAGATATACTAGACAATAACCCAAAATTTGACACAAACACCTAATGATGATCCAAGACCTCCCAGCACTGCGTCTTCAATCCTTGGCAGATAGATACTAGTACAATTTATACAATAATGTATTTACAATGACTAGGTACAATGATTGTATGCAGTGCTACCCACTTGAAGACTTCATATGATGAGATTCTTGCTGCTGTTATGCACCTCGGATGCTGCTCTTTTCATGCTACCCTCTATTGCACCTTGATTTGATTTTCTGCCATAGAAAGTCTGGTCCTTTGCAACCCTTGACAACACATGATCTAACTTTTTCTTGCCTTCTAGGAGCTCGATATTTAATATGGTGTATCTCTGTCATTTTAGATCCTCAATATATGATTTTTGGTCTTGTATTATTCCTCTAAGTCATCTTTCTAATGCCATAGGTCTGACCCAATTTGGATTCTTGAAGAGAGAGTTATACCCAATCTCTCACAATGCCCTAATTATGGACTATTTCAGCAGAGCTCAATTGTATGGCGTGCCACGTGTCATTTTTCTTCATTTGTTTCTAAAATTGATAGAGCGAAAATTACAGAATGTGAAATATCTGTTGCTTTTTATATAATTCCAATCCGATACTCAGAGAGAGAGTTATGACGATTTTACCAAGGTCACTTCTTTGAGATGAATTTCAGGAGCCTGCAAAAACCCTTACTTCCACAGATCATATCTCCAAATATATTGCGCAAATTGATCTACAATTTTTACTACAGCTTCCTCAGGATTTTGGATTCGCCTCATAAAAATTTCAGCTTCTGAACCTTTGTAGAAAAAAAGTTAGAGCGAAAATTCCATGATGACCTGTTTCAGATGGCCAAATCCCTTGCCTAAGGAGGAAATGAAGATCAAAATATATATGAATGCTTAAGTTGAGAGGGGCTTCAACAAGTGAACGTGGGAGGGATTTTAGGAGCTTAAAAAATATTAATTATAACTTTCAATGACCCATGCCCCAACCCCATGGGGGTACAAACTTCAAACTGGGGTACAAACTTCAAACATGAATATCTCTCAAACAGTGAAGAATTACATGGCGTGCCATATATCAACGGAAACATCTCGAAAATTAGAAACCATCAAAACTATTATTGACCCAGAATATATTAATTTGGTAGGTCAAACTTCCCATTCAATTTTGGGTTGGCCCTTGGTGCTGTTTGGGTTGACATCAATGACAACCGCTAATCAACAGGCAAGTTGTA
This sequence comes from Pinus albicaulis, assembly GCA_034641835.2. Classification (NCBI taxonomy): domain Eukaryota; kingdom Viridiplantae; phylum Streptophyta; class Pinopsida; order Pinales; family Pinaceae; genus Pinus; species Pinus albicaulis. Next base: position 268,366,679 of record CM076576.1, read on the forward strand.
CAAGTTCGCTCTACTGAACCAGTCCATAGTTAGGTCATTGTGGGAGATTGGGCATAATTTTGTCTTGGAGAATCCAAATCAGGTCAGACCTGTGGCATTCAAAAGATAATTCATAGGGCTACTTCACTACTAAATTTCAAATATTGAAGAGGTGCAATCACAGAGATAATCAAATTTCAATATTGAGCTCCTCAAAAGTAAGAAAAAGGTGTGTATTTTTTTCCGAATTGCATAAGTCTTTTTGAAAAATCAATTTGAATTGATTCCGAGGGCATATTGTAGAATAGATATCAGTATTGGGTTCTAAAAAATGCCCCGTAAAAATAATTCAACACCCATTAAGCCTTTAGAAGGCTCTACTATGACTCATGAAGATGAATAATTGCAACATGATCTATCAAAATTATAGGAGCAAGTGCACCAAATTTCGGTCTCGCAAAGAGAATCAAAAAATGACATGGAAGTTTTGAAGAAAGGCATGGAAGCAAAGATGGATGGTGTGAAGAATAATGTGGACGGTTTGAAGAAAGATGTGGAATCTAAGATAGATGACATGGAATCTGGCATGGAATCTAAAATGGAAAACATGAAGAATGATATAAAAGCAGACATAGAAGGTTTGACAAAGTTGATACAAGAAATGTTTCCTAATGCTGAAAATATAGTAGAGGAAACTCATGATGAGAACAAAATAAATGTTAATCATGATTTCATAAACTCTAATGTTGGCGGGAAGAACCACCATATTCCAAAAATGGATATGAGGAAGTTTGATGGAAGGGATCATGTAACATGGATATTACAAATGGAGCAATATTTTGATCTCCATAATGTGCAAAACACACAAAAGGTACACATTGCAACTTTACATTTAGAACAAAATTCATTTGTATGGTATCGATGGCTTTTCTCGCGTAAAATAATTGCCACTTGGCCAATTTCTACAGAGGAAATGATGGCACATTATGAGGATACAAAGAGCAACACCTTCTTTAGCCAATTGATAAATCTCAAACAAAAGGGTTTAGTGGGGGATCACATTGAGGACTTCCAAAAATTTAATATAAGGGTAACTGATATTGCAGAGGAACACAGGATTGATCTCTTCATAGGCAATTTAAAGGATAACATCCAACATGAAGTTCGTGTTTTGGAACCTGATTCATTGGAGAAGGCATTCAGGTTGGCAAGAAAAATTGAATGTAAAATTATGGCGACAAGGAATCCTACCACTCACTTCTATAAAGAGGGAAGTGTTGCTACTCCTAGATTTCCACAACCTACAAGGTTGACACCACAACAATTGGAAGAAAAAAGAACAAAAGGGCTTTGCTACAGTTGTGATAGCAAATACACTAAAGGTCATAAGTGTGCTGAGAAGAAATTATTTTACATAGATTGTGAAGAGGAAGAAGAAAATGAACAAGAAGAGGATATACACCGGGAACCAGCCCTAGAAGAGGAAGAAATGAATCCGACCATATCGTGTAATGCACTGGCAGGAATTACCACTCCTCAAACTCTCAAGATAGAAGAACAAATCAAGAAGAAAAAGGTAATAGTGTTGATTGATTCAGGTAGCACCCATAATTTTATTCATTGTAAGGTAGCCAAGGAATTAAATTGTTTCCTATACCCAACACCAGAATGTCAAGTGATGGTGGAAAATGGAGGAACTATAAATTGCTCTGGAAAATGCCATAATATCAAGCTAACCATGGGGGAATATGTATTGACTAGTCCAATGCTTTCAATTCCTATGGGAGGTGTTGATGTTGTACTAGGAGTACAATGGTTACAATCTTTGGGGACGGTAGCTTTTAATTTTCAAGAACTTTTCTTGAAATTTTTTTCAGAAGGAAAGGAAGTCGAATTATGGGGTATTGCGGGGAAGCCAGGAAGGATAATAAGCTCTAATGTCATGACAAAGCTTCTAAAGAAAGAACAGCAAGGTGTAATTGCACAATTATGCTCACTAGAAGTTCCAACATCAAAATCATCTATTTCTGCAGATCTCCAACAAGTCTTGGACAATCATTCCAAGGTGTTTGAAACTCCCAAAGGACTCCCACCTATTCGTGATCATGATCATGCTATTTATTTGATTCCAGGAAGTGTTCCTCCAAACATCAGGCCTTATAGATATCCTTACGTCCAAAAGAGCGAAATTGAACGTATGATTGCAGAAATGTTAGAGGCGGGTATAATTCAACCTAGTCAAAGTTCTTTCTCTACTCCTGTAGTATTGGTACACAAGAAGAATGGATCATGGCGAATGTGTCCGGATTATAGGGAGCTCAATAAGCTCACCATTAGGGATAAATTTCCCATTCCTGTGATTGATGAATTATTGGATGAATTACATGGAGCAATTTATTTTACCAAGTTGGATCTTCCTTCAGGATATCATCAAATTAGAATGAAGACTGAAGATATTCCAAAAACAACATTTCAAACTCATGGGGGTCATTATGAATTTTTGGTCATGCCTTTTGGCCTTACCAATGCACCTTCTACATTTCAAGGGTTGATGAATTCCATTTTCAAACCCTTCCTTATAAAATTTGTGCTAGTATTTTTTGATGATATACTAATCTATAGCATGTCTTGGAAGGATCATGTTGAACATGTTGACAGGGTGCTCAAACTATTGTAGGAGAAAAAATTATTTGCAAAAATATCCAAATGTTTATTTGGAGTACAAGAGGTGGAATATCTGGGTCATATTGTATCTCACGAGGGTGTTAAAGTAAACCCAAACAAAATTAAAGCCATTATGGAATGGAAAGTCCCCACAACCATAAAGCATTTGCGAGGATTTCTCGGGTTAACAGGGTATTATCGCAAGTTTGTTAAGAATTATGGGAGAATAGCAGCACCTCTAACAACATTATTGAAAAAAGATGCATTTCCATGGATTCCTGAAGCAACTAAGGCCGTTGAACATCTTAAAGATGAAATGTGCCTAGCACCAGTCTTAGCTACGCCAGACTTCACAAAAACCTTTATTATGGAATGTGATGCCTTAGGAAATGGAATTGGTGTTGTTTTAATGTAGGAAGGAAGACCCATTTCTTTCGAAACTCGTCCAATCAAAGGAAAGTATTTACAGAAACCTATTTATGAGAAGTAAATGTTAGCAATACTGCATGCACTAAATAAATGGAGAACTTACCTAATGGGAAGACACTTTAAGGTAAAAACTGATCATGATAGTCTTAAACACTTTTTGGAACAAAGACTATCTTCAGAAGAACAGCAAAAATGGGCCACAAAGATGTTGGGTTATGACTTTGAAATAATATACAAAAAAGGAAAGCTTAATGTTGTTGCAGATGCACTCTCAAGAAAGAATGAAGTGGTGGAAGCATTGCTTTGTGCCATTTCTATTATCCAACCAGATTGGATAACTGAAGCAAGAGATGAATGGAAGAAGGACAAAGATGTATGGGCACTCATTCAAAAGTTGCAGCAAGATCCTAGTACATCTGATACATTTAGTTGGAAAAATGATTCCTTATGGTACAAAGATCGCTTATATCTTTGTAAAAATTCCCAACTAAAACAAAAGATTCTTTTGGAATTGCACACTTCTCCTTTAGGAGGACACTCAGGATTTTTAAAAACTTACCACGGGGTGAAGAAAGAATTTTTTTGGGATGGCCTTAAATCTGATATTCAAAAGTTTGTGGCGGAATGTTTGGTTTGCCAGCAGAATAAAGTGGAGACAATTAAGACCCCGGGACTTCTACAACCTTTATCCATTCCAAGTCAACGTTGGGAGGAGATTTCAATGGATTTTATCACGAGTTTACCTAAGTCCGAAGGAAAGAATGTCATCATGGTGGTAGTTGATAGACTTACCAAGTATGCACACTTTTGTGCATTATCTCATCCATTTAAAGCAAGTACAGTTGCTACTACATTTATGGATAGAATTCAAAAACTACATGGAAGCCCAAGGGTTATTGTGAGCGACAGAGATCCCATTTTTACTGGAAACTTTTGGACGGAGTTATTTTCTTGTTTGGGTACTCAATTAGCTCATAGCTCATCTTATCATCCTCAATCTGATGGTCAAACTGAGATAGTAAATAAATTTTTGGAAGGATATCTTCGTTGTTTTGTATCTGATAAACAAACACAATGGGTCAAGTGGTTACCTCTTGCTGAATGGTGGTATAACACTTCCTTCCATACTGCAGCAAAAATGACCCCATTTATGGCACTTTATGGATATCATCCACCATCGATCACATCATCTTTAAGGGAAAATTCGAAGGTTCAAGCAGTGGAAGATCACATCGAGCATCAGCGATAAGTTCTCCAACTCTTAAAGGATAACCTGAATTTGGCACAAAATCGAATGAAACAACAAGCAGATCAACATCGCAGCGAGAGAAGTTTTGATGTAGGAGATTGGGTATTTTTACGGCTACAACCATACAAACAAATGTCCTTCAAGCAAGCTAAGAAGGATAATAAATTATCGCCAAAGTACTATGGTCCTTACAAGGTGTTGCAAAAGATTGGTACTATGGCATACAAATTGGAGCTTCCTGCTTTTTCGCGAGTACATCCAGTTTTCCATGTTTCATGCTTAAAGAAGGTTATAGGTGAAAATCTTCCAGTTCAAACAATATTGCCAGAACTTGATGAGGAAGGAAAAATCATATTGGAACCAGAAGCGGTCATGGAAACAAGAACTCGACGACTACGGAATCGATCAATTTCAGAGTATCTCATCAAGTGGAAGAACTTACCCACTGAAGATTCTACATGGGAGGATGAGAATTTTATACAAAAGCACCCAGAGCTACTCAAGCGTTGAGGACAACACTTTTTGAAGGAGAGGGGCATGTTAGGTCCCTATATTACTAGTATAGTCCCTTATTGTTGTTAGTGTAACCCCCTTATTGTTATTATTGTACCCTTGTAACCCCCATTTTGTTATTATTGTGCCCTTAAATTATTATTGTTAGTTCGGCTAGGATTACATTGTGGCCCACTAGGATTACATTATGGCCACATGGACTCCTATATATAGAAAGGAGGTTTTGTAAATTGAATCATCCAAGAATTGTTCATTTATGTAATGTATTGGAGGTTTCCCCCTTGAAGTGGCTTATTTCTAAGGCGTTGATATCTCTTTTCTTCTATTTTTGGAGCTGGTTACACAACATATACTCTTCCCACTTGCACTGCTGATGCATCACATACATCTCGAATGTATACTCCAATATCTTGTTGACCCTCTCATTATGTCCATCTGTCTGTGTATGATAAGTTGTGTTGAAGGCCAATGTGATTCCCAAACATGCAAACAATCCTTCCAAAACTTGGAAGTGAACTTTCCATCCCTGTTTGACATAATGTTCTTTGGAATACAATTAAATCTGACTATGTCTTTGATGAACACCTGTCCTACATCACTAGCTCAGTATGTAGTCTTCACTTGAATGAAATGTGAAACCTTTGTCAACTTGTACACCACAACCATGATGGAGTTGTGTTATCTAGTTGTATCGGGTAAACCTATGATGAATTACATGGAAGTGACCTCCCATTTCAACTCTAGAATCACAATTGGTTGTATCATTCCACCTTTATGCTTATACTCTACCTTAACCATCTAACAATCCAAACATTTGGCTACAAAATCTGCCACATCCCTCTTTATATTCGGCTAATATTAGAACCTCTTCACTGTATGAAATGAATTTTGATAACCTAGGTGACCCGAATATGGTTTTGCATGAAACTACCCTAATATCACCTTCTTGATCTCACTATTGTCTAGCACATATATCCTATCTCTAAACCTAACCAAGCCATCTCTTGTGAGACGATAGTCCAAATCCTGTACACCTGCGCCTGTACTGGTACTTGTACATGTACCACTACCTGTACCTGTACCACTACCTATACTTGTACTTGTACCTGAACCTATACTTAGATGCAACTTGTGCACAATCTATATATACTTGTGATCCAACTGACCTGCCTGCAAGATCATATCCCGTAAGTCTGTTCCATAGGAGCTAATAGTTGCTATGTGATTTAGATGTAGCCGTCTTTGAAGAGCATCTGTGACCTTGTTCTCCTTTCCCTTGATGTACCTGATCTCGAAGTTCAACTCGTTGATCGTCGCCAACCATCTAGCTTGCATGGATTTTATATTCGGCTGGTAAAAAAGTACCTTAATCCAATGTGATCACTCATCAATACAAACCACCTACCAAGAAGATAATGCCTCCACATATTCAGTGCATGAGTTATCATTGCTAGTTGAAGATGATGTTTTAGGTAGTTCTACTCATGCTCCGTCATTTTTCATGACTCATAGCATACCACATGTCCATCCTGCATAAGGAATAGAAGGAGTCCTCTTTTGCAAGAATCTTCACACACTACAAACTCCTTATCTAGATCTATAATCTTTAACACTGGAGCATGTGTCAACAACTGCTTAAGCTGCTCAAAACTAGCTTCACACTCCTTTTTCCAATAAAAATTCTACCTTTCCTCTGCAATTATGTAATATGATAATAAATATGTGATAATTTCTTGATAAACCTCTGTTAAAAACCTCCCAATCCCACAAATGATATTACCTCATCTACATTCTTAGGAGCTACCCACTCCATGATGTCCCTTATATTTTCTGGATATACTGGAATGACCTCCTTGGAGACAACATATCTTAGGTAGTGTACCTCAGTGTGGAAGAAAATAATTTTTTTGTGCTTAGCATACAACTAATGTTGTCTCAATAACATCAATATTGCTGCCGAATTCTCAACATGTTCTTCCTCATTTTTAGAATACACCAATGTGTCATCAATAAATAAAATAAAAAACTTGTCCAAATAAGGAGGCAAAACATTGTTCATAAAACACATAAATTTATTTGGGGCATTAGTCATGTTGAATGGAACTACAAAAAACTCATAATTCCCATACCTAGTCCTGAATGCGATCCTGTAGATGTCCTGCTCTTTGATGCATACCTGCTTATAGCTCAATCTCAATCCGATCTTATAGAACATTGTTTCTCCCTTTAGTTGATCGAAAAAATCATCGATCCTCAGTAATGGGTACCTATTCTTGATGGTCACTTTGTTCAGCTTCTTGTAGTCAATGCACAATCTAAGAGTGTCATATTTCGTCTTCACGAACAACACCGATGCACCCCATGGCAATACACTTGGCCTAATTTACCCTTTTCCAAGCATATCCTTCAACTAAAACTTTAATTGTACCAACTCAGGTGTGCTCAACATGTTGGGTGCCTTTAATGTTGGAGCTGCCCCTGGCATCAACTCAATAGAAAATTATACTTCCATATGTGGTGGAAACTCTGAAATATCTGTTGGAAACACATCCTAAAACTGTTGTAAAACTGGATTCCTATTAAACACATATGCATCCTCAACTTCCTTACCTTTTCACTACAGATATGAACTACAAATATTAGACACCCTTTCATACAACTTCACTTGCCCTGCATGGCTGCCACCATCCTAACTGATGCGGCTTTCTTCTTTCCTAGTAAGACTCTTAGTTCCCTATTGACATCCAAGCACCCATTGGATTTCTCATAGTAATCTACCTTGGTCCTATGAGAATATAAGAAATCCATACCCAATATAATATTGTATGATCCCAGAGGAAATATGTTAAAGTGTGTTGTTGTAGGAATACCATTTAGTTCAAATTCACAAGCTCTTACCTAGTGGTGAAATATTTTCTTTGTACCTATAGGAAACTGCACTAATGAAGATTCTTCATACATTTCCTTACTACACTTATTCACCAGGTCAATATTAATACAACTGTAGTTAGATCCAGGGTCAATCAAAATAGAAAAAACTTGATCACAAATCTTACCATCCATTTGAATGATATAAGCCTGATGATCTACCTAACTATTTTCCACAGATGAATCAATATGAGGAATTATATGCCCAACATCTCCCACTTTTTGTTCCTCTTACACAATATAGATCTGTGGCCTGCCACCTTAATGTTGTGGAAAATATCTCCTATGATGATCTTTGCCACAAGTCCAACATTGTATAGGCTTCCAGCCTTCATCCTTATTCTTCTCCTCAGATAAAAATCCTTGACCTCTACCAAATGCATTAAACTTATTATGTGTAACAACATTCTCCTTGTTACCTATATCCTAAGGTATTTCTCACTTCTTGTCCCATTTTATTTTATTCTTATCATTACCTTTCCAAGCTAGATTTTCCTCTGATCTGCACTTTGATTTCTCATAACAATGATTGAGTTTCTGGATGGCCTCCTCCAATGAACTAAACTCATAAAAATCAACCCTATATTTAAATTATATTGACATCCCACTAATAAATATTTAAATATTGGCCTTCTCCTCCTCGACGTAATGCATATATCTCGGTGACTCCAAGAACCTGCTAGTATACTCCTAATTTGTTATGGAACCCATCTTCATCTCATCAAATTCATTTTCCATATCATCGTAGTATCCCTCTAATAGATACTTCTTCCATAATAGCCTTTTGAACTCACTCCAAGTTAACTTCTCCTTTGAAATATATCTGGTGTTCATCACATCTTCCCACCAAATATGTGCTCTACCTCTAAGGCTAAATCTAGATATCCTAGCTTTCATATTTTCTGAGTAATCACGCAATATGTAAAACTTCTTCATACCAAGAAATGATGCCTCTGCATCCTATGGTTTCTTCATATCTTCATTAAATGTAGGTGTTTTTTCATTTTTAAACTCATCAGGAAAATATCCCCTGTCATTCTTTATGTACGGATGATAATGATGATGATCATAATGCCTGTCAAAACCAGAACAAGAATGATAACTATGTCTATCACCTCCCCTATCTAGAGTGTCCAACAATCTTCCATCCCTAACCATGTCATCCTTATCCGACCTGTTACTAGGAGACCTCCCACGATCTTCTCCATGGGTCCCATCCTCCTTTCCATAGCTGATCTAAATTTGCCCCGGTTTCTGCAAATCTGACAAACTTGGAAGGGTGGTTGCATCAACCTCTGATTTCTTTTCCCGTGGCTATATGAGTTTTCCATTGTCTACCTTGAAAATATTTATTTCTTTCTTTAAACTTCTAAGTGTGTATACCAAGTCAGGCGAGTTCCCAACACCATGCTACTCATATCACTCGTAGGGAGAATTTATGTAGTCTACCATTCTGTTATTCATCTTTGATTTATTCCTACAAGGTGCAATATGTCAGCTAAACCAAATCATAAATAAATCAACATACCTTAGTGTAATTTGGGGAGGATACATCCTGCAAGATCAACTAATCAATGAAATATATGTATATACATAATTATAACAAAATATAATCTCATAACGCATGGTATATTAGCACATAACATCATTCTAGTTGGAGTCCAGTCATCAATGCATAATCATACCAAATACACACCATGAGCTAATTAATGACAACCTCAACCATACCAATGAAACATTGACCACAGATACCCCTCTGACATGTATAACCAAGTATGAACTACCAATGCATGTTCAAAATATAGCATCACACAAGCAAGCATACATAGAAAAAAAAAAAGCATGACCAATGTGTGACCTAGCATAAACAATAAATGCATATACAACATGTAACAACATGTAAGAAAGGGTTCAATAGAAATACAAAAACATGATAGCACATAACCAATGATACACACATGAAAACATGTTGACAACAGCACCATCGGCCTTTCCATGGAAACACCACTGTCGCCATGGTCAACATGACACTAACGCAATAAGAAAATACACCCTAGGTATGAGAAACACATATGAAACTAGTAGAAAAGCATGAAAAACACACCACCCATCCAATATAAGGGTTGAACCATGCTCTAATACCACTTTATAACACCCCCTTCCCACATCTACCCAAGGAACTTACCATTCGGGGTAAATATGTGACAGAAGGCTAATCTAATGAGATTCAACATCCTACGTGACCTTTTACCTCCCTTTTCTCCTAATTTCCATTATTTTCATAAATAAATGTGCCAAAAATACGTTTCCCTCTTTAATTCCTTAGCCATTGCCTTTGAAAATTTCCATAGCCATAACAAACCATATGAAAAACCACACTAGAGTTCTTTTCACAACATCTACCTTTGAATACACATCAACCGTGGTTATTATTTTAACTTTACTATGTGGAATTTTCCCTAGGGTTGTTACATTAGATCTATGGTGAGAGGTGGTGGATTCAGAATAGTTACCTGTGGTGCACTAGACATTAGGTCCACATATTCATCTTGCAGGTCTAGTCCCTATTATTGCCTAAATATACCTCAGGCTGAAGGAAGGCAGAGTTCAGGGTAACATCAAACCACGCTCAGTCTAGTAGCTAGCCCTACCAGATCAGGAGAGGGCTCTCTCCGGGTCAATCTCAGCAAAAATAATCAATAGGGCTTGAGATGACTTGAAGTAAAGGTTGGTTTTAGGCTAGGTATATAAGTGAAAGGGTTTGATTTTGATTTTGGGGGTTTTGTTGGAATCAAAGGGAAAGGCAGTTTTGGGTCCGGGGATGAGGCCTAGTTTTTGCAGAGTTCTGAATGGGGCAAGGAAGGAAATTGTTTTGATGCTTTGGGTTGAGTGAATGGATGGTTTATACCAGTGAGGAGCTGAAGAGGGCAAGAGGCTTTCTATAATCCTCTTCAAACAGATGAGAACATGGAAAATTAAACAAAACTCAAGGCAGAGCAAAGCAATCTAATGAATTCCACCTTTATAACTTGTTTTTTTAATTTGAGAAGAAAGGAGAAGGAAAATGATACACATGAAACATCGGTAAACTTAAAATCATAGAGAGAAACACACCATAAAAACATAGAGCCACATGGATCCCAAAGAGTGCTGCAAACCCTGGTCTATTCCTTTGCCAAAATTGCATAGATGAAATGTACAATGAAGTGCCAAGCAATCCCAAGTGTCCAACCCTGAAAATCACTGAAGAATTACAAGATATAGATAAGCCTAACTCATCCCCATGCCTCTATGGGTCGAGATCACCATTCTAGGAGCTGTTTCAACCATATCTAAACTAAGAACTGGAAAATAGGCAATGAAACAACTTGCCTCTATATGATAGGAAACTGATTCATTCACTTACATTTCACTTTTTGGTGAATGAATCTACTAGGATGAGTAAAAATGTGCCAAAATTATATCAAATTCATGAAATTAAATCAAGTTACATCAAGAGTTACATGAAAAATTCAAACTAACCAAAACTAGGCAAAAATCTGAGCTGCTGAGTGAAAATAGGCCAAAATTCCCAATGCGCCGCGCCTGAAATCTCTATGCATAGCACCACTTTGATGCTGATTTTGGGGGCCTTCCTGAAGTCCAAATTGAGTGTATGATAGCTCGTTCGAAAGCCCTACCTGTCTAATTTCCAACCCAAGTGGAATTTCTAGATTTGGTTACAAATTTTCTCTCCAAAAATCAAATCTCCCAACACTGCTTCCTCTGTGTGAAAAAAGTGGCAGAAAGACCATTTTTAGGGTGTTTTTGACCCTTTAGGAAACCCAAAAATTGTCAAAATCCTTAGGTAATGGGTAGGAATGCATAGATTTTGATGAAAAATCAAGAAATACAAAGTTTTCCTCAAGAAGAGCTGCCAATTATAAGCGCGTGCCAAGTGGCCCTACGCGTCGGGCGGGAAAATCTGTGTTAAGGCCAAAAAATTCAAAATTGACAAATTTTTTTCCAAATTTCTTGAAATTTGGACTAAATTTCCACCATCAAGCACTATGCTGGGCCAAAGAAGCTTCAGCCAAAATTTGGAGTCTATCATGCCTTTTGTGACGCTTTAGTGCCCTCCTTAGCTTTGTTTCCAGGATTTTGATCCTCGCTTCGCAAACATGATTTCGCGCCCAATAATGGTTCTTCATGTGCCTGAGAATGTTATTTTCCTTTTTTTCCTTCTCCAATAGCTTCTCCAAATTAATATTGACCCTCTCAAGCCAAGTCTCTCTATCAGCCTCAATCTCCCGCTCAATGGGTGTCATATCGGTTTGACTTCTTTGGGTAGCTTGCCGATTCTCACGGATGTTTTGCAAGTCCATGATTGTTTGTTGATCCTCTAACTATTTGTTCCACTGCTCCAGGTAGTTTATGACCCATTGATCTCTCTGCAACTTGATGGTCAATGTGTTGATCTCCGCCTTCTGCTCTTGAATGGTCTCTCTCAACTTTGAGCTTCGAGAGCTCAAATCCTCATCAGTAAGTATGAAATCAGTATCCTGGCCTCCTGAAGGCCCCTCATCCTGCATAGGCCTCTTACCTCTATCCTATACCTGTACCTGTGCTGCTGATGACGGAAACGAGACCCATTCCACCCCAAGTGGAGATAGTACTCATCGGGTTGCTACAAATAATCCTCTAGTGCCTCTTTGATAAGTGACATATGTCGGCACACTAGTAGTCTCTGCCTCCTGACCTCCATACGGATGTGAAGGTTCACCTGCATCATGAACAACCTCCGGAGGAACCTGAGGGGCTGTGAAGAAGTCATGGGAAATGAAATGTTCCCAAGAAATACCCTGCAATCCAAGCTGATGTACAGCCACGATCTTGATGAGTGCATCGTGATAAATACTGTTGTACTGATGCTCGAGAGTTTTCTTCTGCACAAGAGTGGTCATTCTCTCGATATTTTGGCACATGAAATAAGGGATGTTCATCATCCTCACTCTTATGAAATGTATCAATAACCTGGTGTGGTAAGAATAGAGGCGTGAAAACCGGCCCTCACAACTGAAATATATGATAATGAGTTTCATCAGAGGCGCATAGGATTCCTTTAGAAACTGGAATGGGAACACTCTGTTGAGTTTCCTCACAAATCTAGGCTTGATGTATGGTTCATAATGCACTCTCTCCACCTGCTATCTTTTGTTCCACTGTTCACCCACATTCGGTATTTTGGTTGCTTGAGAGATGGTTTCCGGTGTCAAAGTGAAATTTACACCAGCAAGAGTTACCTGACCATCATGTAAATGCAATACAAACAAACGAGCCAACTCCTAATGACGATGAATCCTAGCAATAATATCACAATACTGATAGCATGACTGCTCTCGAAAACATGCCATGGCAAGTGACCAAGCCTGCAATTGAGTCAATGAGGTGGGCTCTTCTCTCACATGTTTGCCACCTTTACGAGGCCTTCTAGGTGCATGTAGCTCAGTGGTGGAATCACTATCTCTGTCATATGATGTATCAATGTCTGTCTCCATGGTGTTTCAAGGTCTATGCAAAATCTATGAGAACTTTGATGCTTTGTTTCAATTTCCAAATATATGGTGGTAAGAGAGGGACTGTGGAGAAATAGGGCAGTAGGGACAATGGGGTTCAATCAAGAGATAATTTGCCTTTTGGAATTTTGACAAATGTAGGGACAATGGACAGCCACTTGAATGTTCAGGAAACTTGGGGTTTGGGAATTTTTATAAGTGAGATGGGAAAGGGAGAGTGATATGAAATGAAATGACATAGGGATAGGGATAATGGGAACAAGATGGTATGAGTGGTTTTAGGGATGTAAAGAGATAGGGGATGGACTTATATTGATAGTATAACAGTGAGAGGGAGGAATAAACAGTGAGTAATGAACAAGTTTGGCACCAAAAAAAAATTTAAAACTTCAACATCAAAACCCTAAGGAGGCACTTCTAGGGTTCATATTTTTGGCATTCAAACTCTCATATTCAAACTCAAACAACACCAAACATTGGTTAATGACAATTACAAAGTCACATAAAATTACTTGGAGCAAAGGAGACCAATTCATTTTGATGATTGAGAGAGATGGCAAGAATTTTTGTGTTTTGGCCCTGTGCGCCACAACAGTGGCCCAGTGCGTCGCGGCCCTATGCGCCACGACCACCGTCCAGTGCATCGTGCCAGTCAATTTCACACACAATCTCGGCCTCCAACGCTGGCTTTTCTTCATCCACTATTTCTCTTGGCTCATTGATGTCTTGGCTTTCAAATGAATTGTTTGAAACACAAAAATATCTTTATGCCAAAGATTTTGATTTTTTGATTCCTGAAAACCCACTTTTGTAATGTTTGAACTTTGACACTTTTCACATAAACTCTGTTTTTCTTGCTTTTTGATTTTTGAGCTGAATGATGAATCTCTTGTCTATATTTGTAGGGATAGCTGGCATGGGATTTTGGCAATGGTGACCAGGGCTATGCCTGAAGTACTTTACAACTGATTTTTTTTTTTAAATTACATTGCATTTATTACAAAAGATGAAATAGACTATTTTTCTTCAAAACAGAGTTTTGAAGAAAAATCATTATCAAGCATTATGATGATGAAATTTTTTGCACTGAAACCTTATTTGAAGCTTCCCCATGTGCCTGCTGACATTATTAGACATTTTGAAGACCAGATTAACAAAACCCTAGACCTAATGAGGCTAAAAACCCTAAAATGACTTTTTTCCAAACAAGAGACCAAACATGACTGTAAATGACTGTAAATGATTTTGATGAATAGAACTAGGCCAGGAGGTACAAGACATGAGGGATATGAGTGATAAGACCCTTCCATCAGATGATCCATGCTTCTAATGGAATGAAACTGATTGAACTGAGTGAGACACCTAAAATGAAATGCAATAAGAGAAATTTTGATCTCTGACGGAGGGATGAAGATATCGACTCTAACATTGGCTCCAATGGGGATGGTAGCTCCTTGGAGGTGCCAAGAACTATAGATTTCTGGGAGAGTAGGCAGTGCCTTCGTCCATTGGGATATGGAATCCATAACTTCAACAAATCAACACATGACTCTTGACTCATTTTATTGACTGAAAATTTGACTCAAACTGACTCAATTTTGAAACCAAAAATGACTGAAGGACATGACTTGACAAAATCAAACCAAAGCTAAAATAATTATTCAAAATTATAGCCTTCACCTCGGGCCCCAAACTAAAGAAAATATCACAGCACACACTTGCAATGAAACTGAAATAAATGGTATGTACAGTGACAATGTAAAATAGCAGAAAAAATCTCAGAAATGATACCTCTTGAGCAACCTACCATTAACCAGCCCTCATGGAAAATCTTCCCCATTCATCTCTTTCAGAAGAAAATCATTCTGACCCTGATATGTAGCAATTTTAAAGGGTCCTTTCCAGATATTTTCGAACTTACCATTCTTACCCTTTTCCTCGTTTCTTGCATCCCATTTCAGCACCACTTCTTCCAATTGAAATTTGTCTGCCTTGGCTTTTCTGTCATATATTTTCTTAATTCTCTCTTGTAGCTTCAACGTATTTTGGAAAAATTCTTCTCTCGTGTGCTGCAAATGGATCATTTGATTTATTCTTCTTTTTCATATGATCATATTCACTGCCAGCTTCCTGTAGAAGTTTTACCACTGGAACTGCGAGAGAGGTAGGAAACACCGTATCAACTCCATATACTAACTAAAAGGGGGACATACCAATGGATTTCTTCTGACTCACTCAATCTGCCTAAAGTGCATTGACCAACTTCTTATGCCAACTTTTCTTGCTTATTTCCAGCAACTTTTTAATAATGTTGACCAAAGATTTGTTCGAAGACTCAGCTAATCCGTTTTCTTGTGGATGATAAGCAGTTGAGTGTCCCAAAGTGATTTTATACTTGTCACAAAACTCAACCATTCTTTTTTATTTGAAAGCTGCTGCATTATCAGTAATTAGCTTATTTGGGAAACCAAAACGAGACAAAATATTATTCTGAAGGAATGAAATTATTACTGAATCTGTATCTTGCCTGGTGGGAATTGCTTCGATCCATTTCGTGAAATAATCTGTCGCTGTGAGGATCCACCTATGTTGAGCTGAAGAAGTGGGATCGATCTCGCCAATGAAATCCAAACCCCATTGTTGAAAAAGAGCACTTACTTCAATGGGCTTAAGTGGCAAAGGCTGCAATTTCTGCCTCCCTTCAAAAATTTGACATTCATGACAGCTTTTGACAGTCTTATACACATCAGCAAAAAGTGTCGGCCAATAATATCCCACTCTCAAAATATTGTTGGCCGTTGTTTTCCAAAAAAGGTGACCCTCGCAATCTCCCTTATGAAAATCCTCCATAACTTGCTTTGCTTCTTCTTCAACCAAACAATTCAGCAAAACACCACCAGGATCTTTCCAATAGAGTGAATTATTCAAAATACAAAACTTAGCAACCTTCAATTTCAGAGTTCTACTTTTGTTTCTAGCCATGACGGGCGGTGGTGACAAATTTTGAAGCACATATACAATATTTGAATACCAAGGAGAAAGCACAAAGATATCTGATACCTGAACTGATGAACTTTCCTCATTCTCCTCGGACATAGCAGTAATAAGATTAATTTCCAAGGCATGCAAATTCGACTTAGCCATTAGCTTAGCCAACCCTTGTCCTTTGATAGGCTTTGTAGGCTTTATCTCCACATTATACTCCAACAAGGCAGCAATCCATTTGCCCCGTCTCCCTTTTGGATCTGTTTGTACTAAAACATCCTTAACAACAACGTTAGGAACATAAGCAAGAATATGAGAATGCAGAATATATACTCGAAAATCTTTCAACGCTTTCACTAAAGCAAGAGCTTTCTTTTCAATGATGTTATACTTTAAGGCTGCATCTCTTATGGTTCAGCTGAAAAAAGCAATTGGTTTTTCATGCTCTTCTCTTTTCTACATCAATATTGCTGCCATAGTATGCTCCGAGGCAAATGAAAACAAAATAAAATCCTGAGTATAATCCAAGCTGATCAAAACCGGAGCTGAAGAAAGAGCTAATTTTACTAAATTGAAAGATTTTACCGCCTCCTCAGTCCACTTCACTACATTTAATTTCTTAAGCATGTTTGTAATTTCCCTTAGATGTTCGGCAAGATTAGGCACAAAACGGCGTAAGAAATTCATCTTACCATTGAAATATTGGATCTCCTTTTTGTTCCGAGGAAGATCAATTTGCTAAATAGCTTCTACTCGAGCTGGATCAATACGGATGCCATCTTTTGAGATAATATGACCAAGGAGTTTGCCCTCATCCATGGAAAACAAACTTTTCTTCGGATTGAGTGACACACCATACTTTCTACATCGCTGAAAAACAATTTTCAAATGATAAAGGTGCTCTTCATCAGAATTAGAAAAGACAGTCAGATCATCAAGATACACAACTAGAAAAACATCCTTCTCATTTGTAAATGCCATATCCATTGCTCGCTGAAATGTCGAACCAACATTTTTCAAACCAAAAGGCATTTTAGCGTAATAGAAAGCTCCCCACGGAGTGGTGAACGCTGTTTTATCTCTATCATCCTCATGGACCAGAATTTGGTTATACCTGGAATAACCATCGAGTAGTGACATACGAGATGCTCCAATTACTTTCTGAAGTATGTGATCCATTTTGGGCAATGGATAATTATCTTTCAAGGAAACCTTATTCAGATTCCTAAAATCAATGCACAAACAAATCTCACCTATTTTCTTGCAGACGGGCACCAAATTGGAAATCCAATCTTAAAATCTTATAGGAACAATAATACCAGCCTTGTACAATCGATTCACTTCTCAATTGATGGCAGCAACTTTGGATTTATCCTTCTCAATTTCTGCCTGAAGGGCTTTTGATTAGGCTTAATTAGAATGGTGTGTTGAATTATGTTTGTATCATACGTATTCAAATTTGAATAGTCCCAAGAAAAAACATCAGCAAAAGAAGACAACAAACTGAAATATTTTTCTTTTACCTCTGGTGACAATGCTTTGGACAATTTCACCATCTTTGGATTTTGAGTTGATCCAATGTTCACATCTTCAATTCCCTTTTCGGTTGGCCGCAAGGTTGGTTTTCTAGCTATGTCACCTTGATCAAAAAACTCTTCTAAAGGTATTAGACCTTTAGGAATGACATTATCCTTTAGCTGCAATACTTCCATCTCATTTACTTGCACATCAGCTTCACCATCATCATGCTCCATATCAATGGAAGTGTCTTTGAATTTGCCTTCATTTTGCAGAAATTCATCAATCTCATCATCATCTTGAAATACTTGCCAATACCTTTGATTGTCCAAGACATTCGGATGATGCTTCACATGAATTTCAAATTTTTTACTTGAGTTCATTGGGATTTTCAAATTACTTGCTTCCTTTGCAAGTGCATCTGTAATACCATTCTGAATACGAGGGACACAAGTCAAAGTATAATCTGAAAACATTTTCAAGATATCAAGAACTACATTTCGGTAAGCCCGCATTCGAGGATGCTTAGCTTGGTATTCACCTTTCACTTGCTTGATTACCAACTCGGGGTCGCCATATACTGTAATCCTTTTAGCATTCAACTTTCTAAGAATTTTCAGACCAGCAACCAAAGCTTCATATTCTGCCTCATTATTGGAACAATCAAAAGCTAATTTATAAGAATAGACCCTTACATTACTTGGTACCTTGTTTGGGGCAAAAAAAGGGATGCATACCAAAATTCCAATTCCAACACCATCACTTCCAACTGCACCATCAAAATCCATAGGCCATAAACCATCTTCATCTTCTTCTAAGTGCTGAAATTCTGTTTGCTCTGTTATTTTTGCTTGCTGTCCATCAACTTTTTGCTACTGTCGGAAGGTTGTTTGCTTAGCGGAACTTTCAAGTTTTTGTGTCTCTTTCTTCAAAACTTCTCTGAAATTTTTAGTGATCTCCAGAATGTCCTCTACTTCAACTAATTGACTATTTACATCATTGAAACTATCTGAATACAAAACAAATGATTCTAAATCTGTATGTACATAATTGATTGGATGATTTACCAGTTTCTCCTTGCTGGTGATCATATACTTCATCTTTTTCTCCCGATATAATTTTCTCATCTGACCAAACACAGGAATGGTAGCATAGGAGAAATCAAGCTGTAATGTTCCCTTTATTTTTTTTCCCCAAGATCTAGAAAGAAGCATGCCAAACCTAGGAGGAATATCTGCCACAACCACATCCATCAAAACATTTTTAGTCGGAATCTAATCCAAACCGACCATCAAATATTTGATAATCCCAATGCATCTTACTCTCCTAGAATCAAAAGAATAAAGATCATGATACTTCCTAGTGATTTCCAATCCCAATTTCTCCATGATTTCCCTTGGCATGAGATTATGAGAAGCTCCGGAATCAAACATGGCATTGTGTAGCACAAAATCATGCAATCTAAGGCTGATATAAAAAGGAGGCACATCACTATCGGGAGACTCACCATCCAATGATGGTCCAAATATCAACTTAGGTTGATCATCTTCCACATTCATCATATCAGACATTGGATCGAAATTCAAAATTTTAGATACCTGACCCTTATAGCTGCTATTTTTCATCATTTCAGTCAAAGGAATGGATACTTTTAACTTAGAAATTTCACTTTCTAAGTTAAAAACTGAAGTTTTTTCTACCTCTTTGGCTGGAACATCCTTCTTTTCAGCTTTCTCCCTCGATACAATTGGTGGATTAGATCTTTCATTTGTTGATGGTAATTTGCTAGTAGTAGGATCAGCTATCTCTTTTCCCTTCTTTTGTGCAATGGGTGCATCATTCTTTGGTGATGAAACTTCCTTTCTCTTTTGGATTGGGTTAATAGGAAAATCTCTGTTTCTAAGTGAATATTGTCGCTACTGAGAAGACAAAGAATTCATATAACCTCTCTGATACTCATCCGACTCTTCTTCAAGAGCTGTCTCATTTGCCAAGATGAAATCCTCATCCTTTTGTATTGCTGCGTTTTCTGAATATTCCTCATATTCAGTGATAAAGGTTGGCATATCATTAGGTGTAAAGAAGTGATTCTCTTCCTCTATTACATTCTCTTCATCATCTGATTCCGGACCAACAAAATTCTGCTGTAAAGGTGTCTTTACCTGCTGTTGTACTGCTGGTTCTTATGCTCACTGCTCTCGTTGTTTGATCCTGAATTGTGGTTGCTGCTGGCCACGGAAGTTAGGATTTCTAATCTATGGTTTAGGCTTATCAAGTGTTAATCTTTCAATCATATTTTCCACCTTGCGGAGTACTTGATATGAAGTAGAAGCCTCTTCCTTTATTTCGACTTTCTTTTTAGATTTCAATCTAGCTCTCTTGTCATTCAAATTAGCTTCAACACTGACTACAATTTTTTGCATGTCTTCCAAAGTGGCCGGATCTCTTTCTCTTAATTGATAGGCCATGTCTGGATCAAAACCATTTGGAAACTTAAGCAATCCCAACCTCCTAGATGGCCTTAAATCATCAGGAATTGCATTATAAACCACATTGAATCTAATACAATAATCTTGGATAGACTCACCAACGTTCCGCTTGATCTTGGTATATTCAGAAGTGATCTGAAGAGGATCTTTCTTTACTTCCCATCGATCCAAGAATTGTCTCTGAAGAATGGCCAATGTAGTAATACTTCTAGCCGGCAAAGCTCTGAACCTCCTTCTTACTTCACCTCCAAAAGTTTGCACAAATAATCTCATGGTCACATTTTCTGCATCAATCTCGTGAAGGTCAAAGAAATTTTCCATTCTGTCCACATGTTGCTGAGCAGGAACACTTTGAGGAGTGCCATCAAACAATGGGATTTTTCTCTGATAATCAGCGGGCATGTCATCCAAGTTTTGAGGCAACACAAGGGGTGAAAATCGAGCAACCATTTCTTTATGTGGATTTATAACTGGTCTTGGAGATATAGGAGGAATAGGAGTAGTAGATGTATGAGGTGTATGTGGTGTGGATGGAGAAACTACTATAGATTGTTGATCAAGGATAGAAGGTTGTACAAGAATGTTAGGAATGAAAGGAGGCTCGGTAGGAACTTGTGAACCAGATGTAATTGTTGATGGCCCAGGAGTTTCAAATGCAGACTCTATGAATTCAGGAATTTTTGTTGCCACAATGGAATTTTGAATATTCAATATGTAACTATCAATGGATCTATTAGCCTGTTCAATTTCAAGATATTTGATAAACTCTGGATTTATGACAATAGAACCAATAGCACTTTCAGACTTAGTCTCAAACAACGACAACTCAAATTGTTCATCAAATTCAAGATCTTCAAGATATTCAAAAACAATGGGACATGAACGAGATTTAAACAGAGGAATCACAAGACTTTCTCGACGAATGATTCTTGAAATCAGATTAGGATTTTCATACACTAGAGGTGGATCGGGATCTGGATTTGCTCAGGTATGTCATCTGGAATCCAGTGTGTTGAATTTTTTTCAAAATCAAAGGGACAAAACCAACTTGTTCAGCCTATCAAATTCTAGAATCATCACCCAAAAGTCCAGAATGATCTAATGTACTAGGGGTAATTTACAAGTCAAGTGTCACGTTTACAAACTAGACCAGAGATTGACTGAAGCAGCATTTATCTACTTTCGCTAATGCAAAGCAAGAGCGTTTCGAAGGCTACCTGGCATAACTTTAGGCTCCTTCTGTAGCTTATAAAACAAATAACACCAACAAGAAAACCATTTTGTCCCCAGTATGGTTGCCACTATGTTATTTCCTAAATCTACCTCAGGCTGACGGAAGGCAGAGTTCAGGGTAACATCAAACCACGCTCAGTCTGGTAGCTAGCCCTACCAGATCAGGAGAGGGCTCTCTCCGGGTCAATCTCAGCAAAAATAATCAATAGGGCTTGAGATGACTTCAAATAAAGGCTGACTTTAGGCTAGGTATATAAGTGAAAGGGTTTGATTTTGATTTTGGGGGTTTTGTTGGAATCAAAGGGAAAGGCAGTTTTGGGTCCGGGGATGAGGCCTAGTTTTTGCAGAGTTTTGAATGGGGGAAGGAAGGAAATTGTTTTGATGCTTTGGGTTGAGTGAATGGATGGCTCAGAACAGTGAGGAGATGAAGAGGGAAAGAGGCTTTTGATAATCCTCTTCAAATAGGTGAAAACATGGAAAATTAAACAAAACTCAAGGCAGAGCAAAGCAATATAATGAATTCCACCTTTATAACTTGTTTGTTTAATTTGACAAGAAAGGAGAAGGAAAATGATACACATGAAACATAAGTAAACTTATAATCATAGAGAGAAACAAACCATCGAAACATAGAGCCACATGGATCCCAAATAATGCTGCAAACCCTGGTCTATTCCTTTGCCAAAATTGTAGAGATGAAATGTACAATGAAGTGCCAAGCAATCCCAAGTTTCCAACCCTGAAAATGACTGAAGAATTACAAGATATAGACAAGCCTAACTCATCCCCATACCTCTAGGGGTCAAGATCACCATTCTAGGAACTATTTCAACCATATCTAAACTAAGAACTAGAAAATAGGCAATGAAACAACTTGCCTCTATATGATAGGAAACTGATTCATTCACTTACATTTCACTTTTTGGTGAATGAATCTACTAGGATGAGTAAAAATGTGCCAAAATTACATCAAATTCATGAAATTACAACAATTTACATCAATATTTACATGAAAAAGTAAAACTAGCCAAAACTAGGCAAAAATCTGAGCTGCTGAGTGAAAATAGGCCAAAATTCCCAATGCGTCGCATCTGAAATCTCTATGCGTAGCACCACTTTGAGGCTTATTTTGAGGACCTTCCCAAAGTCAAAATTGAATGTAGGATAGCTCGTTCGAAAGCCCTACCTGTCTACATTTCAACCCAAGTGGAATTTCTAGATTTGGTTACCATTTGCTGCTCCAAAAATCAAATCTCCCAACACTGCTTCCTGTGTGTGCAAAAAGTGGCAGAAAGCCCATTTTTAGGGTGCTTTTCACCCTTTACGCAACCCAAAAATTGTCAAAATCCTTAGTTAATGGGTAGGAATGCATAAATTTTGATGAAAAATCTAGAAATATAAAATTTTCCTCAAGAAGAGCTGCCAATTATAAGCGCGCGCCAAGTGGCGCTACGCGTCGGGCAGGAAAATCTGTGTTTAGGCCAAAAAATTCAAAATTGACAAATTTTTTTCCAAATTTATTCAAATTTGGGATGAATGTCCACCATCAAGAACTATGCTGGGCCAAAGAAGCTTCAGCCAAAATTTGGAGTTTGTCATGCCTTTTGCGACGCTTTAGTGCCCTCGTTAGCTTTGCTTTCAGGATTTTGATCCTCGCTTTGAAAACATGATTTCGCGCCCAGTAATGGTTATTCATGTGCCTGAGCATGTTATTTTCCTTTTTTTCCTTCTCCAACAGCTTCCTCAGATGAATATTGACCCTCTCAAGCCAAGTCTCTCTATCAGCCTCAATGTCCTGCTCAATGGGTGTCATCTCGGTTTGGCTTCTTTGAAAGCTTGCCGGTTCTCACGGATGTTTTGCAAGTCCATGATTGTCTGTTGATCCTCCAAATATTTGTTTCACTACTCTAGGTAGATTATGACCCATTGAGCTCTCTGAAACTTGATGGTCAATGTGTTGATCTCTGCCTTCTGCTCTTGAATGGTCTGTCTCAACTTTGAGCTTGGAGAGCTCAAATTCTCATCAATAAGTATGAAATCAGTATCCTGGCCTCCTGAAAGCCCCTCATCCTGCATAGGCCTCTTACCTCTATCCTGTACCTATACCTGTGCTGCTGATGATGGCAGCGAGACCCCTTCCACCCCAAGTGGAGATAGTACTCGCCAGGCTGCTGCAAATAATCCTCTAGTGCCTCTCTGATAAGTGACATATGTTGGCACACTAGTAGTCTCTGCCTCCTGACCTCCATATAGATGTGAAGGTTCACCTGCATCATGAACAACCTCCGGAGGAACCTGAGGGGCTATGAAGAAGTCATGGGAAATGAAATCTTCCCATGAAATACCCTGCAATCCACGCTGATGTACAACCATGATCTTGATGAGTGCATAGTGATAAATACTGTTGTACTGCTGCTCGGGAGTTTTCTTCTGCACAAGAGTGGTCATTCTCTTGATATTCTGCCACATGAAATAAGGGATGTTCATCATCCTCACTCTTGTGAAATGCATCAATAACCTAATGTGGTAGGCATAGAGGCATGAAAACCGGCCCTCACAACTGAAATATCTGATAATGAGTTTCATCAGAGGTGCATAGGATTCCTTTAGAAACTGGAATGGGAACACTCTGCTGAGTTGCCTCACAAAGCTAGGCCTGATGTATGGTTCATAATGCACTCTGTCCACCTACTGTCTTTTGTTCCACTGTTCACCCACATTCGGTATTCTGGTTGCTTGAGAGATGGTTTCCGGTGTCAAAGTGAAATTTACACCAGCTAGAGTTACCTGATCATCATGTAAATGCAATACAAACAAATGAGCCAACTCCTGATGATGATGAATCCTAGAAATAATCTCACAATACTGATAGCATGACTGCTCTTGAAAACATGCCATGGCAAGTGGGCAAGCCTGCAATTGAGTCAATGAGGTGGGCTCTTCTCTCACATGTTTTCCACCTTTACGAGGCCTTCTAGGTGCATGTAGCTCAGTGGTGGAATCACTATCTCTTTCATATGATGTATCAGTGTCTGTCTCCATGGTGTTTCAAGGTCTATGCAAGATCTATGAGAATTTTGATGCTTTGTTTCAATTTCCAAATATATGGTGGTAAGAGAGGGACTGTGGAGAAATAGGGTAGTAGGGACAATGGGGTTCAATCAAGAGATAATTTGCCTTTTGCAATTTTGACAAATGCAGGTACAATGGACAGCCACTTGACTGTTCAGGAAACTTGGGGTTTGGGAATTTTTATAAGTGAGATGGGAAAGGGAGAGTGATAGGAAATGAAATGACTTAGGGATAGGGATAATGGGAACAAGATGGTATGAGTGGCTTTAGGGATGTAAGGGGATAGGCGATGGACTTGTATTGATAGTATAACAGTGAGAGGGAGGAATAAACAGTGAGGAATGAACAAGTTTGGCACCAAAACAAATTTTAAAACTTAAACTTCAAAACCCTAAGGAGGCACTTCTAGGGTTCATTGTTTTGGCATTCAAACTCTCATATTCAAACTCAACCAACACCAAACATGGGTTAATGGCAATTACAAAGTCACATAAACCTACCTGGAGCAAAGGAGACCGATTCGTTTTGATGATTGAGAGAGATGGCAAGAATTTTTGTGTTTTGGTCCTGTGCACTGTGACAGTGGCCCAGTGCATCGCGACCCTTGTATGTTCTATGCTGGTTCAAAAATACACAGTGCAGAGTGGCCCTATGCACTACACTCAGCCAGTGCACCACGACCACTGCCCAGTGCGTCGCGCCAGTCAATTTCACACACAATCTCGGCCTCCAATGCTGGCTTTGCTTCCTCCACTACTTCTCTTGGCGCATTGATGTCTTGGCTTGCAAATGAATTGTTTGAAACACAAAAATATCTTTATGCTAAAGATTTTTATTTTTTGATTCTTGAAAACCCACTTTTGTAATGTTTGAACTTTGACACTTTTCACATAAACTCTGTTTTGCTTGCTTTTTGATTTTTGAGCTGAATGATGAATCTCTTGTATGTCTTTGCAGGGATATCTGGCATGAGATTTTGGCAAAGGTGACCAGGGCTACGCCTAAAGTAAAAAATTTTAAAATTACATTGCATTTATTACAAAAGATGAAATAGACGATTTTTCTTCAAAACAGAGTTTTGAAGAAAAATCATTATCAAGCATTAGGATGATGAAAATTTTTGCACTAAAACCTTATTTGAAACTTCCTCATGTGCCTGCTGACATTATTAGACATTTTGAAGGCAAAATTAACAAAACCCTAGACCTAATGAGGCTAAAAACCCTAAAATGACTTTTTTCCAAACAAGAGACCAAACATGACTGCAAATGATTGTAAATGATTTTGATGAATAGAACTAGGCCAGCAGGTACAAGACATGAGGGATATGAGTGACAAGACCCTTCCGTTAGATGATCCATGCTCCTAATGGAATGCAACTGACTGAACTGAGTGAGACACCTAAAATGAAATGCAATAAGAGAAATTTTGATCTTTAACGAAGGGATGAAGATACCGAATCTAACAGTCCCAACTCCGTGTCCCAACCTTCAATCAACTACACAATATGTTGAGCAAGCTCCCGATCCTACATCTTTTCGCTCAATCCTTCTGCTACTATATGATCTTATACCTGCTCTACAACTTGTATAGTGTGTCGTCTCTTCTGCTATGGAACCTTTCCTTCATACTTCTTCCCACTTTTTCTTCTCCTCTTGTTCTCTTCTTCTTATCTCTCTTTCTTCCCTTAGCTCTAGTTCTGATTTCTACGCTCTCAACTTTGCTTCCTCCAAGCTTTGCTTCTCTTTCTTCCTATGCTCTACTCTTTGCTTCCTCTACCTTCTCTTTACTTCTATCGCCAAAGTTTCTTGTTCAGTAATAGGATTTTCTTGCATATTCTATCTTTTCTCCTCCTCTGCAATGTCAAAAACCTTCCTCTTTCCCTTGCCTTATATTATTTTATTTTGTTCTGCTATTGTTTCTTCCAGAATGGTTTCCTTCTATGGAACAACTTGAGAATTCCTAGCTATACTAATCGTCTGATGGGGTTTGAAGGAGTTATAAAAATTCTTACATGGTTCCTCCTCCGACCAACAATATGCCCCTCTAACCCACAATGGTCTTTGAAAATTCCCCTGGGATCTAATAGATTGAATTATTTTATACTTAACTCAAATTTCAGTACGGGTTCTAATTTGGTACCTTCAACTTTGAGATTATTAATTTCATATAACCCAATATGAAAAGGAATACTGGGTCATGTCACCTTATTCATCATGTGTAGTGTTGTTGAAAACCATGTGGCAAGTTGGTAATATACTTCTTGCATGACAAGTTTGTCGATGGCATATCTTGGCAAAATATGTGGCAGCTTCTACCTGGTGAACACTCTGATCAATGTGCCATATAGTAAGGAAAACCAATCTATAATCTATGATATCGCCTCCATCGCTCTTCATGACATGAAAGGTGGTTCCTGCCTCCTGAAAGATAAGCCTATGTAGCAGGATGATGAAGTGATTAGTAAGCTACTTCATAACTCCTTGATGGTTGCAATCCAAAGGAAAATTTGAGTAGATATGCATGACAATTTATCTTGGTTTCCACATCCAGTTCATTCTCAGAAACTAATTCTTTGCACAGGTTGCATCCAGTAAGTATGGTATAAAACCTTGCATGCTCACATTTGGGAGGATTTTAGGCTCATGCTACATGGGACCTTAGCTGATGAGTGGAAATATCTAACTAATTGAATGACTTCCCCTCATTCACCACCTAGTTCAATAAGATAGCCCACCCCTGAGTAAAGGGCTCTGTTCTCGGTTTGTGTTATAGCATAATTTCCCACCTCTATATACTTGATGCTCTATGTTATGGCCTTGGGCATCCATTTACCTTGAAACTTAGTCCTTTAGAAATTAAGGATTAAGGACATAACGAAACACAGATCACCCATGGCAAGGAAAAGTCAACTTGAACACTTGGAACATAGCAAGGAAATTTTTTAACTAAGTTCAAATTAGGATGGTAATTATCAGATGCAAGATGATAAACAGTGACAATACTTCCATTATGAAGATAAAACATCACATGAAATATTGAAGACACCACAAAATTCATAGCATAGACATAATCATGCCCAAGTAGCATATTAAAGTCTAAAGAGCAATCAACCACCATCAAATCAATTAGGATTGTCTTCCCACCTAAAGTGATAGGAAATTGAGGAAGAACACCCATAGATTCACCATGTTTTCTATCATAAGCTAGCAATTCACTATCAGTTGCCAACAACTTTGGAGAACCAAAAGCTTTCAAAGTTGAGGAGGATATAATACTTGTATAGGATCCTACATCCACTTCACATTGATAGACATTTATGGAATTAAATTTAACCCTTATCCAGAAAGGTGCAGTAGAATGAAGACAAGGCTGAACAATACTATCCCAATCAAAGGAAACACTCCAAGAACTTGGAGGGGGTACATTCGAAGTTACCGACATGCCACCTAGACTAGAATACTGTGAACTAGAAATCAGGAAGACTTTTTTGTTAGATACTTCACCCCCCAAAATAAGAGTGGGATCAACCAAAGATTGAACTGGCTCAACCACTTCATCAACCAATGGTTTATATAGTTGATGAGAAACCATAAGAGGTTCACGAGTACAAGAACCTACAGACTCAGACCACAACCTTTGTACGACTGAAATCACAGGGAAAAAATTAGTAAGATGATATCCCTTACAAATATTACAAGGGAACTTAGGTTTAAATATTTTACACCTAGGTTTCTAATAAACATTAATTCCCCCATCATGGCTGGCAGTGGCTAGTGCAGAATTTCCAGCATGACTTGTAGAGGTGTGTGGAGGATCTCCAACATGAATTGCAGAGGTTAGTGGAGGGCCTCAAACATGAATTGCAGAGTTTAGTGACTCTTTTCCATGAGTGATAGGA
Organism: Pinus albicaulis; assembly: GCA_034641835.2. NCBI lineage: Eukaryota > Viridiplantae > Streptophyta > Pinopsida > Pinales > Pinaceae > Pinus > Pinus albicaulis. Next base: position 268,395,194 of record CM076576.1, read on the forward strand.
CTTATTCCCCCAACCCGACTAACAGAACTATGTGAGTCATCATCAACATTACTGATAGAGGTCAACAAATCGTTGCTAGTATGACTTGCAGTGACTAGACTTATGCCCATATCATGACATGCAGTGGTTGAAGGATCATCTCCAACATGACTAGTAGAGGTTGATGATGATGCATGGAGATAATTATTCTTCTCCTTATTCCTCCTATTTCTATTATTTTTATATTTATTAGTGCAAGATGGAGGGGAAAGAGGAAACCATATTTATCTGGTGAAGAGGATGAAGAATTCACGCCCATTCAATTTTCTTGAAATAAATAATACATATGAGAAGCTTCAAGAACATTTGTAACATTTGGAGTGGACCACAACCAAACAGGTAGTCCAACATTTAATCCAGGAATATTCAAAATGGCCATCAAGGGGGTACCAACATTTCCAAAGAAAGGAAAAACACAAGGATCCCCTTTTATAGGGGTTCCTTGGTTGGCATCCATAGGAATATGGGCAATACCCAACTAATACGCAGATCCTTCTCTTATGAGATAGTTCAAATGACTTTTCAAGGAAGAGAGATGCACAATCAAAACTTTGAACTTAAGGAGGCACCTCCACAAAAATAAAGATCAAGAGCCTTTCGAGACCAGCGAAGTGGTTGTTCCGTCACTGAGAAGAAATGGTACAAAGTGACAAGACAAAAATCTATCTAAAGATGAATAAATACAAAGAGAAAAGATCACTCTGTTATAAATACCCTAAAAATAGAACCAAAAAATAAACTTCCAAGTATTTCCACTACGGGTTATTACCACCAGACACCAAAATACAAGAAATCGAATATAAGAGCCTTCTAAAATTAGTTTGGGGTAATTACACCCCAGGCCTACTAGCGAAGGGAGTATCTCTCTTTCCTATTTTCACTCGCCCTCGTGTTGACTCTCTTATATGGAGAGATTTCCTGGATAGCTTATCATGATTATATTTCATTCTTTAATCAAATTCTGTGTTTTAGTTTGGGGGGGCCTTAGAGATTTTACTCTCCACACACCTATTCCAAGGCCCTAAAAGTCCTAGAAAATTTGATGTATATATGAAAAATCAAAAAATTCTAGTTCATTTTAGTTAAGCGCTGGAATTTAATGGTTGTTCTTAAGTCAAGGGTAAGATGGAAGTGCAACCGATGGTGTTTTAAATTGAAACAAATCAATAGAAAACTTAGCTACATGAAAATGAAACTCATTTTATTCAATGAAAAGTGATTTCTAGAAAGGTTCTACGAGAAACCTAATAAAGAAAAACTTTTGTTTATGAATTTTGCCTCCACACATAAAAAAACTAACAATAGAAATAAATGCCCAAAATGCATCTATCCTAATTCATACTAGAATGATTTAAAATGTGATATCGTAGGATTACTCTAAAAAATAGAAAGGATGTTTCCCAATAAAGAGGTCAAAAACTCGACACAAGGAGAGGTAAATTCAAACAAAAACTTTTCCCAAAATCAAGAAAATTCAACCTAATGAAAAACTTTTCACTTGCTAAAAAATGACAAGGAAGCCTTAAAAAAAAACAAAAGTAAAAATAAGAGGGAAACAAAGATGTTTTTATCTCCTTTCTCTTTAAGGAAGCAAGAGATTATTTGATAAAGCAAAAACTATCCAAAAACTCACAATCACCAAGTTGAGCAAAAAAGGCCTCAAATTCCTTAAGCCATCACCATCATTTTAATGAGAAGACTTAACAAGTGGAAAGATGTAACCCACTCAAACAAATGACCAAATCAGCAACACATAACTCCAAAAAACAAAGAAACTCTAAGAAAATCAAGAAGGCTCTTCAAGATTTCCAGAAATACCTCTCTCAAAAAACAAAGAAAAACCAAGAAAGCCAACGAAAGAAAAGAAAAAGTGAAGCAATAAGAAGGTTGAGTATGGGAAAATTAACACTAACTCACTGTAGTGAATACTCAGAACAAGAACATCAGCAAGAAGCCCTAGTGCCAAACACAAACTACAACTTCACAAAGAAGGGAAAACCCTAAGTTGACTAATTTTTTAACAAATAAAAAGAGGAAATTGATAAAGTGCAGAAAGAAACACTTTCCAGAAACATCAAATATTAAACAGAAGTAACCAAAAATAGGCAAAAGTATTTACTAGGCTCAAAATATAAAAAAATTAATTTAAAACTAGCAATACACAGCTTGACAATGATCAACCTGCATGCATATGATAATTGTGTAAAAGGAAACCCACGTATACACTTGTTTCTTGGGACCAAAAGACATGTATACATGACTGTGTAAACTGGAAATCATGTATAAAAAAGGCAGTAAAGAAATAATAAAAATCCAATTTTGATCCAAAAGATCAAAGCTTTTTTCAAGATGGATAATAAACCAAAGAAACTGGAAAAGTGATCAAACCAAATACAGAACCCAGATCCAAATAGAAACAACCCAAAATAGGAATTACATGGATGTAATGCCTAGTGGAGTCGCCAATTTTGTTATGGGATGAAATTCATTAAGCTTTGGGTTGAGAACCCTAACAGATCAAGAAGCATATAAAAACAAGAAGCAAGAAAATTTTCAGTCCTAATGCTTAAAATAGTAAAATGGGAAGAAGAGGTCTTACCCATAGATCCTACGTTTGAAGGAAATCCCACATGTTTCAAACCCTCTGCTTCTCCTAGTGCTCCAAAATCTGCAAATCACGCAAGAAAAACACATATGCTAGTAATAACTTAAAGCATGTTCAAGATATTAGTGTTATATCATATAAGCTTATAAACAAAATAACATGAAATCATTCATAATAGGATCATAACATGTATAAAGCATCAATATCACAAACATTAGGAGGGAGACAAAGCTCCTTTATTGATGTATGTAAAGATGTGTGGAGGAATACCACTTGATTCAACCATAGCTCCAAGCGAAACCATCCTCTGGATCCGTCCAGCCCATCTCAACAATATCCTTCCATAAGGATATAGAATGTTTTCATATAAGAGAAATGAACATATCCATGAGGGAAACAACAGTTTCCAAAATTTGGGAAGTGTAGGAGGAACAAGGATAAATCAAACTTAATCAAGGAATAAATGGCTATAATATCAATGCCTATCTCTCTCTCCCTTTTAGGCCTTCCCATTAGGTGTATTTTTACCACCCCAAAATAGTTATTTTAGTTGGGATACATTTAGGCCACGGGTTCCTGTAGGAAGGATTTTGGTGTAACCTGTAAACCCCGCCTAGAAAATATGGAATTTTATAATTTTTTCATATGTTAAATTATATATGCAAGTTGGGTATAACTGGACCCACGTGTGCACACGATTTTTAGAGGGAGGAGTCACATATGCAATTAAAAATAATGTTTCTTAGGTAAAGGACCAATTGTGAAGGGAAAGGGCTACCCAAGGCAATAATATAGAGCATCAAGTATATAGAGGTGGCAAATGATGCTATAACAGTTGGCCATATATCCTACAAAATAAGATGACAAAAATTTAGTAGGCCTTCGTAAGTGACTTTATATTTTACATGTGGATGGGTGTATATCTAAACTTCTATGGATCCTTCACCCAACTCTTGACAATATCCTTAGTGCTCGCAAAGATGTGGGTGGCTTAAAACACCAAGTCCATTATCTTTACTGGTTCAGAAAGATGATACTTACGCTGAAAATATGCTGCCAAAAATGTAGCAAGCTTACGCCCAGTGGTGTTTCTCAATGCCATAATTTCCTCATTAGTGTGTGAGACAATTTAGCTAATCACATCAGCACATGGGAAGGATGGATACCTGCATGCAACCCTATATAGTCCTACCTTCCTGGTGCTGAGATAGACTTTTCGATCCTATAAATATATCCCGAAGCATCTTTAATATGCTCACATTTCAGTTTGGATTCATTTTCTACAAATAAATGAGTGACCGCATATACTGGAAATTTAACATAAGCTTGCTCAAATTCTTCCCCAATACTTCTTTCAATGGTTTCTTTTGAGGCAACTCCCTTGGGTGCCATAGTAATAGTGACTGCTGGAGAGGTGCTCAACACCTGTTTTACATGTGGGATAGAAAAGACACTCATGGCAAGAAAACATCAATTTTAATCAAAATACTTTCAAAACATCTTCAAGGAACAAACCAAGAATTTGATGGAGGGGATTGTGAAATTTTCACCGCAAAAAGGGGATGATTTCCTGAGGGAACTAGGAACTACACATTCTTTGCAGTCATGGTTAAATCTTGAGGCCTGAGACTCTGCAATGCGTAGTTAATCATGGGCAGTGAGCTAGGAGAGACTGCGCATTGCAGAGTCCTAGTGGTCAAGGATGAAAATTGATCCCTAGAATTTTGCAATGCATAGTTGGGACAGATTTCACTGCATAATTCCAAAGGCCAAGCTCTATGCTTGAGCCTTAGGATTGCACAATGCCCAACTAGGAAAACTGAAAAACAACCAAGGCAAAGACATATCTACCGAAGGGAAGTGTGAAAAACAAGAAGATATGAGAGGTAGTGTTCTCCTAAGCGCATATCTGACTAAGTTTGAATAAAATAAGAAAAATATAACGTAGAATTAAATGAATGGGAAGAAAACAAAATCGGTGAGGAGAGTCACCACAACGACGACCATCAATACAAAAATGATGAAACCGATGTGACACTTGTGAAAGGTAAATGATAACTTGAAAAAACACTTCTACAATATCAAGAAAGTTGAAATTTCCACGTGCATGCAAAGACACAATCAAATCAAAACTCACACAAGCCAAATAGAAAAGAAAAAAAAATGATTAAAAATGATAAATGTGAAACTCATGTGGAAAAGATATGATGATCACACTGACTATTACTTGATCTCCTCGAGAATTATAGATGTCCAAGATTGAGTGTGAAAATGGTCTCTAGGAGCATCGATTAAATAGATTTGAGAAAATTAGGGTATATGACGTGCATGCCAAAAATCAAGGAAAATGTGACACATGGAAAAAGTTTCTAAAAATAGTAAGTGTGCCTCCTTCGGGTTGCTAAAAATAGATCTCTAAATATTAGATATACTTTTTTCTTTTTCAGGTTTTCAGTATTTTCGGGAAAAAATTTCCATGCACATCGAAATATTGCACAATTTTGGGAACTAGGTAGCCTTCTGACTTAGTGCACTGCATAGTTTTTGAGATCAGTGTGGGATTGCACAATTTATCGACTAAATGTTGTCTACCTATCATGATTACATAGTTTCTAAGTTTAAGGCTGATTTTTAGTGATGAGTGCATAATTCCAATACTGAAGGTTTTTTACCTCATGTATTGCACAATTTCTGGAGGCAAGCCTAGAACTGTTGTACAAGACTAAGGTATGAGGTTAGCTTGTGACTTAGAAAGACTAACCAAGTGAAAATAAAGTGAAAAAAGCATAGAAAAAGGATAAAAATAAATCAAGGCATGAATACTTGATAGCAGTGCAAAATAATCTCATGTGAAAGTAAGGTTAGGCTCCAAAATCACCACAGAGGAGAAATTTTGGAGCCTGGTTATAACCGCTACGAAAAAATCTAAACTCAATACAGTTGATCACAAAGCTTAATCATATTTGAGCGGGATGATGTGAATTAAATTCACAGGTTGTTTTATTCCTTGATGGATCGTCCACCTGTACCCCATGCATTGGATTATTCACCTTCGATTTTCACTAATTTTAGTGATTTTAATGTTGGATCCTTTAATCTTGGTCAGGCGAATTCATTGACGGAATTGGGGAATATCCTACATAAAATAAATTTAATTCAATGGTCACTAACCCGAGTTCCAACTTGTGGTTTTCCAAAATGTACGTCATTTTTTTTAGGTGTCGTCAGACATGAAAAAAGGAGACAAACCCCATTTTTTTTAATTGCAATGATATTATTTTGGAAACAAGTGAGCTTTCCTGATCGTGGCTTGGCTGCATTTTAACGATCATTCTTATAAATATCATTGAATCTACAAGGATGATAATCATAATGCCTTTTCTAATTGTGATATCCAATCATTTCGAAAGTGCTAGGAAATCTGCTCGATTATTGGTGGCTTCTCTTAATCTCCACACAAACTTTAAATTATCTTATTCGTTGAGGAAGTGAATTTTCCCTCCCACTTTTGCTACCAATTAGTCAAAACACATTTAAAAAAAAAAATTATATATATTTTTACAAAATTTGTTCGAACATATTCTAACCAAAAAATACATATCTATTAAAAATATCACTCATAATTATTATAAACATGCTAAATAAGTAGTTGCACTTGTTACCTTTGAATGGAATGACGACAAATCTCCTATCTTTTGATACAACTAACTCTATTATATATAAAAGGAATATCAAAAAATACTTCAATAAAGGAGTGAAGTTCTACTACATTGTCCCTTATAGGTTAGAACTATTTATATGTGTATTTACAACCAAAAGTTCAAAACTGGTGCTATGATTGAGGTGGGTAAATTGACTACCACAAGGTGAAATGAAAAACCATGCCATTTGTACACGCCTTCTTGTTTTCATACATGGAATGTGCGGATTCATACAATCAATGGTATTTTCACTTCTTTTTGTGATTATTAAACATTCAAACAATGTTACATACTAGCAATTTCCCCTAAAAGTGCAGAGGTACACTAAAGGAATAAAATATTTGGGAAAATTAGGAAAATTGTGAAGACAAATGGATGAATTTTAACACGGTTTCTTTTACTAGTTGGGTCAATACAACTCAGAGGAAATGTTTAAAGAGAAAGACTATAAATTTAGTCTACAACACATTGTCGCCTTCTTGCCTTGCACTAAGATTGGGGTCGGCACGACTATTCCATATCGACGAGCTTCAACATCTGCACTCAAGCTTGTGGAGTGAAATTATGATTTTTGATTGTTTAAAATGCATTTTAAACTTTTTGACATCCTAAATTCTACAAATTTTATAACTCAACTTTTAATTTTAACACATATCTACTAATTTCAATAAAAAAATTTGAAAAATATGTTGTGTAAACTACAAAACTTATAACTTTGGGTCAATTATGGAGAGGCTATGATATGGATATATGACTTTGAAAAATTTATGTAACTTTTGATAAATTATGGAGTAGCCTAACAGGGAAAAAATATCTAACTTTGATCACCACATATGACTCTCAATTTTATGAAGCCTTAGGTCAATTATGGAGTAGGTATGATATATAAACCTTAGACTTTGATCAAGACTTGAGTATATTTTTTTAGGGGTGACAGGAGGAATAAGAATAATAAGGTTGGATAAAGCCATGTCCATGGGATTTTGGACCTCATAATAATTTGGTAATTGATTTAAAAAATTAATATGTATATATTATCTTACCCATTAATTTATTCTTATATTAATATTTGTAATGATATGACATTTTAATATTATTAGAATATATTATGTACTCTCTTGCACTTTATCACAATATTCATATTATTTGAAAAAATTTATCATCATTTCCATTGTGTATCACAAAGAATATTCCAACAGCTAAAGTAGTTTCCACAACGTCACATCACATCTAACAAACAACAATTGTTAAAAATAGGAATAATGTTGCCTTGTGATCAACGTCTAGTCTTTTGCAATCACTGTCTTGTTGCTCCTCTTCAGCATGATAGTATTTCACTGACTTATCTACAAAACTTTGGAGTGCGCACATGATTTCAACTTATTTTCTAAACAACATTCATCATTCAAATCCCAATATTCATAGGAAAATTGATGTCCCTCAAATAGATTTTCAATATTGCAACAAAAGTCCTCAATAATAAACATGTCATACTCTTCAACAAAATAAGGTATACCTAAAAGGAAATATTCAATAATTGCATCAAAACCCATTTGAAACTTTTGAAAATATTAATCTTCATGTGGGAAAAAATATTCATCTGTGAAACTCAGGAAATCACCATAATACTATTCAGAATACATGATATGATCGCGATAATGGTTGTTCGACAATTTAACTTGATTAATGGGTTCAACATGGAAAAGGGGATTATCAATATTAGAAGATGATTGATTAATACGATCAGGAAAATCATCATCTCGAGAAATATGTGAAATAAAAGTTAGTTCCTCATCAGCAAATTTATCTTCCAACTTACTTATCAGCATAGACTCAACACACGGATCATAAAAAGGAGGGAGACAAGGAATAAAAGGAATATCACATTCTCCTTCAGGACATTGAAATTCCTTTTGAATGAGAGTGCATGATGAATTTAATTCAAAATATTTTCTTGAAATATTTACTAAGAAATGGAAATTTTCATCCAAAAATTGTCAATCCACATCGTGATTCAAAAATTCATAAAAAATATAAACAAACTTATAAGCAAATTGTTGAATAGATTCATTTTATTCCATTCTAAGATGATTGATTTCAGTAATAACATATTTATAATCATACTTGTGGAAAACACGATGAATATCATCAACCAATTGCTTAAAATATGACATAAAAGCAACAAGTAAAGAATAACAACACAATTTCTTAGAACAACCATCCAATGTAAGGGTGAACAACCTTGTGAGAATATATTTAGATTAAAAATTTTTGAAAAAAAAAAATGAACAAATTGAACAAAATTGAACATAATCAAGGATGGTTGTTGTACACTTTCCATTAAATTTTATATGTGACAATTTATGTGAAAATTCCATGGGGATTGAAATATATAAATATTTGGAAAAACACCTTGGGATTATGATCCGAATGAATCCATTTAAGGTAAGAGATTAAAACATAGTTCACATGCTCATATTGTCATCTTTCCCTCCTTCTCGTGAAAATTTTTTGACTGTGATGGATACCACCAACATATAGGGGATCTCCTCGATGTGAGGTTCCAATTAGATCTCACATCATTTGGTTTAGGATTCCCATCAGACTATATGGTCCATCCACCATTAAAAAGGTTTTATAGTTGTGCCTTAATTACAATCCATACAAAAGAGATCACAAACACCTTTTTGGGGGAGCAATTTGTAAACTTTGCGTGACACAAAATATTGAGTGCATATTCAACTTCCACAGTTGGTATAGGAAAATGAGTCTCTGGTTAAGGAAGTAATAGTACTATCATAAGAGAGACATTATATTGATACTTTATATTCAAATCTATCAAATTCTATAACTCTGACCTCCTATGCTAACCTCCTTCTAGTGTTGCCATTAACTTCATCTCCCACAATCACTCAAATAAGTAGGATTTAACCTTTCTTTAATACCACAATTTTATGCCAAAGTGTGCATCATTTCCCCATAAAATCATGGTGGCCAAATGTAATGCTCCAAATCTGGAACAAGATACACTATTGGGAATATCTCAAGATATTGCCAATGTGGAGATCCAGAAATACATAAACATGGCTGGAAATAGTAGTGAATAACATCAACTTCAGAAAATGCAATAAGATCCCATGGCCATCTTATTAATCATATAGTAGCATAAGGTGTACAATATCTTGAGGAAATGATCACTCAGGCTTAAGCAAACCCATCAACAAGACACAAGTACAATAATCATGAAAATACACTGTCATCTATGACAAGCCAAGCTATGACTGGGAAATCCATGAAGGGGGACTGCTGAAAATAATGTCAATACATGGATACAACAATATATAGCTCAAATAAATAAGGGGTGGAAATATCTCAACCCCGGAAAAAAAAAATACAAAATCCTCAAAAGGATTGGCTGAAATATACAAAAAATAGCAAATCTGTAGAAATGACGGAGTTGCTAGGCAGCAGCTGCAACTCAGAAATAGAACTGGATGTAGAAATATGATGATGATGAAAATGATGGCTGAATATCATCCAAAGGATCTCCCAGGTGAATGGTTGATCCAACCCTTGAAGATCTCACCCTCCAAAATAGTGGAGCAAGTCCCCACTGCAAATACACTTAGAAATAACGCAGCCTAGAGAAGGGATTACGCTATTTGTGAAGATAAATTCTTGGTTTGATGCCAATGATCTAAAATGTGCTCCTGAATCTCCCTCACTAACCTCCCAGAGGAATAGAAGCTCCCTCCTCTGACAGATGAGCCAAGGAAATGGTGTATGGTGTCCTCCATTGCAACACCCCAGAAACATTGTGTTATACTTGAGCAGAAATAATGTAGTAACTGAAAGGAGAATATTTGGCCTTCAGCCAAGAGATATGGAAAATGAAGAATAATCCTTCAAGAGGCCTCTCAAGAGGGACAAGGAATCCTAAACAGGAATTCCCCGGAAATTCTTGCTAAATAGAAAAAGAATGCACAATGTCTGAATAGACATGAAATGAATAATCCAAAGCATGAGAAACAATGGTTGCCTTGTCCTCCTTTTAAACAAGTGAAAGCTCTCTCTCCATGGGCCCCATCCATTAGGGTTTCCTCCACCAAATATCCTCTTCCTCATTCACACTACGTTGTCTTCCAAAGTAAGCCACTCCTCCTATGGCAGCGTTGTTGACTTGGTCAAACATGACCTTGTCTTCATGCATTTGCCCCTTTTCACACTTGAGGGTGAAAAATGAATCTACTTTGATGATACCTTTAACATCATGAGGGATTTTATTCATGTCTTAAAAAATAATGGGTTCCCTTACCCATTTATTTAGTTGCAAGGTGATAAAATCAAAATTTTAATATTCCATTTAGCTATGAGTTAAAATGGGAATATTAGAGTCCTCCCCTCCCAAATGTTTCCTGTCCTCAAGCAACTGCAAGGATAGAAATAAGAAACCACCACCTAAGGCATGGATTATGAAATATGTTGAGGAAATATCTTCCTCATGTGGATCCTCTATCCACAAGAAATCATCCATACAAAGTGATTTACCTCCCAACATGGCAACTCATGAAAATCATCTTCCACTTTTGGCTCCTGCAATATAGGTGGGCTGAAAATATGATCTTGATAGAAAAAGTAGCCTACCCCACACTTTCCTCCTCTCCACTTAGGATAAGTGCAGAATATATGTTGATCTTGGGCTACACTAATGTTGCCCTCAAGTGGCAAGATGAAGACTAGACCCCCAAGGATCTCTTCTCTAGCATTATGAAACATGTTGTCCCAAAACATCTCATATGTGATGAGTTGGAAATCACCATCATATGGCATCCAATCAATCATATGGCTCATCTCAATTGGAATTTTTTTTTTTGCTATAGTGGCCACATATCCTCTCATGCTCCTATTAGAACATGTAATGCAAATAATGTGGGAGATCTCTCCCCTAAGGGACACAGCCAACCAATGTGTCATTCCCCCAATCATGCTCTCCAAAAATACAAAGACAACAAAAAAGTAATGAACCATAATGAGAACCATGCTTTCTGTGATGTGTGGCAAGGGAGAAGGAAAATGGTCCCTTAATTTTAACCAACACAGTTTGACCCTCAACTGCAAAAGAGTGTGAGAAAAGGTGTGGCCTCTCAACCGCTTGCTTACTATCCTACTCTCCTCAAATGTATGGATAAAGTGAATGATGTGTGGTGCAAGGTGAGTACGTCCTCCAAAATACATTTCCTCCCCAAGTCCTCCTAGGGAGTGGTCACCAATAGTGCTCATGGCCTCAAGTAGACCATGGGGTCTAGAAAAAAGAATGCTCCTCCTTGGAGCAACATCCTGTACATACATGGTTAAGGGAAGAATATACAAATCATCATGTAAATAATCAATCCCCTTACCATAAGTCTTGCTCATGCAAATGTAGTGGCTCAAAAGTGAGACTCCCCTCATCCTCAAAGAGAAAAGAGGTGGTTGTGCTATCTCCTCCATCTGAACATGATCTATGCATCTCCTCATATGTTTATCTGTCAATATCATGCAAGTAAAATTATCTTAGGAATACTCCACCAATAATCTGGAGCTCCCTGGAAAAATTTCTCCATGCCATGAGACATCATCATCAAGAGATGACTGAATAAATGAATGAACAAATCTGTCCATGCTTCCACTGCGCAATCCAATCACCTTCTTAGGTGCATCAACCTCCAAAAATGAATAGGGATGTGTACTCCTCATCTAATGATGCTGGGTCTTCTCCCTACCTCCTCCTTCTGTGTTCATGGTTCCACACCTCCTCAAAAATGGCACATGAATTGTGCCTTGATCTCCATCCATGAGATCCTAGGGAATTATTTGCAAAGATGTGAGAATTCCTCTATCTAGAGCAAGAGCTCCTCCTTCCTCTACATGAGGCACTATATAGTCTCTAGGTGGCACATTGCTATTGCCCTCAGCCTCTCCAACATAGATGGGAAACCCTCCAATACTGTTGCTGCAAATATAGAATCTCTCCCAGGGTGGAAGTAATTCCTAATCATCAAAGGTCAAGGAGTGTCTCCTTTGCACCATGATAGTGCCATCTCCTACTCCTGCAACATCATACAAAAAATGAGAGAAAATATGCTCTTTCTCTCCAAAGAATAACCCAAGTAAAAAAATTTCTTGTTGCTTCTCCATGCTCTCATCATACAAGATATGTGATGAAGACATAGTGAATGATCTGAAGGTCACATCATCACTATGAATACATACTATTTTCTACTCCGTGATGCTAGCATCCTGCCACATATTCTCCATCCTCCTACCCCTGGAAACAGTGCATGCCAAGTGTTGGCCAAACTCCTTCAAGAGTAACCAGTGCAGCCAAGCATCCTGCTACCCGGTATCATAAATCTTCAAGTAGCTCACCAGTTTCTTGCTCACCATCCAAATCCACTAAATCAATTGTGGGTGTCTCCTTCCATCCTTCATCTTGGTACTCCTCCCATGAGGGCTACCATCATCCCAAATCATATTTCTGCATTCCATGGGAACTTGAAATGCAATCTTCCCGAGGATCAATTTGACCCTATGAAGATCCAAATAGATGGTAGGAAAAAACCTCCCATCATGATGTGCATGGCTCAAGGTATGTCCAACACAGTCATGAGAGATGTTATCCATCCGAAGATGTCCTCCACCTTCTATATGTCCCTGTGAGAAGGGAAGAACCTCCTCAAACTGTTGAAGAATATTTCACTCCATGATGTGTGGGAGTGCAACTCCTTTGAAATATCTCCTTGAGATCTCCTCCTCATGCATGGTCCTCCAAAACCAAAGAGGCCTTGGATCTGCTGCCAGTAGAATTTTATCTTTGAGCTATGGCATGCTCATTGAGAGAGTGTCATATAGAGAGGAGAAAGAGTTTCTTATCTCCAGATGTCTACTCTTCCTCACTGCTTCCTCCCATGAGGAATGTTTTATCTCCTTTGCATCGCCACTCTTGTACATCGCAGTGCTATTCTGCTACTCTATGTCAATTAAATTCAATGATATATAGCCATCCAAAGTGTTTGTTGAAATTACAAGAGATGGATTCTTAATCATACCTCGTTGAAATGTGGAAGATCCTTGCAGGGTTGCAAGAGTTTCCTCCTCATAGATGTTGGCCTCCCAAAATATTGAAGGTGAAGGTTGCTCCTCCATGGTCTCAACAGTGCTGGTACATGCCTCAGTAATTGGTGGTGAGGGCTCCTCCCTCCTTTTGCAAAACCTTCCAATCAATCTTTGAGAAAACTCAACAAGAGTAGAAACCCTTGTATGGATTAGATGGATGATCCACCAATTCTTTGCTTCACCTTCAAGGTGCAACACGGTAATTTCTACAGCCTCTCTTTCTACTACAGGATGTAGCAGGAAGAAAGCCTCTAGCTTCTTCACCCAAACCTCTCTTTCATCTGTGAGTGATCCATCAAATGTGGACAATATAAATCTATTTCCTCTCATCATCCCATAGTTGTGGGGTCTTCTTTCTTCTTTCTGCTGAATAAACTATGGAAAAGTTAGAGTCTTTTGGAATGCTCTAGGTCTAGCTCAGTATCCAGCGAGGTACTCACTTAGAATTTCAAATTCCAAGTGTTCTTCATGCTTCTGGTCTGCTTCTTTGTGAGAGTAGGAAGTGCATGGTCCTTCCTCTTCTCCTTCTTCAATCTTCTTAACCTCCTTGGAGAGGTCTCCTCTGGATCTGAAAATAGATGAGTGTAAACTCATCTTCTTCATCATCTTGATCTTCTTTGGCTAAGACTCACAGGCTTAGCCAGATACCATGCTTTGATACCACTGTAATGTTCCAAATTTGGAACAAGCTACACTATTGGGAATATCTCACGATATTGCTAATGTGGAGATCCAACAATACATAAACATGACTCGAAATAGTAGTGAATAACCTCAACTTCAGAAAATGCAATAAGATCCCATGGCCATCTTATTAATCATATAATAGCAGAAGGTGTACAAGATCTTGAGGAAATGATCACTCAAGCTTAAGCAAACCCATAAACAAGATACAAGTACAATTATCATGAAAATACACTACCATCTATGACAAGCCAAGCTATGATTGTGCAATCCATGAAGGGGGGCTGCTGCAAATAATTTCAATACATGGATATAGCAATATATACAAAAAATAAAGAAATGGGGGCAAGATCTCAACCCCGGAAAACACCAATACACAATCCTCAAAAGGATTGGTTGAAATATACACAAAATGGAAAATTTGCAGAAATGCTGGAGTTGCTGGGCAGCAACTACAACTCAGAAATAGAACTGGATGAAGAGAAATGCTTGGCCTGATGCCAATTATCTGCAATGTGCTCCTGAATCTCCCTCACTAACATCCCAGAGGAATAAAAGCTCCCTCCTCTAATAGATGAGCCAAGGAAATGGTGTATGGTGTCCTCCACTGCAGCACCCCAGCAACACTATGTTATACTTGAGAAAAAATAACATAGTAAATGAAAGGAGAAGCTTTGGCCTTGGGCCAAGAGATATGGAGAATGAAGAACAATCCTTCAAGAGGCCTCTCAAGAAGGAGAAGGAATCCTAAACAGGAATTCCCCGGAAATTCTTCCTAAACAGCAAAATAATGCACAATGTCTGAATAGACATGAAATGAATAATCCAAAGCATGAGAAACAATGGTTGCCTTTCCATCCTTTTAAACAAGTGAAAGCTCTCTCTCCATGGGCCCCATCCATTAGGGTTTCATCCACCAAATATCCTCTTCATCATTCACACTGTGTTGTATTCCAAAGTAAGCCACTCCTCCT
Source organism: Pinus albicaulis (assembly GCA_034641835.2). NCBI lineage: Eukaryota > Viridiplantae > Streptophyta > Pinopsida > Pinales > Pinaceae > Pinus > Pinus albicaulis. Next base: position 268,410,352 of record CM076576.1, read on the forward strand.
ATGGAACATTAGGAGAATTTTGAGGTCTAAAATGGGCCTCTTAAGGAAATTTTACAATCAAAATTCACTTTATAAGAACTAATCACATTTTAGGGGATGACATCATCCCTAATGGTTGAGGTGTAATTTCTTGAGTTAAAGGTACTTACTTGTCACATTCTCAATGGTGGATAAAACCTCATGGTTAAACATGGTAGTGCTATAAGTACTTTTAACGTCAAAGTAAAGTACTCATAATAAATGGCATTTCACACTTTTTGAATAAAATTCATACATAAAATAATATATTACATTTATTATATTATTTTTATATAGTACATTAGTTACATGTTATTATACAATAAAAATAATATAAATTTTAGTCAATAACATATTATATAATTAATAATTTATGAATTTATATTTATATTTTATTTTAAGTTATTTAAGTACAAAGGACAAATGCATTAGTTGTTCAATGGTAATGACTTTTTCTTGAAAATCTCATTCTTATTTATAGTCACATCGATACAATTTTTTTATTAATTTTATTTTGCTACAATTTTTTAATTGAATTTAACCATGGTTACATTGATTGTGGTGCAAAAAGTGAATTGAAAATTCATAAATATTATTTTATTGATTTAGCTATTATTTTATTATTTCCTTAGAAGGCCCATTTTAGACCTCAAAATTCCCCTAATGGCGTTGTTGACTTGGTCAAACATGACCTTGTCTTCATGCATTTGCCCCTTTTCACACTTGAGGGTACAAAATGAAGCTACTTTGATGATCCCTTTCACATCATGAGGGATTTTATTCATGTATTCAATAAGAATGGGTTCCCTTACCCCTTGATTTAGCTACAAGGTGATAAAATCAAAATTTTAATATTCCATTTAGCTATGAGCTAAAATGGGAATATTACACCAAATTCCATTTTGGATCAATCTAGCGCGCACATCCTTTGACCTCTCGTATGCAAGCATTAAATTCCATTAGTCATGATTTTAAATCAATTTTTAAATTATGCATAATGTTCTACAATAACAACTCCCTTAACTCACAAAAGAGCTATAATTAACACACAAAAACAATGCACACATATTAGACACAAACCTCAAAATATACAGCCCTTAGAACTTGGGCATAGCTTATTATGCCATAAAACTATAGGATCTAAACCAAGGTTTTAACCCAAAGATTTTAAGGCCTTTTAGGCCCTAGCTATTGACACTTTTACATTATAACGTGTAATATTTAAAACTGAAATCTTCGGAAACACTAACACTTACCTTATTTCCTAATGCATGAAACCCATTCCATGTTCGAGTTCCAACTTTAACTCAGACATCTCCTATTCAGGGATCATACCTACTTTTATTGGCATCTTAGTCTGAGGGTTTAGATATCTTATGGTCACTAGCATTTTTGTTCAATACATCTTAATTCGCCCTACCTGAAAGTTCGATACTATATCCCTATGTGAAAATCTGAATGTATTTGATGATCCAGGGGTTAAACAATCCTTAGAACAATTTCCAAAGAAAATATCTGGAAACCAGGGTGCTCCTTCAACTTACTTAATATGGGACTCATATTTATTCCACCTAGATGTCCTCTACTCGGCCTAGGTGTTTGTTATGGAGACTAATTGCAGCGTCAATTCCTTCTCGAAACTTATGAACTCTCTAATCTTGGATCTAGTTATAAACTTGTAGTTGCAGTGTCATTCAGTCTAGATAGGGAACTAGTATATATATATATATATATATATATATCTTGAAACACATTGATCTGGGTTGGAACCTTGCCAGGATGGAACCATGACTTGACGAAAATTTTCCACTACAATTGATCAGAAACTTTACATGGGGTTTTTCACCAAGTCCCTTATTATATTGTTGTATTTTTTCTAATCTATGATGAAAGTATCATTTTCGTTAACTTTAGTTCTTACGATCAAATTGTGGAATTGACACCTCAAGACAAGCTTGGTTGAACTAGTTAAGTTTTAATTATAGTTGAGAGCATTATGGCTATGGCCTTGATTCCACAAACTCTAAAAACTATATTTTATAGTTAATTTGCAATGATATTATCCTTTAGATACACATGAAAACGAACCATGTTACATTAAATTGTGAAATTAACATGCATAAACATAGGTTATAGACATAGAGGATTCAAAAACCAATTATTGAATATTAATTCAAAACCCAAATATCCCCTATAGTATCATTAGAAATATATCAATACACATGGCATGATTACACAATAAATAACCCTTTCCTCTCTTCATCCCATACCTCTCTTGGTCCCTTAGCCCCTCCTTGATATCTCTTATTCTCTCCTCTACTTTATTATTTATAAATTTGTGTGTATACAATAGAATGGTTTTATTTAGATCCCCTAAAGGTTGATCAAATCTCCCATACAAGGAAAATATCATATCTAAGCATAAAACCTCTAACTCTTTAATTTTGTTTTCCAAATAGTGCATTACATGCTGATGAGGTAATAACTCCTCACTTCCTCAATAAATATCCATTTAGAGTAGAAAATCAAGTTTCTATTTTTAATTACATTAATTTGAATTAAATTAAATCAAATGAATCCGCTCCCTTTAGTAAATGTGGCAAGACCTACTAGGTCTTGTTGACTTGAAGAAATGCTCTTTCATCATGCCTAGATCCTTATACTTTACATTTGGGCCCAAATTAGAGGACATCATTGCTATGCGATTTCCATCACCATATAAATGTTTTTGTAAAATAATTGTAGATTAGGATTCTAGTTTTATGGGGTTGTGATCACTAATTGAGGGTGTTAGAAATATCCTTGTAGGAAAAGACACTAATATTATGTTTTTGTGATGACCAATTAAAGGTGGTAGTAACATTGATGTGTAAGGAGGTATGCCACTATTGTGTTGTTTTTATCACTAGAAAAAGGTGATTGTAAAACCCATGAAGACCATAATCCTATAGGATTTGGAGGTGATGCATGTCCAAGAGCTTCTCCACCACACCTTAGATAAAAATAAATTATAAGCCTAATTTGTTGTGGATCACCCTTGGGTCCCATTCATAAAATTTGTTTGGAATTGTGATATTATTACCTCATTAAACTTGAAACTTTCTAGGTGGAGAATGTATATGAATGTGGTTGTATTTTTTGGGTGAAAAGGTAACCCTTGGTGTGATTTAGACCTATTTATTGACGATTGGTTTGTGAAGTTTTTGAAGGTTAGTTTGTGAGATATTTAACTATATCTTGGTTTATTAAAAATGTTGAAGCTTGGTTCATGTGATCTAGATAGATATATAGATAGGTGCACAAATACCTTCCCTTTAGACTTCTACAACCTACAATTTCATGCATTTTACATTGAGTATTTTACTTTTCATTGACTAATATTTGAAGAAGATGGAATTTATGTATGTTCTTAATGGGTCCATCATGACATGCCTTTTATTGGTGTGGTAGTTGGCCTATGTATATGGCCTTAATTATTATATATCTAATCTACTTGTCCTATATGGTTTATGTTTATGTTTTTATTATTTGTTTCTAGTTGGTTACATAATGTTTGAGGTTGGTAATACTAATAGACAAATATTTTTTTAAGTAACATTGTAATCATTTGTTACAAAGTTACACTATAATCACAAGTGGATGAATGGATGTTGATGCAAGGGAATTCACATTTAGAGTAGGAAAATATATTGATGATGGTTCTTCTCACGATGTATTTGGAATGAAATAAATGGAAATGGGGCATTGCAAAAGCAAAAGGTGGAGTGAATAAATAACCTAGGTCCATTTGATGGAATTTATGTTGTAGTTGTTATGTTTAATGAATGCAATTAGGTTCACCCGCAACCCTCTTTGTAATGTAGTAAATTTGATTGCTAAAAATAATATCTCTCCATTATGTTATGTTCCTTTGTTTAGTTATATTGGTTAAAGTTTTAACCACAAAATAAAAATTTATTAGTGTATCTTATCACATTTCTACTTAAAATTGTATAAGAATATGGAGTTTCCATAAATGATGTATAACGATAGATACTTAATTGAATTTTAACCACAAATTAAAAATTTATATATTGTATATATAATACTATTTTTGGAAAAAAATATGATAATAATGATATTTTTTTTATAATTAAAAGACCTTTGTATTACACTTGTAAAAAAAATAGATAGATTAGAGCTCTAAGGATTTGAAAAAGTGAGCCATGATAAGAGTGTGGGGCTAAGAAAGTGTGTAAATTAGAAGAGTGCGAGGAGGCCTCTACCCATAGGTGAGGAACTAGAAGTCCTTCAGTCTAGTACATAGCAACAAAACATACAAAAATATTGATGGAAGTAGGTCCAGTAGAGATACATCGTGGGCACAAAAGGAGCTACCTTAAGAGAGAAGCATCCCCTGGTTAGCATTATGGAGGGTCTTCCTCAACCAGTGGGTATGGATTTTAGTAGTTTGCATCATCAAGAATTGGGTGGAATGATGAATAATGTTGACTAGATGAGGTTGGTTGCATTGATTGATGCAGGAGAGATGAGATTTTGTGGTTGTTGACTTCGCCACTTCTACTACTTGAAGGTCCCAATCCAACCAGAATAACCTTTAATTCATCGTGGGTTTGTTGATGCCTTGAGGAAGATTTGTGATGCCTGTCATCCTATGTATCAATTTGAACTAGAAAGAGAAAATGGGAGTCTACTATTATATCCATAGAAGGATACAAAGAGCCTTATTGTTTCATGCCAGGAAGGTTTGCAATGTGTGAGTAGGAAATTTTTCATGGTGCATGTGGAGTTCCATGTCGCACAGATTTCTCTCCAACAACACTTTTACGTCCTCTTGGTCCTTGAAATGGCAACCAAGGAGATTATGCAGAGCCTAGAGGTGGTCTCTCGTAACTCTAAGCTCATGTGCCTCTGCCACTACAACCATTTTTTTGTAATGATGAGGGATGTTGTAGTCACAATTCTCATCACCTTATCCATTCCAGGGTGGGAGTGGAGGTCCTCCCTTCCCTTGGTCTCCTCTATGGGGGTGACCATGTTCATTGGCCTCCTCTATGGGTGTTTTTCTACTTGGCTTTGGCTCCTCCAATATTAGAATTTTCCAATTTATCGGACAGAGTGTCTCGTCTCTACCACAACAATTATCGCAAGTAAAATCATCTAGTAAGTAAAATTCCATAGTCCACCACCTTCCCAACGATGTTGAATATTATAATCCCTTCCTAGTGGTCCATGAAACCTTCTAGAACATTAATCAACAGATGCATGTCTCTAAATGTAGCTCTTTTTGTGGCCACAATGTCTCTCTACTCCTAGTTCCATCAATATTTTTGTCTGTTTTGTTGCTATATACTCAAAATGAGGATATATGGTTTCTCTTCTATAGGAAGAGGCCTCCTCCTGCTCTTCTAATTAACCTTGTTTCTCATTCTCAAGATTTTTATCAGGTTTGACATTTTCATAGCCTCAAAGCTCTAATAAATGTAATTTTTGTACAAGGGTGGTTCAAAGGTTTCTTACTTATTAAAAAAAAAAAAATAGTATTATATATATAATATAGAACTTTTTAATTTATAGTTAAAATTAAATTAGGTATCCATTCTTGTATATTTCTTATGGAAATGACATAGGAAACCAAGTATATAATTTTATGTAGAAATGTAATGGGCTACACTAATAATTTTTTAGTCACAAACTAAGAACCCAAGGCATCGCCCGGAAGAATTCGAGAAGGATTATGGAGATACTTCGGTGAAATACAGAGCTCTGTAAAATAAAACAAGCTAGAAAGCATGCAACAGTGGAAATCATCAAGAGTTTGAATACAACAAGGCAAGTGCACAAGGGTATAATTTTGCCACTCATGCAAGCCTTGCTTCCAACTTTTCTCTATGGCTTCTTGGTATATAAGAACCAGGTTGGAAAATTATACTCTTGTTCTGCTTGTTTGATGAATACCTAAAACTATATTTCTTTGCAAAATGAGTGAGTCCTTAACAGGTTAATTGTAACTTTTGTTGTTCATCCATGAAAGGAAGTTTTGCATAATGTTATCGTTTCCAAGCTTATATACAGCAGTGACGCCAAAATATTATAAAAAAGCAACCACCTCATAACTCTAGCATTCATTATATGTTTATTCATTAAAAAATTAATGGAAGGGTGGTTAGTATGAACAGTAACCTAATAGCCTATAATATAATGCATAAATTTATTGATGGCATGTACAATAGAAAATAAATATTTTTTAGTTATCATATAGTTTAACTTTGAAGGAATCGAGTTATTGTTGATATAATAGATGACATATGACCCTACCTCCTTTTTTCCCAATACAAACCCAATAGCAGTGTTGGAGGGATCTATAGAAATATGGACTGGAAAGCTCCAATTAGGTATTCATAAGATAGGAGCTTTAGATAAGCACCTTTTTAGATGTGTAAAATCATTTTTTCATTAGTCATTCCATATAAATTCCTTGTATTTTTTAGACTAGCAGCAGTAAAGGAGATGCAAGTTTAGAAAATTTTTAAGTAAAATGACAGTAACAAACAACATGTCCTCAAAAGCTACGCACTTATTTTTGTGTCTTTCGAATAGGAAAATAACATTCCCTCCCACCAACTTGAACTATATTAGGCTACAAGTGGTGTTATTTATTGAATTAACCTACCCTTCAAGGTCTATTATGAAGGTGGGGTTACAAAAAGCCTCCTTTTTCAAAGTTTTTTTAATTAAATTATCGTACCACCATCATGTTCAACTTGTTGAGAGCTTGATAGTAATATACTATTTATCTCAATTTGACTCTTGGATTGAAAGCTATTCTCCCTTTGAAGTTTAGACAATCATATTAGGCCAAATAATTATTGATTATCCACATGGTACCTGTTAGGGAATTTAATTGTCTATTAAAAAAAATCATTCACTCTAGCATAAATTGTCAACTATATTATTCATAAACTTCAAGGTGGCACACTATATCTGTGGAGTTCAACGAATTAATAGCATTCCTAACCTATTGTTACGTTATGGAAACTGAATTAGGAAGCTCACATTTCTCTAAGTACTCTCATGTAAAAATAAAATCACTCATGCAAAATGTAAATAACTCATGTAGATATTAAATGCACACCAAACAAAGTAAAATTTGGGTAAAAGGGATAGGAGCCTACATCTACTCACACTCTTCACACAAAACCACAAAAAATATAAGGAATCAAAGGAAGGAAAACTAAACTATTCTATATTCTAGAAAGGACCAGAGAATTAATAAATCCACCCATGACCTATAAGCACCATCAATAAATACTTCCATCAAAGATAAATATTTAAAAATTACATAACCAATAACTCCAATGATTGAAAATTTCTTAATTATAAATTGGTGAACGATCTAGAAATATTAGATACCATATCTTTAATATTTGGAGACCTCAATTATATTATATTATAACCTCTACCTAAATCTATCCACACCCCCTTTCCTCTGATCCACCCATATATTTTATACAAAAAGTCAAAGGGGTGAATTATGAAAAATTAACCCAAATATGGATCTTCGAAGTTATGAACATATTACAAATTATTGTTTTTACCTGTGTTTTTAATATCTTGGTTGGAAAAAAACTCAATATTTCATTACATTAAATTTATCTATCATGAAACCATATAATAATATGCGAGAGTTATTTCATTGGTTGATTGATTTCTCTATTTGGGAAATTATTAGCAAAATGTTGCAACATGAAGGTCTTACTGCAAATGGCCTTGATTCAAAAGGCAGAAAAACGCATGAAGAAACATAAAGCCTCACATACCCTCAGATCTCAAAAATTCCAAACCATACATTCCCAATTCCATTAAACATATAAGTGGTTTCATGGAAGAGAGGAGAGAATGGCGGATCACATAACAGTTTACCCACACTAGGAGAAGCCAAGACCTCCACCTCACTTGTTTCTGTGACATTCCACGATGCTCTGCACCACCCTTCAGCACTCTTCTACCATGAACCAACCAATTTCCAAATTCACTGAATGATAAACTTTCCAATTTTCGAAACTAAAACGTAATATTTACGACACCTTCTATGAGACTATTAACCTCTTGCATGCACTAAGCCACCACACCATCTTCTCCAAGCATGTGGAGGGTGGTGGGCTTGTACCCTGAGGCCCCCTTCATTAAATTTGCATAATGGAAATGTTGTCCAGTACACACCCTAATCGAGGGATCTATTCAAGATTCAGGGGAATCTGTAAACTTTGTCTCCCATCTTTCTTTAAAAGATATTTCAAGGAGTCAAACCTACCTTCCCGAGGTTGAGTAGGCCAAGTCAAATCCATTGGTTCATTTCGATGTGAACAACCCCAGTTTGCTAGGAAATTTATTGCCTTATTTCCATCTCATCTGACATGGGTAATGACGACATAGTCAAATTTTTGGAGAAGATCACCTACCTTCTGTACCAATCTAGAAGTTGTAAATTTTTTAACATTTTCTATGCTTGATGTAACTTTACTTTTGATCCCAATATCAGTCAGCAATCACATAAACAATAAAGTAAAATGATGATAGAACATACCAGTAGATCAACAGAAGACAAGCCAGAAATATATAAGTGTACTGGTGCGTTACGGTGGTCAACAGGATGCCTCAACCAACAAAGTCTCAATATGGTTAGCCAGCCAGCAATGTCACACAACCCTCCTAAATGGTCAACTCAAAAGTCAACCCAAAAATTCAACGCTATCAATCAATGGTCAACGCAAATAGCAGCAGCACCTAGGTCAAAGTAGAAAAGTCAATGTCAACTTCTTGCCTCAGGAATAGTGCCAAAGAATGTGGATTTGGAAAATCAAACTTTTGGGAGAGTTTTAGGTCCTTTTTACCTTGTGTTGACCAAAGTCAATGCTAGTCAATGTTTGTTGCAAAAACCCTAGACTGAAATCAGAAATGTGTTGTTGTTTGGAAATTTCCCACATGTGGAGAGAAGAGCCACCAGGGTCATCGAATCAATCATATGAGGAGAGAGAAATGTGTGAGGATGAGATGAGTGAAAATTTCCTCCAACATTGACCAATATATATCCATCAATGAGTGTGTGTGACACAACTGCTGGGGCACAAAACCTTAAGGCCAACCTGCACATACTTTGAATAAATTCAAAATAAATGTTCTTCTCATCGGATTAAGATGATCTTTAGATCGATTTTGCACCTCTCTGAAAGAGGAGTCCAATAAAATATTGGCATATTCATCTGAGCATTACAACATGGATTTTTCATCTAGTTTTCCAAAATTAACACTCCCTCTCAACTAGGGAGAACTACATCAACCTGTGTAATCCAAACATCGTGCATCATCCTACCGTAACTTGCTTTTATGGCTTCTTTATTTCAGAACAGAAGTGGGTCATTCACAAAGACATCATTCCTGACTGACAGATATAGCATAGAGATCTGAAACCTCTATAAGACTCACAAAGAGTCTCATACCAGCCTGAAGTTATTTTACCTGACCCGAAGTCAGTAGGAGGTCCAAAACATCAGTTGGACTTAGGAGAGTCATATATTAACCCGAAATTAGTTTCACTAACCCGAAGTCAGTTGGAGGTCTGAAATATCACTAGACTTGATCCCAAATCAAGTGGTTGGACAACTGTCATTCTAGATAGAGAGTACGAAAATATATGAGGCATCCGTCAATATTTGATACTACTGTCTTGCTTTTCCCACCTCATTGGACAAATGAGAGGTACTTCCCATGATCCCGAGACTCAATGGGTAGGATGCATACAGGGCATAGATCATGAGAAGTGAACCAAATCAGTCATCATAATGGTGTGGCAGAAGCACACCAACAAGGTTCGACAAGTCTTGGACTGTAGTTTCTTATAGCTCCGAGAAGCTATCCCCAAAGCCCCCCAGAGCTCCCAGAGCTCATCGTCCAAGAAGATCCTCAGAATAGGGTCATTCCACGATTCCAAGATTCGCATAGAAGGTTAGGAACATGACCTTCCCCAAGGGCATTGTGAGAATATCTGTGACCTTTTCATCAGTTCCTATATCATCAAGAATTATGGTGCCTCGTTGTACCATATCCCAGATAAAGTGGTACTAGCCATCAACATGCTTGGATCGATCATAGAACATGGAATTCTGTAACAACCGAATCCCCCTTTGGTTATCAGATAGGATAATGGTGGCATATAGAACATGCTCAAACAACTCACTGAAGATCTTTCACAACCAAGTGACTTCAGAATAGGCCATACATGCTACAATGTATTTGGCCTCAGCGGTGCTCAAGGCTACCGCATTCCTACCCGAAGTAGTCCTACGTATGAAGCAACATCCATATGTCCTCTTGCGATCCACCACACTGCCAGCCCAATCAGCATTAGCATATCCATGGAGTGTCATGCTATCAATAGTGTATCTCAGCCCATGGTCTATCGTGCCCGATATATATCTCAAGAGTTTCTTGGCACCAACCTAGTGAATGTTATGAGGATCAACCATATGCTGACTCAAATTTTTCACTGCAAAACATACGTCTGGACGGGTGTTCACTAAGAACATCAGGGCCCCTACAAGTTGACAATAATCAGTAGGATTTGCTAGCATCTGCCCAACAACGCTACCACTCAACTTATTAAATTTCATCTCTATCGGTGTCGACACTGTCTTACAGCCCACCATACCAAATCTTTCCAGAATCTTCAAAATATATTTTCCATGAGAAAGGAAAATCTCACCAGGTCTCTGCCAGACCTCCAAGCCTAGGAAGTAATGCATTAGTCCTAGGTCCTTCATCTCGAACTCAGCAGCAAGCTCCCTCTTACACTAATTAATGAAAGGGTCAACACCTGTCAAGAAGAGGTCATCCACATATAGCACCAGAATGAGAGGATTTTATCTATCAAACTTGAAGTAAAGGTTCAGATCAAAATTAATACGAGTGAGTCTCAGCTTCATCAGGTAGCTATCTATCCTCTTGTACCAAGCTATGGGCGCTTGTTTAAGCACATAGGGGGATTTCTTCAACCTGCAGACATGGGTGTCCTGATCCTGGACTTCGAACCCCAGAGGTTGCTCTACATACACCTCTTCCTTTATTGCACCATGTAAAAAATGAGGTATTCACATCCATCTGATGAATAATCAATCCTTGCGTAGCAGCAAGGGTTATGATAGATCAAATGGTGGTATATCAGGACATAGGTGAAAATATATCATCATAGTGTATTCCTTCTTTTTGAGAGAAGCCACGGGCAATGAATCTTGCCTTGAAATTTTCATCACTTCCATCAGATCCATGCTTGATATTGTAGAGCCATTTCGAGGTGACAAGTACTTTGTCCTCTGGTCTTGGAACCACCTCCCAAACATCATTCTTCATTATCGACTCATACTATTCATGCATAGAATCCTTCACGACTTGATGCTTTATGGCTTCCTCAAAATATATAGGCTCATATTGTACAATAGTACTCATGTCTGCTAGATACCCTTGGTATCTACTTCGCTTCTTGCCTTCACGGAATGTCCCCCATGGGGTCGAATGTCCCTCGGCATCCTCGGGAGTATCCCTGAGCCATTATGGTCTCTTTCTCATTGAAGGAGGTGGATCACTAGGGTCCGTCGGTCCTTCAACATTGGGCATCATATGATCCTTCAGTTCATCTTGATTTCTAGGCCTTGCTTCATGGTCTTCCTCAGATCTCGAAAGATTGACTATTGTCCTTAGGGAAGCATCTTTTTCAAAGGTAACATCGTGGCATATCTCCACTTCCCTTTGAACATGCACATAGACTCTATAGGCCTGTGAAGTTTTGTTGTAATGCAAAAACATTGTGGTCTCCCTATTGCTCCCATTTTCTTTGCAAAAGTTCTTGAAATTGTTCGTCTCATATTCAGTGCCATTATCAGTCCTTAATATCTAGATCTTCTTCCCTGTCAGATTTTCCACCAAGGCTTTGAAGGTATAGAACCACATGAAAGCCCCATCCTTCTTCTTCAAGAAGTATATCTAGGTTTTTCGATAGAAGTAATCTATGAATTTCGTATAATAAGAACATCCTCCCAAGGATGTCACAGACAGCATACTAGACAGATCAAAATGTATCAATTGCAAAACATCAGATGTCTTTGTGACACTTGAGGGGAAAGGTCCCCTTATATGATTTCCTTCGTCACAACCCTGACATGCACCTTCATGATTATTGGAGAACTAGAGCATCCCCATCACCACCTTCCTTGCTTCGGGAAGGGCCTTGTAGTGAAGGTGTCCAAACCTTCGGTGCCATAGCTCAATCTTTCAGATATTATCACACGTTATCGCTCCTAGTGGATTTCCTCTAACCTAGTATAGTGTATCAACTGTAAACCCAATTGTGAAAGCTTCCTTGAAACTCTTCTTCCACATATGCACCTTCCCATCAATGAATTCCACATTGAAACCTTTGTCTTCCATGGAAGATATAGACAGAAGGTTCTTCTTCAAATTAGGTACATAGAGTATATCCTGCAAGCAGAGGACTTGACCTTGAGACAAGTGGAGGGTCACAGTCCCTGTCCCTTTCACAGGATATGTGGCATTGTCTCCAAGAATAATTTCCAGATTGGTATCCTTCTCAACCATATCAGAAAGTGCCTCCTTGAACCCAGTGATGTCCCTTGAGGTACCACTATCTATCAACCACACATCCATAGTGTTGGGTGGAGATGCAGCAGAGAGGGTAGATACAGGAATGGATTCATTTATTTTATCAACAAAATTTGATTCCTCATTCCTCGAATTTCTCAACCTTTTGAAAGGTTGAACATTTTCACCGAAGGGAGCCTTCCTCTTCCCCTTAAACCTATTGTTCCTTTGATTTTCATTCCTCCTGTTTTTGTTGTTGTCAACATCATTGGGAGAATCCTTATTGAAAGGGAATTCTCTAGCATAGTGACCTAGCTTGTGACAAGTGTAACACTTGCCCTTCCTTCCTTAGGCCCCTACTCTTCCTTTTTTACTTGGACCACCAAAGTTCTTCTTCTTAGAATGAGCAGGGAAGGCATAATTTCCTTCATTTTCATATTCCTTCATCCTTGTCTCTTCTTGTATGCATCTCAGTAATACTTCGTCAAAATCAGGTGTGACATTATTATTGAGAATGGTAGTGTTGAATACATGCAATTCGGATGAGAGACCTCCAAGTGCAGTGAGTACCATCTCTCGATTATCTGTTGTCTCCCCAATAGCTAGCATATTATTCCTCATCTCGATCAACTTCAGAAAATATGATTGAACAGACTCATCCCTACCTTTCTTTAGATTCTTCAATTGGTTCTTGAAGAATAGGACTTGATTCACATTTTTGGTCTTGAACATGTGGACAAAATTATCATACATCTCCTTGGATGAACCAAGCTCAGAGATGTAGGCAACCAGACTCATATGAATTGAGTCCCTGATCATTAGCTTTGCTTTGATCTCCCCTTTCTTGTACTTTGTTTTGGCAACAATGGTTTCAGTGGATGGAGGCTCTTGGAATTTACCCTGCACATAGTCCATGACATCTTGGTTTTCCAAACTAAGATCCAATGTCATCTTCCAGACATGGAATTCATCCTTCCCAGTCAATTTTTCATTAGCCTTAAATTCATTGTATTTTGAGGAACCCATCCACTTCTTCAGTGATTGCTACAAATTAGGGCTTTGTCTTCACCTCAGCTTTGATACCATGTAAATTTTTGAAGATTTTCTATGCTTGATGCAACTTTACTTTTGATCCCAATATCAGTTAGCAATCACATAAAAAATAAAGTAAAATGCTAATAGAACATACCAATAGATCGACAAAAGACAAGCCAAAAATATATAAGTTTGTTGTTGCCTTATGGCGGTCAACAGGATGCTTCAACCAGCAAAGTCTCAATATGGTCAGCCAACTAGCAATGTCGCACAACCCTCTAGGACAACCAAAATGGTCAATTCAAAATTCAACCCAAAAATTCAATGACGTTAGTCAACGGTCAATGCAAATAGCAGCAACAGCTAGGTCAATGCTAAAAATTCAAAGTCAACGTCTTGCCTCGGGAATAGTGCCAAAAAATGAGGATTTGGAATATCAAATGCTTGGGAGAGTTTCAGGTCCTTTTGACCCTGCATGGACCAAATTCAATGTTGGTCAAAGTTTTCTGCAGAGACCCTAGACTGAAATCAGAAATCTGCTGTTTCTTGGAAATTTCCCACGTGTGGAGAGAAGAGCCACAAAGGTCATCGAACTAATCATATGAGGAGAGAGAAATGTGTGAGGATGAGATGAGTGAAAATTTCCTCCAACATTGACCAATATATATCCATCAATGAGGGTGTGTGACACAACTGCTGGGGCACAAAACCTTAAGGCTGACATGCACATAATTTGAATAAATTCAAAATAAATGTTCTTCTCATTGGATTAAGATGATCCTTAGATCGATCTTGCACCTCTCCCAAATAGGAGTCCAATAAAAATTTTGGCATCTTCATCTAAGCATTACAACATGGAGTTTGGACCTAGTTGTCTAAAATTAACTAAAGTTCTCCAACTATGACTTAGTTTGTCCCATTTAGCCCCTTGACTCATTTTTTTAGCTGTGTTAACAACTAATCTTGAGTCTCCTTCCACCACTAGCTTCTTATACCCCAGATTAATAGACATGAGGAGTCCTTGTCGGACTGCTACAAATTCCACTTCATCACTACTTTCATAGCCACAATGGCCAACATATATTAGTTGAGTTTTCTCTCTAGAGTCTCGAAAGAGCCCCCAGAAACCCACAGGGCCCGGATTACCTTTAGAGGCTCCAAAAAAGCTCAAATTCATGAACCCCTCTAGAGGTGTAGTGAAGTGCTAAATATTATCCACCTTGTGCGTTATGAGTTTCCAAGAGTTAGGGGAAATCATTGAAAACACTAGATTTATGCGGTGGATGATTCTAGTCTCTTCGGGGGAAGCTTGCCAGTCATCTGGTTGTCATTTCTCTGCCTAGATTGTTTCTTGTATGTTCTATATGATTTACTCCCATACTGCTTCCTGAGATTGCTCGATGTTATTAAATATCTTGTGGTTCCTCTCTTTCCATATGGCCTAAAGCATGAAGCCTAGAGCTAGAATCCAAGCCCAATTGCGGATCGAGAAAAAAAATAGGCATGTTTTCCATACGAGGATGGATTCTCTAATGCTCTTAGAATCTCTTTCCATTCTTCCAAATAGGTCTTCCACTTCGCTCCACTTTTGTGTAGAAAAAATAATATGTATTTAGAAGGTGTTCAAGATCTTCATTATGCTAGCCACAAAGGATGCAATACGATGGTCCAAAGACACCACTTTTTTGAAGTTGATCCCAGAAAAGGATTCTACCTCTACATATCAGCTAAAGAAACCAGGATACTTATAGCCAACACCCATGTTTTTAGATATTATTCCACATTGGTTGTTGATTCCCCTCTCCCCATCCCACCTTTTGACTATAATCATCCTTAATGGTAAATGTTGCCTTTGTAGTATATCCCCATCTAAGAATACTTGGTCCCTCTTGTACAGTGAGCCTCCCAGATGCTAATTCACAGTCCAACTATTCCCATTGATCTGAATCAAGGGGCTGGGGCCAATCCAGGTGTTCCTTACATTTCCTCCATTCATCATTAGTGAAGTAATATTTCCAATAATGTTCCACTATATAGAATTTCCTTCTACTTGTGTACAGAAATATGTAACTAAAGTCCTGTCTTCAAAATATTTTTCCTCTCTTCTTCCATGAGTCCTGCTAGAATAGAGTTATTTTACCATTTTCTATTTCCCAGAAAAAATGTTGTTTGATGAGGTCATTGTTCTGAGCCGCTAGGTTCCATATTACTGATCCTTTGGGAGGATCACAATATCTAAGGATGTCTTCGGTGCCTATTGGCACGCCATATTTGCGAGTCCAATTTTTTTTCCACAGGTCGGTTCCTCCTTGTATCCATCCACACCAGATTTTGGCTCCCATTACTTGATTCAATATGAGAGGGTCCCGGAGACCCAGGCCCCCTTCCATATTTGGCTTAGTTAGGTTGGGCCACGAGACTAGTGCCAATTTCTTCAACTACTCTGCACCTCCCCATAAGATATTTTTGAAGGTTTATGCCATCTTTGCACATGAAATTTTTGGGGCTGCCATCCCCAAAAGTTGGTAGATCGAGATGAATTGGAGAACAAACTTAAGGAGGATAATACAAGCAATAAGATTTAGGGATATTAAAGTCTAGTTATTAATATTGAATTGTATTTTTTGGAGTAAGGATTTCTAGCAAGAGGTTTTTAAGGAATTGATAGATAAAGGAAAAACGAGATACTTGGAGGGAAGATAGATGATACCAAAGCCCAAAACCTGAGCTAGGAAGGCCTAAATGCTCATTAGGGTGTTGAAAAAGAAGATGCATGATTTTTCATTATTTATCATTATCCTATATGCTTCCATAAATAATTTAATAATATATTTTATGCATCAAGCTTCTCTCAGAGATACATGGAAATATAGCATAATTTCATTGACAAAATTTTTGTGCATGATAAGGAGGTGATTTTTCCACAACCTTAGACCATAGATATGTGAAGCCCCAAATTTTGAATTCAGGTAATGACCCAGGGCTTCTGTCGTCAGGATAAAAAGGAAAGGGGAGATAGGGTCTCTGTCTTGTAAGCCACGAGAGGGGTTAAAGGTTCTAGTAGGAGAGCCATTGAGAAAAATGGAGTACACAAGACAAAAAGCCATGGCAAGGACCCAATTGATCCATATCTAGTCTAATCCATAGGATTTAAGTATTCTGGTGAGGAACGCCAAATTTACAAGGTCATAATATTTGGAAAGGTCTAATTTTATCATCATTCCTGGGGACATAAAGATTCTTTAGAGAGTGAACAATCTCCTGGGAAGTGACAAAGCTGTCTAGGATCTTGTGTCCTTCCACAAAACCTGTTTGTTAATGGTAGATGAGATTCAGGAGCATTGGCTTGATACGCTTGACAATGACAATGGAAATGACCTGGTATATGATATTGCAGAGTGAAATAGGTCTAAACCCTTGGGGATATTTATACTTGGTCGTTTTAGGAATTAAAGAAATAAAAATATCGTTCACTCCCAAACATACCCTTTGGTTGTGATGATATTACTCCACCACCTCTAGGATATCATGCCCAATGAAGCTCCAGGTCGCTTGGAAAAATTCTGTCATGAATCCATCTAGACCATGGGATTTGTTTTTCACCATTCCTTTAACAACCTCCTCAACTTCCTCCAATGTAAATACCCTCATATGGGTAAGGTTATGATCCCTTGAGATGAGGTGAGGGATGTTTTGAGTAATTCTTTGAATGGCCTCCTACCTATCCTGGGTCAGTTTAGAAAGGAGGAATTGGAATTTGTTGACTATGAGTTCATTCATTTCCTCATATTTCAGCAATATATTTCCTTCTTCATCCTTTAGTGAGAATATCTTGTTGTGTTAGTGATGTCGAATCATGGCTTTATGGAAGAATCACATATGTATTTCTCCTTATCCAAGCCATTTGACTCTGGAATTCTTTTTCCATAATATCTCTTTTTGTTTCCTTCACTCTTCCATCTGGTTGACTAACCTCCCTCCCATTTCCACAAGGTCTTTAGATCTACCCTCGCTAATGATCTTCTATTGAATTTCCTGCATTTTTGTGGTCAACTCGTGTTGGTCTCTCATGATGTGGCCAAATTCTTCTTGGTTCCATTTATTAATCTTGTGTATGAGCTCCCTTAGCTTCAGTTGGAAGATATGCATGTGGTTGTTTCCTTGTTCTTCACTCCCCTTCCACCAGCCTTCCACTTTATGCCTGAGAGTGGAGTCCATAAGCTAGAAGGATTAAAGTATGAAGGGGAGCCTTTCGGCATACGTTTTTAGATATATCTCCAGCTAGATTGGCTAGTGGTCTAATCCCATTCATGGGAGGACCGAGGTCTCAAGGAAAATTTCACGGATGATCACTTGTTCTGAAGTCAGAAATTGGTCCAAGCGCGATGCGATATGATGTGATCCCCCCTCCTGTTATTCCAGGTGTAAACTCCATTGTTTATTGGAACGTTCATAAGGTGTAGATCCGCAATTAGGTCTCCAAAATCCTCCATGTCAGCCTTTGGTCATCGAATTACCCCTTTTTTCTCATCCAAGGATGAGATCGTGTTGAAATCACCACCTACTATCCACAGATCGTCCCGATATTATTTTCTCAGTATTTCAAGGTCTTGAAGAAAAACCCATTTTTCTCTTGGAATGTGAGGCCCATAGACCCCTAACAAAAGAGCCCACTCTCTCAATCCAATATTATGGAATATTCTTGAGAGGATTCTGGGGAGGATGACCTGGTCCTCAAATATTTTTTCTGCAAGATTCTAGAGGATAGCAAGGCCTCCAGAGGTACCCCTCTTATCCTCAAATACTACCTCATATTTCAACTTAAAATTATTCACAATATCCTTTAGATTTTCTTCTAAAACCTTGGATTCTTGGATCATCATGATACTGGGTTTATCTCTTTTGATTTTGTCTTTAAAAAATCTTTTTTTTAATCTACTATTGATGCCTCTTACATTCCATGATGTAACAATCATTTAGGAGGTTTGTTAAGTGGGTGGAAGACCGCCAACAACGACACCACCCTTCCCGAATTCAACAGCATTTCACCTATCATCTGTATGGTCTCATTTAGAATTTTTCTCCCACGTTTATTTCCTCCATTTCCCTAGGGTCCTTGCTCCACAACTTGGCTTATTTTTGAACCCATATGCTCAGGTTGATCGTAGGCTATCATCCCCTCTCTGGCTTTATATTGTTGAAATGTGTCTTTATATAGTTGTTTTTGGTCCTCCTATAGGAATCGTTCATCCAAATGCCTCTATTCATCCAAAAATTGTCGCATGACCTATTCCTTTGTACTGAAATCCTCCTGTTGGCTATTGATCTCCATGTTATCCTATTAAGTTGGTTGCATAGTGGCTTCTTTGTCTTGTTGTTCCTCCTCTCACTTTCTTTGACCATTTTTTCCTTCACTCTATAGTGTTGAGTGATTATTTGGGCTTGCAGATGCAGTCTTTACTTCTGTAACATCTTCATCCTCATGAAGGATGTCATATATGTTGTTATTTTGCAAGCCTTTTCTTGGTGGCGACTAGATCTGGTTTTGAGAGATCTTCTAATTCCATTTTTTGCTTTGAACATACTAAAAACCCTCAGTATCCTCTTGCGATTTGGCCTGGCCATTGGCGTTGGGGAGCTCTTATAGTTTAAAATAGTTCAACGGGAATTCAGAGAATAGGTGCCCATATTCATGGCACCTACGACATCTAAAGGGGATATGCTCATAGTCAAGGGGTTGTTGCCATACCCCATCATGATATTCTAGCTCAATTAATTCTCGTAGAGGCTTTGTTATATTCATGTAGAGTCCATAGATCCTACCATAGGATGTGTACCTTCCCCACCACGTGGATTCTACAACTTTAACAAAAGATCCTATGGAGTTCCCTATTCCTTCTGAGATGTTCGGGTCCTAGAAATCTATCGGTAGGGAAAATAGTCAGACCCAGATGGATGCAGCTAGGAATTTCTCTTGGTACGGGTTATAGCACTCCTCCCAGTGCTATATGAATAGAACCCCATTGTTGATGAAGTAAGGTCCATTTTCGAAAATCCTTTCCTTATCCTCTAGGCTTGTGAAATTAATTGTAAAGAAACCTTGAGCTCCTAGTTTTAGCTCTATATGGCCTTTTTGTTTCTATTTGTGTTGAATCCAGTTTATGAGATCCCTTTCACTTGGACATACTCCTATAAATTTACAAATTAATTCATGGTCCTTTATGTAATTACTGTAGGTCTCCAATTTGTTACTAGGTATTACAAATATTGTTTTTTTAACCACTTGCGGGAGGAATTGACCGCTTATGCGAGCTTTCCATTGAGCACCAAGAACAAGAGACACTTTTCCCTTATCACTCTCATTTCCAGTAGTCGTTGTGCCTTGGGTTCTTGCCTCTCCTATCACAATATTCTGGTAAGAAGGGATGTCACCCCTTCCATTAGGTGCACTCATATCTTCTGTGAGTGCGTCAGGATGCGCCTTGTGCACTTGAAGAGGAGAAGAGTTGCATACGTGATTCAATTGTAGAGATGTGAAGGTTTTCCTTCAGAAATTGTAACAATGCGACAGAGAGTGCTGAGACCCACAATATATTGAGATTTAACAATTTTGCATGATTTAATATAAAGCTTTTTTATTTATTATTTATAAAACCTTAAAAAGTTATATAAATTTGAAATTTAAATGTATGGTTTTAGGTGGCTCCAAGTGTAATCATAAATATCTCTAATTTGAATTTTAACATGAAGGGGTTGGAAATGGTATGACTATGGATAATGAGAAAAGCTTATCAATCTAACATATGGCAAAGAGAGTAGGAAAGTTCCAATAACCAAAATTATATAGTTGAAATACTAATTACTTTTATTTATTTATTTGAATCATGTTTGTTAACATTATTTGCATAAAAATGAATATATATAAGATGAAAATAAATATATTTATTGAACGCTTTAACATATAGGAGTAAAAATGTAAATGTGCAAACTTAGCAGTATTTACTACCCACCAAAAATTTATCCAACTCATTATCTTTGTAAGCAATTAAAAACTAAAAAAAATTAATGTTTGAATATAAACAATTTTATTTATTTAATATAATATTTTTAAAAGTATAAAAAATAATAATATTTTATTCATATATTTATATTTAGTATAACAACATGACAAACACGAATATAAAATAATCGCCCTAATTGTTCGGATGCACATTTTCATTTTTTGGATAAATATTTTTCTTTTCGTTGTCCTTTTGACACTACGTTCACTGTTATTTGCTACTACCAATCATCATTCACTTCGCCTTACAGTAGTTGAAGGCAAACATTATTTTCTATGTTATCGGCCCATTAATGCGGTGGCAGATACACACAATTTTAAATCTAACGGTGGGTTGTGTATCTTCCACTGCATTAATGGGCCGATAGCATACGAATAAGCTTCGCCGTAGTTGAAGATGAGAGACCCGTTTTTTTTAAAGTCCTTTTAATTTCAATATCAATTGTATAACCCAGTACTCAAGTTTTGGGTTTTGAAGGTTGAACATGAAATGATAGTGGGCACAAAGCACAAGTTTGAACACTTACACTGGGGCCATTACAAGTAGATGACATTTACACATGTAAGTATAAAATATAAATTACATATTTTGTTTTTTTTATATATATAAAATAAAAATTATATATTAGTTTTTGTTTTCTTAATATAAAAATGTATGGTATGTGATTGCCAATGTGATTCCGGGTTAAAAGGTTAAGTTGTGTTATTAATATGCATAATGGAATTTGAATTCTTTTGTAATACAAAATCATAAGAAGAGGAAATAAAAATTATATATTAGTTTTTGTTTTCTTAATATAAAAATGTATGGTATGTGATTGCCAATGCGATTCCGGGTTAAAAGGTTAAGTTGTGTTATTAATATGCATAATGGAATTTGAATTCTTTTGTAATACAAAATCGTAAGAAGAGGTTTACTTTTGAAAAAAAAATTGGGTTAATTTTCCTTTCTATTAATAAGAGTATCTATTAAATATTTAATGCATGTTGTATTTATTAGATATTTTTTTTCAAAGTATGAAGTATAGGTTATGTCCAAATTACGAATTTCAGGTAATGGTTAAATTGGGTTATCAATTTGCATAATAGAATTTGAATTATTTTGTAAAACAAAATGGTAAGAAAAGGTTTCTCTTCTAAAAGGTTTTTTTGGATTAATTTTCTTCTCTATTAATAAATAAAAGTATTTATTAAATATTTAATACATATATTCATTAAATATTTTTTATATAGTATGAAATATAAAATTATATCCAAAGTAAAAAAAAACAAAAACAAAAACAACATCAAATTCAAAAATATTATTTTTAAATTTTAACTTTTTAACTACATTAAATGCTTATACTCATACTCATGATCTCTCCCTTTCATGAAATAGAGAAATTCTTACTTTCTCATTCCATTTTCTTTCTTCATTTCCACATCCCTATAAGGTGGACAATGCTTCCAATGCATCTAGATGAATCCTTCGTAAAGATACTTTGGAATTCAATCCGTGGAAACAGAAAATTTAGTTTTATGAGATTTTTTTTTAATTCTAAAATTTTGATATTCGATATGTTGCAGAGTTCAAATGAAAAAAACGTTTTGCCCTTTGGTGGAGGTCCGGAGATTTATTTGGATATGAACCTGCAAAATTCGAGAGTGCTTATTTTCAACTTCAGGTATATGATTGGCTTATCTAGTAATGAAAAGCCTATGTATTAAAATTTCTCTAAAACAATCGGTTACATATCTAATTGAAGGAAAAAATAAAAACAAATGGGAAGTTGAAACTACAATAGCGGGATTGTGCTTTGGTGTGCTTATATGGGAGTTTGAGACAGGATTACTCATTGTAGTCGTGGTTGAGTGTTTTGGGAAGAAAATCAAAATATTATTGTGTATATGAAAAATTTAATTTAATATTGTAAATTTGTTATTGTGTTTGTAATTTTTTTTTTTTTTTTTTTTTTAATATATATTTTTAAATAAAAGCATTAAAAAATGTCAAAATTTTAATGTGTAAGTTGAAGTAAATTATCTTAATATTATTTTAATAAAATATTTCATTAATGTAAATCATAAATAAAATATTAATATTGATTTTTATTTAAAAGTTTATTAATAATAAAAACTTTTTAATATGTACAATGAAATCTACAAATAAATTATAAGTTTAAAATATTTCAAATATTTACTAAATATTATTTTGCTATTATTTTTTAATTAATTTTAGAAGTTATATAATTCACACAATTGAAGTATCAAACAAATATTGATTGAGTTGAATTATTTAAATTTTCAATATTATAATTTAAATTATATATATATATATATATATATATATATATATATATATATATATATATATATATATATATATGTTATGAATTAGTATAGAATATCTTATAAACATGAATATGTTAAGTATTAATTCAGAAATTTTTTGCTTGATCTTACTCTTTGGAAAAATGAAAAATAACACATATATTGAGAAGAATTTAAATTTAAATAATAATCTTGATGAAAGAATAGTTTGAAAAGTAATTACTCTATCTGGAAGTAGTATACATTTTTACCTATTGTTTTTTTTTAATTTCTGAATACAAATATTGCATATCTGGTTGGTATTTATCAACGTCTGAATATTTAGAACATTAGTGTTAATCTACATACAAATTTATGTGTTTAATATTTCATTTACACAAAGTTTATGTGGAAGGATATTGAAAATGAAGTTACCCACTAACATAAACAATAAAATTAAATAAATTCTAAAAATTTTACTCATATAAAATTTAACTAGCAAAGACTACGCTGCTGCATCTGGCAGCACTTGTGTCCTAAGCATTTCTTTGCTTTTATGCTTCGCTCACGCTGATGAATGTGGTGTGGTACACTTTTATAAATTGGTTGCTACATCTGGCAGCACTTGTGTCCCTATGAATTTCTTTGCTTTTATGCTTCGCTCACGGTGGTGTGGTACACTTTATAAATAGGGAGATGAGAGGTAGATAAGTCTTTTAAATATATTATTGGTTTAAAATATATTTAAATTTAGATAGTTTAAGATAAAGGCTTTATAGCAGTTGGATCCATAAAACGTATATGAGTCAATTGAATTTGAAATTTAAATTTTGTTAGTTTTACGTGGCTCCTGCCATAATCATAAGAACAGTCTGGAGTACATAGAAATGAAGCCAAAATTTGAATTTTATGGTGAATGCTGTCAGTGGTTAGTAAAAGGACTGGGGATTAACCGATGAGACAGAGAGTCCTATGTTATGTATATACGGATTCGGGAAAGATATACCTGCTTATATATATCTCGTCAAACTTATCTATTCATAATATTAACACTTGAAAGCCTAATCTTAAAACATACTTATTAGAATTTATTATTAGAAAATAATGAAAGACAAAATAGGAGTGAAATTGGTAAACCGGAGTCCTTGCTGAGATGTTCATTGAATTAACATAATCAATTACAATCTTATAAAGATGCATAGGACTAGGTTTGTTAGAACTATTTCCTAATATTTATTAACTAATCCCTAATTACAATAAACTAAACAATCATGTGTTTCTCCATTAATTTCAAGTCCCCTCTTAATAGGGAAAGGATTGATTTTGAAACCTAGCATCTCTCTAAACAATTCAAGTTTTATCTTCCCAAGGGGTTTTGTGAAAATGTCAGCAGCATTATCACAAGTATTACAATATTCAAAAAAAAATTCCTGAGACTCTATCTTCTCTCTAATAAATTCAAATTGGGCATCAACATGATTTGTTCTTGCGTGAAAGATGAGATTATTTGCCAACTTGATTGAACTCTTGTTAAACTTGGTCATTGTAGCTTTCCTTTGTTCTTCTCCATCATATTTAAGAACTCACCTCAATCAAACAACTTCACAAGTTTCTGTACAAAGCTTTATATTCGGCCTCTATAGATGACAAAGATATAGTTGGTTGCTTCTTGATGCTCCATGAAATAAAACTGGATCCAATACTGAATGCAGAACCTATAGTAGATCTTCGATCATCTAGATTACCGACCCAATTTGAATCTGAGTAACTTGTGAGCTCAATATCAAATGAATCAATGTATTTAGTGCCAAAATCATTTGTACCTTTAAGATACCTCAGTACTTCTTTCGTTGCCCTCCAATGGCTTTCTAGAGGCCTTATCATAAATTTACTCAACACACTAACTGAATATGAAATGTCTGGTCTAGTTGTAGTAAGATAGTTCGGACTTCCAACTAGTTTTCTGTACAATGTACCATCAACCTCTTTTGAACCATCATCAAGATGAAACTTAACAATCTGTTGCATAGGAACTAAAGCAAAATTGCATTGATCCATATTAAAAATTTTAAGCTCTTCTATGGCATACTTACCTAGTGAAACAAAAGTATGACCAACATCCCGTCAAATTTCCAGACCTAAACAATAATGCAACTTGCCGAGATCTTTCATCTTGAATACTTGTGACATATGCATCTTAATTTTATTAATTAATTTCATTGAATTTCTTGTAATGATTAAGTCATCAACATACAAAGAAATCAAAACCACATACCCCTTTGCATCAAATTTGGTATACAGATTCAGATCACTTTGACTTCTCATAAAACTCTGCTGGAAAAAGAAAGAATATATCTTTTCATACCATGACCTAGGTGCATGTTTCAACCCAAACAAGGCTTTATTTTATTTGAAAACTAAATGTTACTCCCATTTTTTCACAAACCCTTCAAGTTGTTTCAAATACACCTCCTCCTTTAACTCGCCTTTCAAAAAAGAAAATTTTACATCTAGTTGGTGAAAATTCCAATGATATTTTGTAGCTAATGCAATTAACAATCTAATAGTGTTTAATTTAGCTAGAGGTGAAAATGTTTATTCATAATCAATACTGTCTTTCTGAGAGTACCCTTTTGTGACCAATCTAGCTTTATATTTATATACGTTTCCATCTACTTTAAACTTGGGTTTGTATAGCCATCTGCATCTTATGGGCTCCTTTCCTTTAGGTAATTAGTCAATTCCCATGTTTTATTTTTATTTATATATTCATATTCTTTCTTCATGTCTTTTCTCCACTCATCATATTCAATAGCTTCATTAAAATTCATGGGTTTTATGACATTCAAAACACTAGTCATGAGAGCATAGCCCTTGTACCTTTCAGGTACTCGATTTTTCCGAGTAGATTTCCTGCATGCTTCACTCATTTCACCTTTGTTCTGTGAAAGTACTCTCTATTTCTAATTAGTCTCTAACTGATGATGATGTCCACATTGTTGGATTCTTCCCCATAATTTTTCTACTCACTCTTTTATGCTTTTTCTTCTGCTTTATTGTCTTCAACTTCATGAAGAATGTGTCATCTTTCATAACTATTATCCTTGTTTCCTTCATTTGCAAGTCCATGGAAAATTACACCTCTACTCGCAAATAATCTCTCAGTAGATGGATCAAACATTTATATGCTTTAAATTTTGAACGGTTTCCTACAAAAATACATTTGATACCTTTAGCATCAAGTTTATTTCTATTCTCTTTCAGAATATGTGCAAAGGCCTTACACCCAAATATATTCAAATAATGAACTGCTGGTTTAAAACCATACAAAGCTTCAAATAGAGTCTTGAAATCAAGGTACCTCATTGGAATTCCATTCTTAAGATAAACAACATTTCTGATGACTTGTTCCCAAAAAGCATTTGAAAGATTATTACCTTTGATCATACTCCATGAACACTGCACCAATGTCCTGTTTTTCCTTTTTGCAACATTGTTCTACTATGGAGTGTATGGAGTGTAGGGTATTGTGAATTGCTGCACTATTCCATGATCCTTGTAGTCCTTGATGAATTTCCCCAATATGTATTCTCCTCCTTGATGTGAACGAAGAATCTTTATAATATTCCCACTCTGTTTTTCTACCATGTTTTTGAATTCTTTGAATTACTAAAAAAAATAACTCTTTTTCCTAAGGAAGTACACCCAAGTGTACCTTGTGAAATCATCAATAAACAACATAAAATAATAGGCTCCTCCTAAAGATTTGGTCTGCATGGGTCCACAAACATCATAATCCACAAGTTCTAACACATCTCTTCTTATTCTATTAGAATTAGAGGGGAATTAATCTTTGTGAGTTTTACCTACTGTACAACCTTCAGAAGCAGCATATTCATTTTTTAAGATGGGGAGACCTTCGACCATAGTTTTTTTTTGTAGTAAAAATAAATCACGATAATTGATGTGGTCATAACTCTGATGCCAAAGGCTCTCTGTTGACATGGTTGTAGGAGTTAGTGCTTGATGAATTTTATTCCTAACATCAAGCTTGTACATGCCTCCAACTCTGACTCGTGAAGAAACATATTTACTGTGGTCTAGCAAATTTTTCACTATACAATGTGATTTGAAGAATTCAACCTTCAGGTTCTCATATGTAATTGTAAACACGAAGATCGAATTTTTCTTGATCCCAGGGGCATACATGACATTATGGATACACCTGATACCGCCATTTGGTAAAGTCAAAGGTATATCTCCATATCCCATGATCTTATATGCTTGATCATCTCTAAGGTATATTTTTCCACCATTGTTGATTTCCTTGAAGTTTTTGTACAAGTCATTATTGCATGTCATGTGAATCGACACTCGAGAGACACCAAACCATGTATTAACATCGTCCATTTTAGCAAACAAAGCAACATTAGACACAAATAGCTTGAGATTTTTGAGATCATAATACAAGGCCATCCCTTGCAAAATTTCTTGTCTTATATGTTTGTGTCTAGATTAATAATTTTTCTTCTTACAACAATCTCGGGCCAAATGGCCACTTCTACTATAGTAAAATGATTTCATTTCAGATGGCATACCTTGTTTTGATTTTGGAAATGGACTTTTTTGGGATGAGCTTCTTCCTTTGATTTCTCCTCCTTATTTCCCA
Organism: Pinus albicaulis; assembly: GCA_034641835.2. Lineage (NCBI taxonomy): Eukaryota > Viridiplantae > Streptophyta > Pinopsida > Pinales > Pinaceae > Pinus > Pinus albicaulis. The sequence continues at coordinate 268,438,074 of CM076576.1, forward strand.
TTGAAGTATTTATTCTTCGCAACAAGTGCCAAATATGGATACTCAGGATTCAAGTTCTTGCACCTCTCTTTTTCTTGCAATAATATACTTGCCAATTCCTCAAAGTTTGGCACTTTCTCCCTTGCTGCTAGTCTGTAATAAAAATCTCGTAATCTTTTGACATTCCATTTAACGTGATTATTATTAGATTAGTACTAGGTAATTATTCCCCAATGTTTCCCAACTTGTGTTTCAATTCTTTAATTCTCGAAATAAAAATATTAATAGATTCATTCTCTTCCATTTTAATATATAGAAACTTACTTTTCAAGAAAAGCACTGATTTACTTTTTTAGTCTCGTATAATTCTTTCAATGTATTCCAATTAATTAGTGCTTTCAAAAATCTCACAAATTCTTTCAAATTAATGCTTTCATGCTCCCCTTAAAACATATATATGAGAGTGCCTAGTTTTTTAAAACAAATGTATCAAGGGAATTTTTTTAAAAATAAACCCCCTTTTATATGTGCACTCAACAAAAAAATATATATAAATTAGGCCCAATTCAAACTTGAACAGCAACTCAATTGAGTTGTTTTTAGTGAGTTTTTTGGTGGGTAAAATCTCGATTTCTGTTATTTAAATTGGTTTTTTTACTGTATATATGGATTTACCACCCTAAAAACCTTTAAGATGACGCAAGACTCCCTTCGAACTTCTATTTTCTCTAAATTCCTCCTAGAATTTAGAGAAATTAAACCACTACTGTAAAAATCCTCAAAAAAAATAAAAAAAATCACACTATAAACTACTCACAACATAATTCAACCTTGGAGTTATGCCAATCACGTCTGCCCAAAATATGTTGGAAATCACGCGTAGTCAACGAATTCCTCGACGGGGTAATACAACGTTTCACCTCAAAAATTTTCAATGTCGTAACTTTGCCTCCGTCAACCCAGGGCACTCTCTGATGGCTGGTGGGATTAGTGGTCAACCAGAAACCAAAACAGAGTTCGTCACCGTTGCACACCACAGGTTTCGATCCGCTCTGGATCTGTTCGGTAGCTCGCTTCACCTCTGCTCAACACCGATAGCTTTGGGATCATGATCCAAGGCTTCTGATCCGATACAAAGAAAGAAAATTACCTGTCAGATCGCTCAGGCTTACCACTAGACACCTTGACGAACATGCACCTCCATGAAGCAATGTACATACAACATGCTTACCACTTAAAACATAGGTCGCTTCTCACTGACAAATCGATCCCACGAATAGATTGTGATAATTTTATCAACGAGCTGATATTGTCCAAACGCCTCTGCGTGTAGGGATCCACAATAACTAAATTGCCTCACTTCCTCAAGGCCACCACCACCGCTGTTTGTGGGCTATTCGATCACCAAAGGCACGAACATATATGTATGTAGAGTATGCACAGAGGCCACTCCAACCTCTAGACTTTACCATTGCTCCCTCACACAGCTCCAAACTCCAGACTTTACCATTTCTTCCCTCACACAGATCCAGCATCCGTCGCTTCACACCATGGAGATATTTGGGCAGATCCAGTTGACACACCACCTATCTACTTCACACAGACACACCCAGTTGCTCTCACATCTTCCACAGTTTCAGATCTGATGGGTATGTTGGAAATTTGAATAATTCCAGAACTCTTCCTCTTTAACACAGAGAAATAAATTTGCATACACAGTGACAGAATTTCCACATAAAAAAAAATTCAATTTCTTCAAAAAAAACTGTTACAATTCTTCCTCACTGCAGAGGGATTTACAATAAAAATCTGACTGTTGCAAACACAGTTCAGAAGAGAAAAAAAACTTCTCTGTCTCACACAGAAAATTTGCTGTGAATTTCCAATTCACTGTCTCTCTCTGTAAACATAAACAGCTCTCTGTTTATTAAAAACAACTCACTGTGTTTTATAAAATATACACCTCTGTGTATTTTTAATTCTGCTCTCTGTAAAAAAAAATTACACACTGCTGTGTATAATTTAAATCTGCACTCTCTGTTTTTATAAACGCACTGCTGTGCAAAAAAAACATCAACACATAATTACAATTTTGTTCTAAATTTATAAGCAAAATATCTAAAAAACAATTAATGCAATTTGTTGACAAAATTGCAAAAATTCTACCGCTTAAAAAATTTCATTAATGCCTCATTAAAATCTGTCAGCACCGCTTTAGAAAAATTTATGACAAATTTTAAATTTGGTGGCAGCGGCAATTTTTTCACGGTGGTGGCGGATTGGTGGTGGACTGGTGGCGCGCTGAACACATGTGGCGGAGCCACCTCAAGGCTGGTGGTTGCGGGGGGTATGGATTTTGCCGTACACCCCAAATGGGTGACCCCCCGCACTAAACGACAGCCGTCGATCATTGGTCAACGGGCGATCAAGTGGTCAACTGCGGGGGGTGGCAATTTGTTAACGGTCGAGCAGGTCGACCCCCCGCACTCCGTCGATCTCAGCAAACTTGCCGCCGCGATAATTCTTCTCCGCCATCAACCTGTGCGCTCTGCTCATCCACGCTGCCGCCTTGATCTTTCATTCGGGCAGTTGGAATTACATTCCAACACTCCCCCTTAATTTCAACTGCTGGGTTTTCCTGCATACCCATGCATTCTCTGAAATGTTCAAAGCTTTTCTGCGCAAGTGGCTTTGTGAGGATATCTGCTAACTGATCCTCCGTTCTACAATGCTGCAAAACGATCTCGCCATTGTTAACCAATTCACGTATGAAGTGAAACTTGGTGTCAATGTGTTTAGTCCTCTTATGAAAAACAGAATTTTTAGACAATGCAATAGCTGAACTATTGTCACAAAATATCACTGTCCCTTTTACCTGTTCTTGACATAAGCTTCTCAACATTTTCCGCATCCAAACTGCTTGACACGCTGCTGCTGTAGCTGCCACATATTCTGCTTCTGCTGTAGATAACGCTACAATGGGCTGTTTCTTAGAAGCCCATGAAATGGCTCCTGAACCCATATGAAAAACATAACCGGAAGTGCTCTTCCGATCATCTACACTTCCAGCCCAATCACTATCCGTGTATCCAACTAAATCTGAACATTCTGAAGTAGTATAAAAAATACCAAATCTTTTAGTACCTTTAACATACCTCAAAATCCTTTTTGCTGCTTGCCAATGTGCATCCTTTGGCTTTTCCATGAACTTGGAAATCAAACTAACAGCATGCATTATGTCCGGCCTAGTTGCAGTCAAATACATGAGGCTGCCAACTATGCTCTTGTATAAACTAGGATCAAAATCCTTACTGCTGTCCTCTCTACTGAGCTTTAATCCCATCACTGTTGGAGTGATTGCTGCTTTGCATTCCTGCATGTTAAATCTTTCAAGTACCTCATTAACATACTTTGCCTGTGAGATGAAAATCCCACTTTCATCTTGCTCTACTTCTATTCCCAAGAAGTATCTCAACAAACCCATATCAGTCATTTCAAACTCTTCTTTCATGACTGTTTTGAAATGTTCAATAAGGCAATCATCATTACCTGTAAAAATAACATCATCAACATACAAAACTACAATCAAGATTTTACCATCTTGTTCTTTGATGTAGAGGGTGGGTTCTCCCTCACACTTCTCAAAACAATTTTCCAGTAGATATGAATCTATCCTACTGTACCACGCTCTTGGCGCTTGCTTCAGCCCATAAAGAGCCTTCTTCAGTTTGCATACTTTGTGCTCTTGACCTTTCTTCTCATAGCCAAGAGGTTGATCAATGTAAACCTCTTCCATTAACACTCCATTCAGAAATGCTGACTTCACGTCCATTTGGTAAACTTTCCACTTGTTTTGTGCTGCTATGGACAACACTGCTCTCACGGTTTCCATTCTTGCAACCGGTGCGAAAGTTTCCTCATAATCAATGCCATGCTTCTGTTTATAGCCTTTGACAACAAGCCTTGCCTTGTGTCTCTCTATCTTGCCTTCAACATTACTCTTGGTCTTGTAGACCCATTTAACACCAATGACATCTTTACCTTTTGGGAGTTCAACCAAATCCCAAGTTTTGTTCCTCTCTATGGCATTTATTTCATCATCCATAGCTTCTATCCATTTCCTATCCTTGATAGCTTCTTCGAAATTAACAGGATCATCAACATGACAATATAAAGCAAACAAAGAATTGATACCTTCATTTGTTATATCTTGTTCATAAATCTCTTTCAAACTCCTAAATTTCTTACCTCTTACAGTAGGTGTACAAGTACTTGAAGAAGCACTTGAATTTCCTCCTTGTGGTGTGCTTGGAGAAGCACTTTCATTTCTTCTCAAAGGTGTACTTTGCTGCCCTTGTATTGGTGCTGCTGTTTGGGGATGTATTTCAGCCACCTCATCATCATTGTCATCATGAGATAAACAGTGTTTAACATTCACTGTTTTCTCTATGCTTCCATCCCAAGCTTCCTCTTCAATGAACTGAACGTCCCTGCTCACAAGAAACTTCTTGCTGGATGGGTTATATAACCTGTATGCCTTGGATTCCTCACTGTATCCAATGAAAATACATTTCTCTCCCTTGCTGTCCAACTTATTTCTTAGCTGATCCGGAATGTGTGCATAAGCCACACATCTGAAAACCTTCATGTGTGTGACACTTTGCTTTGCGTCACTCCATGCCTCTTCTGGCACTTTGTTCATAACTGCCTTTGTAGGACACCTGTTCAAAATATACGCTGCACAATGTACAGCTTCAGCCCAATAATCATTCGGCAAATGCTTTGCCTTTAACATACTCCTCGCCATGTCCATTATGGTTCGGTTTTTCCTTTCGGCCACTCCATTTTGCTGCGGTGTATATCTAGTTGTAAACTGTTTATGAATACCATTTTCTCTACAAAACCGTAGAAAATATTTAGATATATACTCACCTCCTCTATCAGTCCTTAAGACCTTGATATGCAGCCCACTCTGGTTCTCAACAAGTGCTTTGAAATTGCGGAATTTTTCAAACACTTCACTTTTCTTTTTCAAAAAGTAAACCCAAGTTTTTCTTGTAAAATCATCTATAAATGTTAACACATAGTGGCTGCTAGCAAGTGATGGAGTTTGCATCGGTCCACATACATCTGAGTGGACAATCTCTAAGGGTGCTTTTGCCCTTATGCTTTTCCCGGAAGGAAAACTTTCTCTGTGTTGTTTCCCAAGAATACAACCTTCACAAAGGCTGTCCGGTTTCTCTATCAATGGTAAACCACTTACCATCCCTTTTCTGTTCAACAAATTAAGACCTCCAAAGTTGAGATGACCAAATCTCAAGTGCCATAACCAATTATCATCCTTTGGTTCGCTTTGGAAAGTCTCCTGTGCAACTGCTGCTTTCTCTTCACCATTCTTCAAGTCTGCTCTCATTCTGAGAGGGAACATCCTGTTCCTTGTCATCTTCACTTCAACAATACACTGTTTGCTGGGTGGTTTATCCATGATGGTACAAACATCATTATCAAAGAAAACATTATACCCCTTATGGACAAGCTGTCCAACACTTAAGAGGTTACACTTCATTCCTGGAACATAATAAACATCTGCTATGGTTTTCCTTGCACCTAATCTTGTTAGAACATTTACATCTCATTTTCCCATAACAGAAACTTTGCTATCAGTTCCTAGTGTGACTTGTGACTGCACACTTTCATCTAACATAGAAAACATTGCTAAGTTTCCTGTCATATGGTTGCTACAACCGGAGTCTAGAAACCATACATCCTCATTCTTTTCTTCAGCCATATTACAAACTAAAAACAAATTGTTTTGGCTGCTATTTTCTCTTGTGAAATTTGCACTAGTTCCACTTCTCATATCTTGTTTCTTCTTTCTACATTCATTAGCATAATGACCATATTTCTTACAATTGTAACATTGAACATTGGATTTATCATACCTTTGTCCTTGATCATTCTGCTGTCCACTTTGTTGGCTGCCTTGGCCTTGATGCTGATTGCTGCCCCTTCCATTTGAATGTGAAGGGCTGTTCCTTCCACCTCTGTTTTGGCTTCTGCCTCTTCCTCTTCCTCTGCCTTGCCCTCTTCCTCTTCCGAAAGGCATCTGGGCCTTAAAGGCTTGCTCAAGAGATGAGTTTTCACTCCTACTCAATCTCTGTTCATGGGTAATCAGTGATGCATGTAATTCATCCACTGAAAACTTTGTGAGATCCCTTGTCTCTTCTATGGTGGTGACAATCACATCGAATCTTGAGGGTAAGCTTCTCAAGAGTTTTTCAACAATCCTCTTGTCCTCAAGAGTCTCTCCATGAGATCTTATTTGTGTGACCATTCCAATCACATGAGTGAAGAATGAGTCAATAGTGTCTGACTCTTTCATACAGAGAGTCTCAAAGTCTCTCCTCAACAACTGAAGTTTTGCTGTCTTCACTTTCTCCATACCCTGATAAGCTGTCTTGAGAGTTTCCCATGCTTCACTGGATTTCTTAGCTGCTGCTATCCTTGGAAACACACTCTCATGCACTGCTTGATACAAGAAGAAAAGAGCCTTGGCATCTCTCTTCTTATTGTTCTTCAATTGTTTTCTTCCTGCTTGATTTAACATTAAAAACTCTGCTTCATCTGCTGGCTCTTCAAAGCCATCCTCAACTAATTCCCATAACTCTTGGGAGACAAATAAAGCCCTCATAGTTATTGACCAGTAGTCATAATTCTTTCCATTGAATTGTGGGAGATGGACATTTCCCAAACCCATACCTGTGCTGGCTGCTCCAGCCATTCTGCACTCCTAACTATGATAAAAACACTTGACTGTGTGTTTTAATTAACTAACTGTTCTGCAACAATTACACAAAGACTGTATAGAGAAATACCTTCGAATTCTTTTGACTGAACCTTCACGCTGCTGGAGAGGCTGCTGCAAAAACGAACTCTGTTCCTTCAGCGTATTTGATCTTCAAATAGCCTCGATTGGCTCTGATACCATGTTGGAAATTTGAATAATTCCAGAACTCTTCCTCTTTAACACAGAGAAATAAATTTGCATACACAGTGACAGAATTTCCACATAAAAAAAATTCAATTTCTTCAAAAAAAACTGTTACAATTCTTCCTCACTGCAGAGGGATTTACAATAAAAATCTGACTGTTGCAAACACAGTTCAGAAGAGAAAAAAAACTTCTCTGTCTCACACAGAAAATTTGCTGTGAATTTCCAATTCACTGTCTCTCTCTGTAAACATAAACAGCTCTCTGTTTATTAAAAACAACTCACTGTGTTTTATAAAATATACACCTCTGTGTATTTTTAATTCTGCTCTCTGTAAAAAAAAATTACACACTGCTGTGTATAATTTAAATCTGCACTCTCTGTTTTTATAAACGCACTGCTGTGCAAAAAAAACATCAACACATAATTACAATTTTGTTCTAAATTTATAAGCAAAATATCTAAAAAACAATTAATGCAATTTGTTGACAAAATTGCAAAAATTCTACCGCTTAAAAAATTTCATTAATGCCTCATTAAAATCTGTCAGCACCGCTTTAGAAAAATTTATGACAAATTTTAAATTTGGTGGCAGCGGCAATTTTTTCACGGTGGTGGCGGAACGGTGGTGCGCTGGGCGCATGTGGCGGAGCCACCACAGCCTTGGTGGTTGCGGGGGGTATGCATATGCCCGTACACCTCAATTTGGTGACCCCCCGCACTTAATCACAGCTGTTGATCGGCGGTCAACGGGCGATCACCCAGTCAACTACGGGGGGTACAGTTTTATTAACTGTTGCGCTGGTTGATCCCCCCGCACTCCGTCGATTTCAGCAAACTGCCCGCTGTTTATCTCCGCGCCTGATCAACTGTGCTGCCGTGCTGATCATTCTGCCAACCTGTGCGCTGTCCAAATTTGTTGCCGCCTGCAACTCCTCCACGCAGTTGGAATTTACGTTCCAACAGGGTACCAGCCCACAACCAGGTCAACGCAATGAAAAAACAAATAAAATGTAATGTGCGTTTGTCAAATATTTATATGACGTGTCAAACAAACTCTTAATTACCCTACACGTCAGTTTATTTCTGTATTCACTGTACAAGATCTCGGACTTTTGGGTTATCAATAGGATTTTTCACAGCTGTGTGATCAATTCACATTTAATTTCAAAGTGATTGAGCCCGTTCGGTTAATCAATTTCCTAGCTGTCCGTGAATGTCACTTGTTTTGCGCGCTGTGCTTGGTAATAGTTTCACTCCTGAGGGCTTTGGCTCTTCTCCCTGGCGACTGTAGCACGCGATTTTCTCTCTGTCTGTTCTTGTGTGGTTATTGTAAGTCCTCTTGCTCCAATGTTCCAGCTCGGGTTCGGTCTTCCGATGACTGTGGCCCTGACAGTGTGCTTATGGCTTTTTCAACAGGTTTTTTTTTTTGTTGTCTTTCGTTATGACTCAAATGTGGCACCGGTCCGTTCTTCCTTTTTTTTTCTGAACTCTGCAAGTATAATGCAATTCCGGTGAGGGTTTTACCAATAGATCTCTTAGCCTCTTGTAACTTCTTTCGTCTTTCGTTCACAAGTTGGATTCGCTGGGGTTTTCTTCTGGTTTGCCCAGTTCTGCTCGGCGCTAGAAAAAAAAAAGTAAGTTCTTGCTCCTTGCTTCGAAACCTCTGGTTCGTTTTTCGCCAATTCTAACCCTTGTGCTCCTCGTGAGCAGGTTCTAGGGTATTCAATCAAATCTCCGGTTCAGCAATGCTTGTCGTGCTTGGCTTTCACTCCAGGTAAACAATTTTACATTCTTTAGTTTTCGTTATGTTCTTTTGTAACCATAAATTTGGCATGCAGGTTCTCAGGACTGACTTATGTCTTCGTCCTCACAGATAAATAGACTGTTCTGGTCTTTCAACCTTCCGGCTCACTTCAGGCTCCGGCTTGCAACTCTTTCTGGGTAGGGTCGCTCTACGTTTCAGTCTTTTTCCCTTATGTTGGGTTTGACCAAGTTACACTGGCGAACTTGTCTCTGTCATTTACAGTTCCTTCGACCAACATGACACTCTGTGTAAATTTGTGGGTAAATTTTTTGGGTTTTTGAACCCTGTCAACAGATTTCTGTTCGACCAAATGTGTTTCAATAGACGTAGGGTTTTGGGTGTAAAACCCTAATAGTGACTCCTATTTCCAAGGGTTATGTAACGAGTCCTCAACAGTCTATAGGACTGAAACTCTTATTTTTTTTGACCGACTGTCTAAATAATGCTGAAATTTAAAGTTCGGTTATTCTTGCTATTTTACTGTTGAATGGAAAGAAAACTCAGTCGATAGACTTTACCTGTAGATGTGATTTCTCTGCCTGTATTTTAATTCTGTTCGTTGTCTCACGAGTTTGATTCTTGACTGTTATGTTGCTTCATGTTCTTGTCCATTTGTGGACTTATCTGGTTTCGTTGAAAGAAAGTTTCGAGGTTTCTATTCCTCCTGCATTCCTATAGCAACCACTTTTTTCCAAGGGAAAACAAATATGGATTTCTGAATATGATTGTTAGTGACTGAGCAATGCAATTTCTTTTTAACTAGGAGCAAAATATCATTCTTATATGACACAGATGGTTCTTTTTTCTGAGGCAAATGTTTTTTTTCTATGATTACTTTTTCTTCACCAAATTCCATAACTTTTACAAAATACGACTTCTTTCCTTTTTGTATCTCAGTGGAGGACCAATTCGTTACCAGTTGGTAACTGTCCCACTGTCAGTTACACAGTTACATTTTAACCATTATTTCTATTTTTATTTTATCACTAACGAAAATAAAGTAGCCAAATAACCCTACCACAGATTCTTAATAAGAATTAAAACAAAAGTCAGCTATACTACTTAAACACTCGTTACTGGTAAACAGTCACCTAAAAACAAATTAAACATGTACAGGTTTAAAGACCTATCAAAATTTCACATCACCAAAAGACAAAACCTGTTGCTGCTTGTCTACCCTTAGTCGGATGCTCCTGCATTAGGCTACCGGGGTAACAAAAAGTCATGGCTCCGCTCCATGAGATCATCCACTGAATAGCCAGCTTTCTGGATCTGTGTTGCGTCAAGCCAGGAACTGTCCTCAATAGGACGGTTCGTCCACTTGACCAAGTACTGTAAATATTCCTTCCTGCATGTTCGCTTGGCTATTTATGTGTCGAGGATACCCTCGATCTCAAGGGGCTGCGCTGCAGGCATTTGCCTCAACCAAGAATCCTTGCTAACTTGGGTGTCCCGTTCTGGCCTTGCTGCCCCATCATCTTCAGGACTGGAAGTGTAATGGTACAGATCTGCCACATTAAAAATGGGTGAAATGCCTATTCCTAGCGGCAACTGTATTTCGTAGGCATTGGCAGAAAACTTGCGAATAATTTTGCAGGGGCCAATCTTTTTAAACTTCAGTTTGTTATACTCCCCTTTCGGGAAACGTTCCTTGTGTAAGTGAGCAAGTACTTCGTCCCCAACATTAAATTGAACTTCCTGCCTTTTTGAATCTGCCTGTTGTTTGTATCTTTGACTGCTGTCCTGCAACTTCGACTTCACCTGCTCGTGCAAATCACTCATCGCTTGAGCTAAATCTTCCACATCTGCGCTTCTTTTTTCAAGTTTCCCCAAATCCCACAGCTCATGCACTCCACGAGGATGCATACCATACAGAACCTAAAAAGGACTGTAACCCGTACTGCGATTTGGTGAATCGTTGTATGCAAATTCCGCCTGGGCAAGTACGCGATCCCACATTCGCGTGTTTTCTCCTATCAAGCTTCATAGTTGGTTTCCCAAGCTCCTGTTCACCACCTCTGTTTGCCCATCAGTCTGCGGGTGATAAGCAGAGCTAAAGTTTAACTGAGTGTCCAACTTTTTCCACAGGGTACGCCAAAAGTGTCCTGTAAACCGCACATCCCTGTCAGAAATAATGGACCTCGGCAAGCCATGCAGTCTAACAATCTCTATGCAGAACAAGTGGGCTACGTGAGTAGCATCACTGGTTTTCTGACAGGGTATAAAATGCTCCATCTTTGAAAACCTATCCACCACCACCATTACTCAATCAAAACCCCGCTGTGTCTTAGGCAGGCCTAAGACAAAGTCCAAACTGACTGAGTCCCATGGTCTAGTTGGAATGGGTAGTGGTATATAAAGTCCTGCATTTTGACTGCCACCTTTCGCCAACTGACACATTTTACACCTACTTACATATCTTTGCACGTCCCGTCGTAGCTTTGGCCAGTAATAAAAGTGTTCTATCTGAGATAATGTTTTGTTTATGCCAAAATGTCCGGCTAGACCTCCACTGTGCTTCTCCCAAATAATGTTCTCCCGCATTGAACAGTCGGGAATGCACAACTGTCCTCCCCTAAATAACAATCCTTCTTGCAGATTATATTCCAACCATGGACTATTGTTTCGCAGCAAAGGATTCTGACACACCTCATGGGCCTCCTTAAAATCTGTATCTGTCTGATATAAATCCTTCAAATGCTTAGAACCGAGCACCTGCACCATGCTCTCCTGTAAGAGCAGAGCTCTTCTGCTCAATGCATCTGCCACCTTGTTGGACTGTCTGCTAATATGTTTTAATAGAAATGTAAAGCTCTGCAGATATTCGACCCACTCTGCATGCTTATGATTCAACTTATGTTGCTGCGTAACATACTGTAAGGCAGAATTATCAGAAAATAAAACAAACTCATTATCTAATAAATAGTGTCTCCAGTGCTTCAAGGCTTGAACGATTGCATCAAATTCCTTGTCATAAGATGAATACTTATGCCTACTGTCATTTAGTTTCGCACTGAAATAAGTGACCGGTCTGTCCTCTTGGCTAAGTACTGCCCCAATTTCTGTACCGCTGGCATCACAATGAACTTCAAAAAGTTTGTTGAAATCTGGCAATCTCAAGATTGGCCTCTCAGTGATCTTCTTCTTTAAAGTTTGAAAATTGTTCTCTGCTGCTTCAGTCTAGGAAAAAGGTTGATTCGCCTTCTTAATTGTGTCCCAACATGGGTGCGCATATCCCACTAAAATCCCTGATAAATTTCCTGTAAAAGCTTGCTAATCCATGAAAGCTTCGAACTTCGAACAAATTCTTTGGGGATGGCCAGTTTACTATAACTGCAACTTTCTCTGGGTCCATCTTTAACTCATTTTCAACAATTACAAAACCCAGGTAAACTAATTCCCATTGAAAAAAAGTACACCTTTTCAAATTTATCAGTAGCTTGTTCTGCTGCAATCTTCTCAATACACTTCGAACATGTCGGAAGTGTTCCTCCTTCGTTTTGCTGAAAATCAAAATGTCATCCAAATAAACAATCACAAATTTCCCAATGAAATCTTTCAGCTCTTCGTTCATTAGGCGCATAAATGTACTAGGGGCGTTACTCAACCGAAATGGCATCACCAGCCATTCGTACAACCCTTCATTCGTCTTGAAGGCTGTCTTCCATTCATCTCCTTCCCGGATTCAGATCTGGTGGTATCCACTCTTCATGTCAATCTTCGAAAAATATGCTGCCCCACTCAAGCAATCCATCATGTCATACATTCGGGGCAGTGGAAACCTGTACCTGATCGTAATCTTGTTAATAGCTCTGGAATTTGTGCACATTCGCCATTCGCCACCTTTCTTAGGAGCTAACACTGTCAGAACTGCACAGGGACTCATACTCTCCCTGATCAGCCCCTTATCAAGCAATTCCTGTACCTGCTTCTGAATTTCTTCGTTGTCCTTCGGGCGCATACGATAAGCTGCCTTGTTTGGTAAGCTAGCTCCTGGTATAAAATCAATACAGTGGCTGATGCTTCTCTTAGGTGGAAATTCATTAAGTAAGTCATCTACTATGATATCACCAAAGTCCTGTAGCATGTCTTGGATCTCTTCCGACAGATCTGTAATATTTGTGTGCAATACTACTGTCTTTGGTCGCCTCACAACAACAAAATTAACATCATTATCCTCAATTTGCTTCAAGAACTCTTTTCCGCCCACAAGTAATGACTTCACTCCACTAGCTTCTGCTGTGTTTTCCTCCTTGATGGGCACAAGCATGTGCTTGACCACATCTTTGACAAACTTGTAACAGTTCGTCTTACCATCATGAGTTACTTTTCTGTCATACTGCCAGGGCCTCCCTAACAGTATATGACATACATCCATTGGCATAATGTCGCAGATAATTTTGTTCTTGTATCTGCCTATCTGGAATTCTACTTCACACCGTTCGTCCACCAACAGTTGATGCCCCTTTTGTAGCCACGACACTTTGTAAGGAGTGGGATGCTTCAGCCTTTTCAGTCCCAATTTCTCCACCATTTACGTGGCCACCAAATTATCGGTGCTTCCGCTGTCAATTATCAGTTTGCAGCACTTACCCTGTGATTTGCAAATTGTCCGGAACAAGGGCTTTCTTTGATCTGGTTCCACAATTTCTTTAGCTAGTTTTATCAGTACCTTGTTCAGTACCAAGGCTTCCCCTGTCTCTGGTGCATTTTCCACTTCCTAGGGAGGTGCTTCCGCCTCCTCTGTTTGGGCAACATACGTTCCTATCCCACCTGCTAGTTCTCCTTCAGGACATTCATACGACTTGTGCCCCCACTTGTGGCACCTATAGCACTGGACAGCTCCTCTGCCCTGACCATTACCTCTCCCTCGCTGGTTTGGTCGTCCCCCTCTAGTGTTGTTGCCCTTTTCTGCTGTTCCTGCAGATTTGGAATCGTTGCCTTCTTCATTGGAACCTGTACCTCTGCCTCTACCAAAATCCTTCCCCTTTCCTTTGCCAGATCCACCTCCTCTTCTGGCATTCTGCTTCCTAATTATTTTCTCTTCCGCCTTCAAGGAAAACTGATATGCCTCATCCAAAGTTCTGGGTGAGAGGATATCGATTTCATCCAGTATCTCCCCTCTCAATCCATTTACAAACCTTGCTATTTTTTCTGGGGTATCTTCTATATATCCTGCCCTCAGATTCAACTTATAAAATTCTTTTGTATATTCTTTGACCGTCATTCCCCTTTGCCTCAAATTCTGTACTTGCCTGTACAACATAATTTGATAATCTTTAGGCAGAAACTTTTCTTTCAACTTGGCCTCCATTCTGGCCCACTTCTTTATAGGTTGTTTATTTAGCCTCTTCCTTTCTGCCTAAACGCTGTCCCACCACAAGGACGCATGTCCTTTCAACTTGGTGGCAGCAAACTTCACCCTCTTGTCTTCACTAATCTCTTCAAAATCAAAATATTTGTTCACTTCACTAAGCCAATCCAGCAACACATCTGCTAAAAAACTTCCGTCATAAGTAGAAAGTTCATGTTTTGGCTTATGACTGGATAAAAAAATTGACCTCAATAATCCGAGTTCAGGTGCCTCCCCTTCAAAACCATATGCTGGTTCTGCAACCTCTTTGTCACTTTCATCCCCTCCTGCGGGGTCTCTTCTCCTTCCAGCCTCTACTGCTACTAGTCGCTCATTCAAAATTCGAATCTCCTCTCTCAGCCCCTATTCTGCAACTCTTCGAATTACTCTCCCTCTTCCCTGTTCTTGTCTACCAACGTCCATATTCTCCTAACCACAACCTACTGCTCTGATACCAATTTGATGGGTACCCAGCCCACAACCAGTTCAGTGCAATAACAAAACAAATAAAATGTAATGTGCGTTTGTCAAATATTTATATGACGTGTCAAACAAACTCTTAATTACCCCACATGTCAGTCTATTTATGTATTCATTGTACAAGATCTCGGACTTTTGGGTTATCCGTAGGATTTTTCACAGCTTTGTGATCAATTCGCATTTAATTTCAAAGTGATTGAGCTCGTCTGGTTAATCAATTTCCTGACTGTCTGTGAATGTCACTTGTTTTGTGCGCTGTGCTCGGTAATAGTTTCACTCTTGAGGGCTTTGGCTCTTCTCCCTGAAGACTGTAGCACGCGATTTTCTCTCTGTCTGTTCTTGTGTGGTTATTGTAAGTCCTCTTGATCTAATGTTCCAGCTCGGGTTCGGTCTTCCGGTGACTGTGGCCAAGACAGTGTGCATATGGATTTTTCAACAGGTTTTTGTTTTGTTGTCTTTCGTTATGACTCAAATGTGGCACTGGTCCATTCTTCCTTTTTTTTTTTTTACTTTGCAAGTATAATGCAATTCCGGTGAGGGTTTTACCAATAGATCTCTTAGCCTCTTGTAACTTCCTTCATCTTTCGTTCATAGGTTGGATTCGCTGGGGTTTTCTTCTGGTTTGCCCAGTTCTGCTCGGCACTGGAAAAAAAAGGTAAGTTATTGCTCCTTGCTTCAAAACCTCTGGTTCATTTTTCCCCAATTATAACCCTTGTGCTCCTCGTGAGCAGGTTCTGGGGTATTCAATCAAATCTCCAGTTCAGCAATGCTCGTCGTGCTTGGATTTCACTCCAGGTAAACAATTTTACATTCTTTAGTTTTTGTTCTTTTCTTTTGTAACCATAAATTTGGCATGCAGGTTCTCAGGACTGACTTATGTCTTTGTCCTCACAGATAAATGGACTATTCTGGTATTTCAACCTTACGTCTCACTTCAGGCTCCGACTTGCAACTCTTTCCGGGTAGGGTCGCTCCACGTTTCAGTCTTTTTCCCTTATGCTGGGTTTGACCAAGTTACACTGGTGAACTTGTCTCTATCATTTACAGTTCCTTCGACCAACATGACACTCTGTGTAAATTTGTGTGTAAAGTTTCTGGGTTTTTGAACCCTATCAGCAGATTTCTGTTCGACCAGATGTGTTTTAATAGACGTAGGTTTTTGGGTGTAAAACCCTAACAGTAAATCCTATTTCCAAGGGTTATCTAACGAGTCCTCAACAGTCTATAGGACTGAAACTCTTATTTTTTTGATCGACTGTCTAAATAATGCTGAAATTTAAAGTTCAGTTATTCTTGCTATTTTACTATTGAATGGAAAGAAAACTCAGTCGATAGACTTTTCCTGTAGATGTGATTTCTCTGTCAGTATTTTAATTCTGTTCGTTGTCTCACGAGTTCGATTCTTGACTGCTACGTTGCTTCATGTTCCTGTCCGTCTGCAGACTTATCTGGTTTCATTGAAAGAAAGTTTCGAGGTTTCTATTCCTCCTGCATTGCTGTAGCAACCACTGTTTTCCAAGGGAAAACAAATATGGATTTTTGAATATGATTGTTAGTGACTGAGCAATGCAATTTCTTTTTAACTAGGAGCAGAATATCATTCTTATACGACACAGATGGTTCTTTTTTTTGAGGCAAATGTTTTTTTTCTTTGATTACTTTTTCTTCACCAAATTCCAGAACTTTTACAAAATACGACTTCTTTCCTTTTTTTATCTCAGTGGAGGACCAATTCGTTACCAGTTGGTAACTGTCCCACTATCAGTTACACAGTTACATTTTAACCATTATTTCTATTTTTCTTTTATCACTAACGAAAATAAAGTATCCAAATAACCCTACCACAGATTCTTAATAAGAATTAAAACAAAAGTTAGCTATACTACTTAAAAACTCGTTACTGGTAAACAGTCATCTAAAAACAAATTAAACATGTACAGGTTTAAAGACCTGTCAAAATGTCAAATCACCAAAAGAGAAAACCTGCCGCCGCTTGTCTAACCTTAGTCGGATGCTCCTGCATCAAGATCCTTCTCTAATACCAACTAGAAAACAATGGAAAGCACAATATGAATGAAATTGGAAAACCCCACGATCGGAGTCCCTGAGGCTGCCCACAATTGTGGATATATTATAACTTTATAAATATGCATGATACATTTATTGAATTAACTTAATCAATTACAATCTTATAAATATGCATAATATTAGGTGAGTTAAAACTAATTCCTAACAATGAAGAACTAATTTCTAATTATAATTAACTAAACAATCATCGGTTTCTCCATTAATTTCAAGTTTATTGACTATAGATAATTAGGTTGGAATTATGTAAACATTTTTCTAGATTTAGAAAGAAAGACGATAAACTGTTAATTACAAAAGGTAAACAACTACATTGATTACACATTTATTGATGATTGAGTGACGAGCTAATGTACATATAGGCTTCAAATTGGTAAAACATTGTGCAAACACATAGAAACACAATTTGTTATAAAAAACAATTCTATAAACATGTGGTTCTATCTCAGGCATAACTTGAACGCGAATTTTGTTTTCATTTGAAGTTTAGTGAACTCCATCACTGATACTGCTACAAACACAGTTCTAGAAGTAAATCAATGGATTTAGTGTCGGATGGAAATCTTGGTTGTACACCCACCATGAGAGAATAAATATCCAACCCATTAAATAATATCATATTGGAAGTTCGTTAATCTAGGGTTAAGGATTTTTATATAAAATACACATCATATTTAATATAGGGTTAAAGGTCCGTCGCGCGGTTGGCCCCCCCGTACTCCGTCGATCTCTGCCAACTTGCGCGCCTTTTACCCTGCGATGTACGTCCATGTAGCCGCCTGTCAATTCTTCTGCACAGTCGGACATTACTTTCCAACATTTGCTGCCTCCATCACGATCGCCTACCTTAAAGCTTGTTTTCAACTATGGGATCCATATTCTGAGGTTTATATTTCCCCTGCGAGGGATTTTTTTTGTGAATTCAGTTTTGGCACTGGTTTCCCTACTTCAGGGCAGTACTCCTCAGGAGTTTATGTTCAAATGCCACTGCATAGGGAAATGTTCAGGCTCGAGCCTGCTATAAATATTTTTTCTTTTATCTGTTAATAGAATAGTCTTACTTAGAAAAAAAATATATATAGGGTTAAAGGTTTTTATATAAAATCCACATAATACTTACAAAAATAATTTGATGTTGTTCCTATAAGGATATCAATAACAAACCTGGACAACAAAACATAGAGATTTATAACATCATGAATCTATAAATTGTGGAAAAGCTATTATTAAACAAATAGAAAAGCCACGATTTCAACTAAATACCACCAATGCTATGTTATTTTATATGAAGCATTACAAATAGCCATAAAAAGTTGATCCATGTAAATATTCATGTTCTATGGGATCACTCGGACGAGGAGCATTTGGATATATCATTAACTTGGAATTTCCAGTGGGCTTGGCCATATCTATTCTCCCGAAATTTCTACGGTTCTGTACATGCATGGGAAAACCTGTGAATGGGCCCTTCGAAGCCATTATCTATTTTTTTAATTTTCTATTTTTCAAATTCTCCTCTATGTCAGTTGAACAATACACATTGTGTGAAATTGGGTGAGACAGAAAAGCATGCTTGGTTTGGTTGGTTTTTATTTTGGAGAGCAAGCATTTCGCCATTTTTATTTCAGATGTTGGTGCATCCAAATTCTATTCATCCAAACATAGATGAGTTTTGAGCATTTGTGGGATTTGTGGTCTTAAATTTTGGGAGAAAACAATTTTTCAGTAGCTAATGTTGGAATTTTTGAAGTATTCTAAACAACAGAGGAATGAAATTCCTCAACATCAACACAGAGATTCAATTAAAAATTTGCTGGACAGAGATGCATAAAACAACTTCCTTCATTAAAATTAAAAAGCTATTACAGAGATTTCACAGAACTGCTGTTCTGGCATTTACAAAAAAAACTTCAACTACTACACACATAGTATTTAAAAATTTGCTCCGTGTCTTCAAAATGACACATTTTACTGCTCTTTATTTTTCATGCAGAGTCACTCTGTTTTAAAATGCACTCATAGCATTTTCTTCAGCCTTTGGACTCTTAAACTAAATTCTCTGTATTAGTCCACTCTCTCTTTTTTTTCGCCTGTTGGCTATTTCACTCACTCTGTTCACTTTTTAAAATAATACATAGCAACATTATATGCCTTCGGGCCTTTTTCTTTTTTTTAAACATAACATAAAAAAATTCTTAAACAAAAATAAACTAAACTTATATATATTATAAACATTGAAAATGTTTATAATTATATATATTACAACATATATGTTTTATCCTAAATCTTTGAAACGTAACTCTTTTGTGGAGTATGATAAAACATTAAGACTTTGTCTTAAGTCTAAAATAATATTTTCACCATGAGTAAAAAAAATTAAACTTTTAATCGAATGTCTTCATCGTGGATTTAAAAAAAAAGAAATTAAACTTCATTTGATAATCTATCACATCCATTTATGAAATGGATGATTTGTGCGATTGGCTCCATTCTATGTAGCTCATCCAATGTGATGGATGACTTAATACCCTACGCATGTGATATGCAATATCACAATATCGCATTGCAAATGAAACAACAAAACATGTGGTGGTGCAAAAAAATATAATGCGATGTTGCCAAATTGCGATGTTGCGATGAGGTTCTCCATTCTATGGTTGGTGGTGTTTAATGGCACGGATAAAAAAAATTCAAATGCTGGTTGGTGCAGTGTTTTAATTGCAAGGATGGAGAGATGCGCACACCAAAACAGGACTACGGCCATTAACAAAAATAGGCTTGCAGGCTCAATCAAATTTGGAATTCATTGCTGGGTTGCGTGCCAAATAGAATTTACTATTGCCACTGCCCTTCTGGTCTTCCTGCTATTCAATTCTTCCTCTTCTGCAAACTGTGCAGTTGGAATTAAATTCCAATACTCCCCCTTAATTTCAACTGCTGAGTTTTCTTCCATACCCAAACACTTTCTCAAATAATTAAAACTTTTCTACCCCAATGGTTTTGTTAAAATATCTGCAAACTGCTCCTCTATTCTACAATGCTTTAGGACAATTTCACCATTGTTCACTAGCTCCCTAGTGTAGTGATATTTGGCATCAATTTATTTTGTTCTCTTATAAAACACTAAATTATTTTACGATGATATTGTTGAGCTATTATTACAATAAATTGTTGCGCCTTTTATCTATTCATGACACAAAATCCTCAACATTTTCCTCATCCAAATTTCTTGACATGCTGCTGTTGTAGCTACCACATACTCTGCCTCTGCTATAGATAAAGCCACAATTGGTTGTTTCTTAGAAGCCCTTGAAATGGATCCTGAACCCATATGAAAAACATAACCAGAGGTGCTTTTCTGATCATCTATACTTCCAGCCCAATCACTGTTAGTATATCCAATTAATTCGGAATTTTTTGAAGTGGTATATAAAATTCCATACCTCACATTCTTTTTGCTGCTTAACAATGTGTCTCCTTTGGCCTTTCCATAAATATAGAAATTAAAATCACAACATGCATAATATCCGACCTAGTTGCAGTCAAATACATGAGGCTGCCACTATGCTCTTGTACAAACTTGGATCAAAATCCTTGCTGCTTTCCTCTTTGCTAAGTTTCAATCCCATCACTATGGGAGTAATTTCTGCCTTGCAATCCTGCATATTAAATCTTTCCAAAACTTCATTCGCATATTTAGCTTGAGATATAAAAAATTTATGTTCATTTTGCTCTACTTCTATTCCTAAAAAGTATTTCAGCAATCCCATATCAGTCATCTCAAATTCATCCTTCATGACTGTCTTAAAATTCTCAATGAGGTAAGAATCATTACCTGTGAATATCACATCATCAACATATAAAACAACAATCAGCATCTTACCATCTTTCTCTTTGATGTATAATGTGGGTTATCCTTCACATTTTTCAAACCCATTTTCTAGTAAATAGGCATATATCTTATTGTACCATGCTCTTGGTGCTTGTTTCAGCCCATATAGATCCTTCTTCAGTCTGTAAACTTTGTGCCCTTGGCCTACTTTCTCATATCCAGAGGTTGTTCAACATAAACCTCTTCCATCAATAATCCATTTAGGAATGTTGATTTCACATCCATTTGGTAAACTTTCCACTTGTGTTGTGCTGCTGTGGACAACACTGCTCTTACTCTTTCCATTCTTGCAACGGGTGTAAATGTTTCCTCACAATATCTTCCTTGTTGCTGCTTGTAGGCTTTGACAACAAGTTTGGCCTTATTCCTTTCAATCTTACCTTCAGCATTTCTCTTGGTTTTATAAACCCACTTAACTCCAATGACTTCCTTACCTTTTGGAAGATCAACTAATTCTCATGTTTTATTTTTCTCTATTGCATTAATTTCTTCATCCATAGCATCTATCCATTTCTTATCTTTTACTGCTTCTTCAAAATGAATAGGATCATCTACATGACAATATAATGCAAGTAAAGAGTTCTTACCTTCATTTTCTGCCTCTTGCTCATAAATATCATTCAAACTTCTAAATCTGGCTCCTCTTTTACTCCCTGAACTTGTGCTTGTAGAAGCACTCAAATTTTCTCCTTGTGGTGTGCTTGGAGAAGCACTGTTATCACTTCTCAAGGGTGTTCTCATACTTGCTTATGGTTTCCCTTGTTGTCCTTGTGTTAGTGGAGGTGGTGCTGCTAATGAGGGATGTATTTCAGCCATCTCTTCCTCATCATCATCATGAGACAAGCAACTCTTCACATTCACTGTTTTCTCAATGCTTCCATCCCAAGCTTATTCTTCAATGATCTGCACATCTCTGCTTATAAAAAACTTCTTGGTGGATGAGTTATACAACTTGTATGCCTTAGATTATTCACTTTATCCAATAAATATGCACTTCTCCCCCTTACTATCCAACTTCTTCCTCAGCTGATCTGGAATGTGTGCATAAGACGCACAACCAAAAATCTCATGTGGGTGACACCTTGTTTTATGCCACTCCATGCTTCTTCCGGAACTCTGTTCATTATAGCTTTGGCTGGGCATCTATTCAAGATGTATGTTGCACAATGTACAACTTCAGCCCTATATTCATTTGGAAAATGTTTTTCCTTCAGCATACTTCTTACGATATCCATGATGGTCCTATTTTTCCTTTCAGCAACTCCATTTTGCTGCGGTGCTTACCTTGTTGTAAATTGTTTGTGTATGCCATTTTCTCTGAAAAAACGTAGAAATCATTTGGAGATATACTCACCTCCTTTATCAGTTCTTAAAAATTTAATATGTTTCCCACTTTGCTTCTCTACAAGAGCCTTAAAGTGGCAGAACTTCTCAAACACTTCACTTTTATATTTCAAGAAATAAACCCAGGTTTTTCTTGTGTAATCATCAATGAAAGTCAACATATAGTGGCTGCCTGCTAGCGATGGTGTTTGCATTGGTCCACACAAATCTGAATGGACAATTTCTAAGCGTGCCTTTTCCCTTATGCTCTTTCCTGATAGAAATTTTCCTTTGTGTTGTTTTCCCAAGATACAGTCTTCACATAGGCTTTCCGGTTTCTCAATCAATGGTAATCCCTTTACCATTCCTTTCTTATGCAACAAATTCAGACCTCAAAAGTTGAGATGTCCAAACATAAAGTGCCATAACCAATTTTCATCTTTTTCTTCTCTTTGGAATGTCTCTTGTGTCACTGCTGCCATTTCAACTCATTTCTTCAAATCTTCTCTCATCTTGAGAGAGAACATTCTGTTCCTTGTCATCTTCACTTGTGTGATGCATTTCTTGCTTGGTGGTTTATCCATGATGGTGCATATATCATCTTCAAAGAAAACAGTGTGCCCCTTTTGAATGAGTTTTCCAATGCTCAAGAGGTTACACTTCATACCAAGCACATAGTAAACATCAGATATGGATCTTCCTTCTCCTTTCTTTGTAAAAACATTTAATCTACTTTTTCCCATGAGAGAGACCTTACTGTGTGTCCCCAATGTTACTTGAGACTTTACATTTTCATCTAACATGGAAAACATGGAAATGTTTCCAGTCATATGGTTTCTACATCTTGAATCTAGAAACCATATATCTTCATTCTTTTCTTCAGCCATATTACATGCTAAAAAAAACTTCTCTTGACTGATATTTTTTTTAGTAAAATCAGCACTGGGTATATTACCCATGTCACTCTGTTTCTTCCTACATTCATTTTCATAATGCCCATACTTCTTACAGTAATAACATTGGACTTGGGATTTATCATACCTTTGTCCATGTGTTTGATTTTATCCACCTTGCTGGCTACTGCCTTGGCCTTGGTTCTGATTTTGATTGTTGCCCCTTGCACTTATATTTGCAGGGTTGTTTCTTCCTCCTCTGTTTTGGCTTCTGCCTCTTCCTTTTCCTCTATAGTTTTCTCTGCCTTGACCTCTTCCTCTTCCAAATGACGTTTGAGTTTTGAAGGCATGCTCCAAATAGGAGTTTGTTGTTCTTCCCAATCTTTTTTCATGATTCATCAATGATGCATGAAGCTCATCAACAATAAAATTTGAGAGATCCTTTGTCCCTTCAATGGTTGTCACTATCACATCAAACCTTAAGGGTAAGCTCCTCAACACTTTCTCCACTATCCTTATTTCTTCAAGTGTCTCTCCATGAGACCTTATTTGGGTAACCAACCCAATCACATGTGAAGAATGAGTCTATGTTATCAGACACTTTCATACAGAAAGTTTCAAAGTCTCTCCTCAGCAATTAAAGGTTTCTTTTCTTCACCTTCTCCATACCTTGATAGGAAGTCTAGAGGGTATCCCATGCATCCTTGGACCTCTTAGTTGCTGCTATCCTTGGAAAAACACTTTCATGCACTTCTTGATAGAGATAGAAGAGGGATTTTGAGTAATTCTTCCTATTTCTCTTCAGAAAATCATTATCTACCTGTGTTAAGGCATTAAAAGCATTTTCATCTGCTGATTCTTAAAAACCATCTTCAACTAACTCCCATAAATCCTGAGAGGAAAACAGGGCTCTCATTGTGATTGCCCAATATTCATTGTTCTTCCCATTGAACTGTGGGAGTTGAGTATTTCCAATACTCATGTTTGTGCTAGTTCTTGCCATTGGCTAGCACACTGAACTATGATCTAAACTTGACTGTTTTTTTAAACAATTTGTCTCTTTGCTCAAGGGACAAACTCTATCTTCAAAAAGACTTCTCTAGACTGCAATTTTTAAAGAAAATCAAAACTTTGTTTTGGAGAAATACCTTGCTTTTGTTGAGTCTTCAATTTTCTGGTCAAAAGCTGCAACAAAACTCCTTCCTTCAGCTTCTTTGAAAATCCTTCAAAGAGCCTGGACTAGCTTTGATACCATGTTGGAATTTCTGAAGTATTCCAAACAACAGAGGAATAAAATTCCCCAACTTCAACACAGAGATTCAATTAAAAATTTTCCGAACAGAGATGCATAAAAACATATTCTTTCATTAAACTTAAAAGGCTATTACATAGATTCCACAGAACGGTTGTTCTAGCATTTACAAAAAAAACTTCAACTGCTACACACACAATATTTAAAAATCTGCTCTCTGTCTTCATAATGGCACTCTTTTATTGCTCTCTATTTTTCATACAGAGTCACTCTGTTTTAAAATGCACTCACAACATTTTCTTTAGCCTTCGGGCTCTTAAAAAAATTCTCTGTATTACACACAATCCACTCTCTATTTTTTTTCGCCTGCTGGCTATTTCACTCACTCTGTTCACTTTTTAAAATAATACACAACAGCGTTATATGCCTTCAGGCCTTTTTATTTTTTTAAAAATAACATAAAAAAACTCTTAAAGAAAAATAAACTAAACTTATATATATTATAAACATTGAAAATGTTTACAATTATATATATTACAACATATATGTTTTATCCTAAATCTTTGAAACGTAACCCTTTCACGGATTATGATAAAACATTAAGACTTTGTCTTAAGTCTAAAATAATATTTTCACCGCAAGTAAAAAAAATTAAACTTTTAACCGAATGTCTTCATCGTGGATTAAAAAAAAAAGAAATTAAACTTCATTTGATAATTTATCGCATCCATTTATGAAATGGATGGCTTATGCGATCGGCTCCATTCTATGCAGCTCACCCAATGTGATGGATAACTTAATACCCTGCACATGTGATATGCGATATCGAAATATCGCATCGCATATGAAATAAAAAAACGTGTGGTGGTGCAAAAAAAATAATGCGATGTTGCGATGAGGTTCTGCATTTTGTGGTTGGTGATGTTTAATGGCATGGATGGCAGAATTTTAAATGCTGGTTGGTGCAGTGTTTTAATTGCAAGGATGGAGAGATGCACACACCAAAACAGGACAATGACCATTAACAAAAATAAGCTTGCAAGCTCAATCAAATCTGGACTTCATTGTTGGGTTGCATGCTAAACAGAATTTACTGCTGTCGCTGTCCTTCTGGTCTTCCTGCCGTTCAATTCTTCATCTTCTGCAAACTGTGCAGTTGGAATTAAATTCCAATAGTGAATGGCTTACAAGGGAAATTATAGGTCGACCCCTATGGGAAGTTTTGTTGGGGGGGGGCGGTATCAAAACAACAACATATGCGTGAGTCTTTTTGGAGATAAGATAGTTTCGTTTTCTTTTAATTGCTCTTTTTCTACATTGAATCCTAGCACACACTCGAATTCAACCGAACTATGGAATTGGCCTTCACATATAGACTAGAATCACAATTTTCCTACAAGAACAACCAAGTGCCCCTAGTAGATAGGAACCCCACTAAAAAAGTCAATACAGGCGGGGGCTTAGTGTTGTATCCAACATCCGCCATCCTGCAAAGTTAAATTTGGATATATTTTTTCTTTTCTTTTCTGCAGTCTGGGTTACGTGAGGTGGGAAATACTTTGTGCTCAAGAAACCACCAATTCCATTGGCTCGATTTGGAAGCGACTGACACATCATTGGAGTGTCATAACAGGTCACCATATTCTTCAGACCTCCACACTTCAACGAATAGGATTGTGGGAGTGACCAATTTATATTCTGAAAATAATTATTTTCAGTAAAAGAGTAAGTCAGTTGGTACAAGGAGCCAAGTTTTAACATGAAAATTCCACTCATTGGGTTTCTTTGAGCCATTCAAAATTTTAACATATTAAATTGTGGAATCAGATTAGAAAGAATATTGGTTCCTTTCTATGTATTTATCTCTTCCCTATATTTTGAACCCATCAAAGCTTCTTTTGTGTTTTGCAGCGTTGCAGAGTATTTTTGTGTTTGCTTTGAATTCAAAATTTCTTCATTTCGAATTAGAGAAAGTCCATGTCAGATTAGGACATCCAGATCCCCAACTTTGGTAAGTTTCTGGACCTCCTCTTTTTGGATTTAGCTACCAAATGATTATATTTTCTGAATTCTGGGTTTATTCGCTGGTTCTAAAGATATTTATTGGTTGCCCTAAGTTTATAGGTGCTTGAGGTTATTCGGCAATCAATGATGTAAAAACAAATCCTCCTTCAAGGAAAGGTTAGGGTTTGCTTCCCCTTAGGGGCAAGGGTGTGTTTGACCTTTTATTCTCAACACCTAGAGTGCCTTGTTGGTTCCTTTTGTGAAGAGTGTTTTTAAGACTTATTTGGGTCACTTAGATTGCTATGATTGAAATTTTAAAGGTTAATATTCATAAAGAAATTGTAAGTTGATGGTACATACCTCCCCTACCTCTCAATCCAGGGCAACATGGGTCCGTAATAAGCACCAGGTTATGTTTGATCTCTCAAGTTGAGCATCCCAATATCAAAATTATGACTAATGCCTTAGCTTTATCAGGGTTGGAAATTGTGAGGTTCATCATGTGTGGTCCTTTTTGGAAATCTTTCTATTTTCAGGGAGGATTTTATGCCCGATATTTTATTTCATTGTTAATATTTAGTTTAAAAATGTGAACAATGATAAAATTAGGGTTTATTTTCTTGTCACATCTAACTTTAGTGTAAGGGGTTGTATGCTATATGAATACATGGGATATGTTTATATTATCATTATTATATGATAACGTTTTGGTCTACAAGAGTGAAATAGCTGTGAATTTGGTTTATAAGTGCTTGGAGAAACATGACCAACTTCTTTCATAGCTTAGATGATAGGCATAATGGGTACTTATTCTGCTAAAATTGATCATTGTTTCAACCCGACCTTATCGCTTTGAATCATGCTATAGAGGTGGTGCACTTCATTGAGAAAATAGAACTCTAGTGAAAATATTAATTCTCCATCCAATTCAATAACTTTGAATTTTTTTGTGTATATTTGTCTTTGGATTTTTTGATCATCTTTTTCTACACAAGTGAGTCATTCACAGTTTGAAAATTATGTTTTCATATGAATGGATTTTGACATGCAATCATTCTGATGTCAGTATATGAGATATAACCCTTGCATTTTTTTGAATGGATCCAAACCTTGTTCTTCAAGGCCCATTTCTTTATTAGATGTGGTTGATATCTATAACCGTTTTATGCTAACATTTATTTCGGGTTCCACTTTTCTTGTTGTCTATCAGAAGGAAAATCACTAGGAAAAATATATAATATTTGACAATTAAAATCCCATTTCCATCCCTGTATGACATGTTGCAGCCTTATTCCATTTTCCATGTGACAGACCCATTCAAGGATTAAAAAACAGATGATGTTGCACTGGATACAAAGGCCTATGTACAATTTGTATAAATATAGAAATCGAAGAAAGTTCCTGACTACTATCTAAGGTATCCAGAACGATTATAATTATAATAAAATTCTTAAATAATTCAAGAAATTTTTTTTTGTAATGGTAATTTTGTGCAGGATCTAGAGTTGGGGAAGGTATTTCACATGTTGTGTTATGATCCATTTCAATTATAGGGATTTTGGAAGATATTTCTAGTATTGTTCCTCACAAAAGCTAATTGTTTTTTAGGTAATCTAGCTTCAAGGTGATCAAAGGAATAACGTTTGTTAGTTCCTTTTCAATGTAATTTCCTTAACTTTCATAATTGCAACTTATTTTATAGTTTAAAACATGGTTTTTGTGTGCATTGAAAGAATATTATCATTGTTTCTAATTGATGATTTTTTTCTTGCAGGCTGGTTTGGTGAAGAAAGACAAGATCAAGGTTCATGGCTTTTAAAAGAGTTATTTGCTGAAGATGTAGATCAGTTATACATGTATTAAAGTATATTTTTTAGGTGTCAATATTTAATTCTAATGGTGCATATGCAATTTTACTATTGTGTTAGTGATCACCTTATGTATAGGTAGCGGAGAAATTATTTTCCTTGTTTTCTGAGGGATTTTAACGTTGTAAGGAATGCTCCCTCTCTAGTAAAATATGGTAACATATGTTGTATGTAAACCTTTTTTAGGTACATATAATACTAGTGTAGCCCCATTATTGTTATTTTTGTGCCCATGTAGTCCCCATATTTTTATTATTGTGCCCCATAGAAGCCCACTATTATTATCGTTGTGCCCTTACATTATTAATGTTATGTAGGCTTTGACTATATTGGGACCCCTTAGAATCCTATATATAGAAATTATGTTTTTTCATTTTTATCATCCACTAATTTTTCATTTATGTAATGTAAAGGAGGTTTCCCCCTCAAAGTAAATAACTTTCAAGTTGTTTATCGATATTTTCTTCTATTTTCCGAGATGGTTGCATAACATTTGATATCAAATCTAGGTATTATATGGAACTCATGATGAGAAAAAAAAATTTTTAATCATGATTTCATAGACTCTAAAGTTGGATTGAACACCCATCATATTCCAAAGATCGATGTTGTGTAACCAGCTCCAAAAGAGAAGAAAAGAGATATCAACGCCTTAGAAATGAGCCACTTCGAGGGGGCAACCTCCAATACATTACATAAATGAACAATTCTTGGATGATACAAATGAAAAAACCTCCTTTCTATATATAGGAGTCCATGGGGCCACAATGTAATCCTAGCCGACCTAACAATATTAATTTAAGGGCACAATAATAACAAAATGGGGGTTACAAGGGTTCAATAATAACAATAAGGGGGTTACACTAACAATAATAAGGGACTATACTAGTGATATAGGGACCTAACATGCCCCTCTCCTTCAAAAAAGTGTTATCCTCAACGCTTGAGTAGCTCCGGGTGCTTCTGTATAAAATTCTCATCCTCCCATGTAGAATCTTCAGTGGGTAAGTTCTTCCACTTGATGAGATACTCTGAAATTGATCGATTCCGTAGCTGTCGAGTTCTTGTTTCCATGACCACTTCAAGTTCCAATATTATTTTTCCTTCCTCATCAAGTTCTGGCAATATTGTTTGAACTGGAAGATTTTCACCTATAACCTTCTTTAAGCATGAAACATGGAAAACTGGATGTACTCGTGAAGAAGCAGGAAGCTCCAATTTGTATGCCATATAACCAATCTTTTGCAACACCTTGTAAGGACCATAGTACTTTGGTGATAATTTATTATCCTTCTTAGCTTGCTTGAGGGACATTTTCTTCTATGAGGAGTTTTGATGGCAATGATTCCGTAACATGGACACTATATATGGAGCAATATTTTGATCTCCATAATGTACAAACCACACAAAAGGTACGCATTGCAACTTTATATTTAAATCTGAGTCGGTTTGTATGGTATCTATGGATTTTCTCTCATAAAAAAATTGTCACTTGGTCAATTTTTATGGAGGAAATCATAATGCATTGTGAGGATACAAAGAGAAATACCTTCTTTAGTAAATTTATAAATCTCAAACAAAAGGGTTGGATGATGGAGCACATTGAGGCTTCAAAAAATTGAGTATAAGGGTAAATGAGGAGCATAGGATTGATGTCTTCATAGGGACTTTAAAGGATAACATGCAACATGAGGTGCACCTATGGGAACCTGATTCATTGGAGAAGGAATTGAGGTTGGCAAGAAAAATCGAAAGAAAAATTATGGAAACAAGGAAGCCTACCACTCAAAACTATAAAGATGGAAGTGTTGTTGCTCCTAGCCTTCCACAGCCTACAAGGTTGACACCAGGAAAATTGGAAGAAAAAGGAGAAAAAGGGATTTTTTTATAGTTGTGATAGAAAATATACTAAAGGTCATAAGCATGCTAAGAAGGAATCAATTTACATATATTGTGAAGAGGAGGAAGAAAAGGAAAAAGAAAATTAAAAAGAAGAGGATATACACCAGGAAACGACCTTAGAGAAAGAATAAATGAATCTAACCATACCTTGTAATGCATTGGTAGGAATTACCACTCCTTAAAGTCTCCAGATAGAAGGAAATATGAAGAATAAAAAGGTAGTAGTGTTGATTGATTCAGGCAGTACCCATAATTTTATTAATCGTAAGATAGGAAAGGAATTGAATTTCTTCCTATATCCAACACAAAAGTGTCAACTGATGGATGCAAATGGAGAAACTATAAATTTCTCTCGAAAGTGACACACTATCAATCTAATCATGGGAGAATATGTATTCAATAGCCCAATGCTTTCCATTCCAATGGGTGGTACTGATGTTGTAATGGGAGTTCAATGGTTACAATCTTTGGGTATGATAGCTTTTAATTTTCAAGAACTTTTCTTGAATTGTTTTTTGGAAGGAAAGGAAGTTGAATTAACAGGTATCGTAGGAAAACCAAGAAATATAATACGCTCTAAGGGCATGAAAAATATTCTTAAAAAAAAAAATTGTAATTGCACAATTATGCTCACTCGAGTTTCAAACATCGAAATCATATTTAAGTGAAAAATCTAAGGTTCAAACAGTGGAAGATCACATCGAGCATCAAGAACAAGTTCTCCAACTCTTAAGGGATAATCTATCTTTGGCACAAAATCGAATGAAACAACAGGCATATCAACATCACAATGAAATAATTTTTTATGTAGGCGATGTTGATATGCCAACATATCAAATTGGGATTTTGTCACCCAATTTGAAAAATATTACGTACTTTAAATTGATTGACAGTCTAAGACTTTCGAATTTTTCCAAATGCCAAATGATCTTACAAAGCTAGTATTTATAATATCCTAGTAGGTCATTCGGTGACAAATTTTAACGGAAACTTGAAACAAAGAGAATCTATCCTTGGCTAGGACATCATGTAAGATGCCTGCCATAAACAGTAAAATTGTACTTAAAAGCCGAGATTCGGGCAAGTGGGGAAAACCACTTGTTATCTCGTCCCTTGAAGGCTAGGCCATATGGGGACCGAATCTGACCTTACAAAATAAAGTGAAATAATTTGTACCAGACGGTCGGAAAACATATACAAGAACAATTAATATACAAGAAAAATTAATTTCATTCTAGAATATATATATATATATATATATATATATATATATAACATTTTTCATCAATGCACATGTATAGAAAAACTACTTTCAGTTGATACTAAAGCACGTGCTTGTACCCAAACAATTTGTAACATGTGCAAACCACAAATAACATAAGTAGCTCAATCTTTAGTTGAGTACTGGAAGTTCTAAAACATATTTAATCCAAAGATAATAAATTATTGGACACTTCACTCAAAAAAATTCTAATGGAATTCCATCTTCAATAATCCGTTCATGATCGGATTTTGACATTTTCCATTTCTTAATTTTCGATTTTTTCTTTGATTGAACTTCTATCAACTTTATGCGTGCTGCACACACCAAGTGACTATATGGACAACTTATGGAATCAGGTTCATAGTCTTCAAAGTAAACAAAGTCTCCACTTTGATGAGTCTGTCTGAAAAAATAACCTTTCAGTATAATAAACCCTCTGTCATACTGAAATCTGTGATCATTATAGTCTTGTAATAATTTCATTTTTCGTTCAGTGCAACGCCTCAAATAATACTTAACATTTTCATCGTTGTCAATAGGTGCAATTACAACAAAAACATCTCCTACACAATAAAATAAATTTAACATTTAATTATGCATATTTAAATTTATTTCTAGATCTTTAAATCATTAGAAAGTAATTCAAATGTTACCTTCTCTAACAAGATTAGAAACTCGATCACCATCGGATGATATTGTAGTTTCCTCTGATTTCATTTCTTCAAACATTGCAACAGACATTTTTCCCTTTGTATTTAGCTCTGTATGTTTACAATCGTTCACGTACATTTTGTTTTCACAAACGTCATTGGATTTTGTGTTGTCTATGCAAACATCACAAAAACAATAATATTTTCTTTTATCCAATGCAAACACATTTGTGGACAACTTTGTTTGAATTGAATGCAATTTTCGAGTCCCTTTTATTGTTTCAAAGTCATTTCCAATTGATCTATCTACGTCTTCGATTCCAATATGCCAGAAAAACCTTTATATGGAAAATTAGAAAAATAATTTGTAAATATGATATCAAAATACAATTAAAAATAATCATTGCATGATAAATGTACAATGTTTAAAATTAGATTTACAATATAAATTAAATTGAATGTACCTTCGCACTTCTCTTGATGGGTTATTCTCATGGCTTAGAGCAGTGATGCACCATTGAACAACTTCTTCAGCGTTCACAAGTCGGCGTGTAGAGTGGTTCATTTGATATCTTCGAAGTACTCGTTTTATGCATGCTCCTGCACCGTCATGTTCTCCTTTTCCATGGCCAGTCTCAAAGAAATTCCAACAATGTTTAATGCATGTTTTATTATGAAGACAACACAACCAAAAGAATGATCATGCAGATTTGAATTGACCTGCACATCCGTCTGACCATATCCAATGTTCATTGAATGTTATTCCATGATCTTTCAATGTATCATAAATTCTTCCAAAACAATGTTGTACAAAACATGTATCATGTGTACGATCGTCACTGATATAAAAGTGATATTCTTTAACTATATGTCGATTTTCACTCGTGATTTCTATATGATCGACATTTTGTTCAGCATGTCTATATAGAATATGGACGAGCATGGAGACTTGGTCAAAATGATAGTATTCACTCTGAATTTCTTTTTGTGGAACAAATGTGTAGTTTTCTGCAAAATCGATCACTGACAAAATGGTCCCTGGTGGAAAAAATTCACGAGATTTTTTGAATTGCAAGTCTTGCCATCGAGCTCTATGGGAATGCTTGGTGTATTTGTAAATTTCTGCCTCAAACTTTCTCAAAAAGTCTATCAAAAAAATTTCGTTTTCTCGTAATTCGATTCTTTTAACACTATTTTCACCTTGAATCGATGTACCGATATATTCATATCTCTTCCATTTCACTTTCATGTTGGACAATGATTGATCATTTATATCAATACGATATTTGTTTTGAAATTTAGTCAAATTTCCACAATCATCACATTTTTTACCACCAACACATTTTTTTTTGTAAAATAGTTCATCGTTTTTTCTTTCACATAGAATTTGAGATATGAATTCACGGATAGTGGAAGTAGGAGGTGAATCCTTTCATAATGTTCTACCGAAATCAAGGAATGTGTCATAATATAACTCAAATTCCACATGATAACGGCAACAACAAGTGTCGCGTACGGTGATAGGTTTTACATACCATGGTTTTTGTTTAACAAAAGCACTGAGTGAAACATGAATTTGACGATTCTCTTTTTTGAACTTGTTGAATAACTCTATCTGAGTGGTTTCCAAGAGATTTTTTTCATGTTCTTCGTACTGATTTCATGCTATTCTTCTTCGCATCACATGTCTTGCAGTTCGTGAAACACGCGAATTGTTCTTCCAATATTCATATATTATTTTTTTAACATTTTCTCCAAGTCTATCTTCGTATGGTTGCCTACAAATAGCTTTCCAACAAGAGAGTTCATCATTTACATCTATTTGTAGTCAAAATTTTCGATTTTTGTGCAGAGTTTTTCGTGAGGTTCCCAGTGCTCATGCCATAGATGTTATCAAACAATTCTCTTGAGTACTTTGTGAAACTATTGCCATCTATATTCCTCTACATATATTTGAAACATCTTTATCTCTAGATCTCTTAATTGACTTTATAGCACTACTCATATATTTTATCACCTCTTCATTCATTTTTTTATCTTTGGTTGATTTTTGAATACCCAATAGTGTCGTCACTTCTTTTAATTTCCTTAATGATAGGACACCTTTCAACATTTGAGCGTGAAATGTCACTTGCTCATTTAAGAAATACTCTTCAAAAATGCGGTTGACACGATATCGTATAACATGGTCAGGTTTTTTATCTCCATATGTGTGAGTGTCAACATTTTCTAACATCTCATTATCGATAGTGATTTCATCTGTACATATTCGAAAAAATAATACATATTCAATAAATCACTAAATTAATAAATATGTCAATAAATATTAGGAAAATTTTAAATATATCAATAGATCATAATATTTACATTTACATACCCGATTCAATTTCTGCTTGAGGTTGATTTTCTTCTTCAATATTTTGAAGAGTATCTCTGTCTGTTTACATTAAACAAAATATTTTTCAAACTAGTTCATCAAATAAAAATTAAGCTTCACATTCTACATTGGGAAAACTTTAAAAATATATCAATAGATCATAATATTTACATTTACATACCTGCTTCAATTTCTGCTTGAGGTTGATTTTCTTCTTCAATATTTTGAGGAATATTTGTGTCTGTTTACATTAAACAAAATATTTTTCAAACTAGTTCATCAAATAAAAATTAAGCTTCACATTTTACATTGGAAAAATTTTAAAAATATATCAATAGATCATAATATTTACATTTACATACCTGCTTCAATTTCTGCTTGAGGTTGATTTTCCTCTTCAATATTTGAGAGGGCTTCTAACTTTCTTTTGCGAGATTGTCTCGTTTCTTCTCTACGTGCCTCAGGGTCTCTTTTTCGATCATATTTTCTTGCACAAGTTCTTTGATTTCCCATGTTAATAGGGTATGAAGTTCAAAAAATTTCCTTCAAAAAAATAGACAATAACTCAATTACAAGAAACATCACAAAATATTTAATTTAAAAAAATTCAGTGTAATTTTTTTGTAAAAAATACACACTCCAATCCAAAACAAACACTTTAAAAAATTCGAGAGAAAAATGTTTTATAAAAATGAAACGAAGCTCAAAAGATTTACTTCAACTCAAAACACGTACATACCTCCAAGAAATGTCTTCCAAAAAACATCTTGAAACCCAAAATTGTAAAATCAATTTGCTTCCAAGAAATGCTCTTAAACCCAAACTTTGAAGAAAAGTTTTTGAACCCAAACCAAGATCTTTGTAAAATGATATGAAGTGTGAGAAATGTGCGAAAATTGTGAATCATTTTGCGGCAATTTATATTGACGCAAAAAGTGTTTTAGTAGGGGGCTCCACAAAACTTTTCGGTTGACGGAGAGTTATACAATAGTTCGGCCGAACTTTTGATCAAAAGTTCGGCCGCACTATTAAGACGTTAGATGTAACGAGTCTTATGCGGAAAACATAGTTCAGCTGAACTTTACTAAAAGTTCGGCCGAACTAACGTGCCATCAATTACGCAAAAACCATGCTCTGAATATGGTTCTGCAACTTTGGACTGATTAAAATCCATGAAAGGTTGGTAATTAACTGTCGGAACTAGCACAAGCATTTTCAGAATTGAATCTACTTTCAGGAAATATAAATTTTATGGAATTTCATAAATGTTTAATAATTTTAATTATTTTTCTAATAAAATGGGTGTAAACAATTTATGAGGGTCATTGTGATTGAGTGAAATCAAAATTTTGTATCTCCCAAAATACATCGTAATTTTTTTTTAAAAAACTATGGGGCATTACATTGGTCCGTCGTCTCTAATGGGTAGCTTTTAGATTTTTAGTTTATAACTTATATGTTAAGAAATTTCTTGCGACGCGAAACATATCCAAAATACGCAGTTTTTCGAATTGGACCAGTTCAAAAAATTCTAGTAATTATGATATGCATCCATTGGATTTGTAAATATGACGAAAACAAAGTAGACTCTGTCTAGATTGTTGTAACATATTTTGTTTTTTCAAAAACACAAATTTTCAATGAATACAACATTGCGTCATAACATGACTTCTTATGAATCCTTTGATTGTTAAGAAACACACACTCAAAGAAACGCTAAGTTGACATATCAAATCTGCATTAAAAAATTTCAAAAAATAAGTAATAGAAAGCTAACAAAATTTCTCACAACTTTTATTTTTATCACAAAATGAAATTATACATAGAAAAATTGTTATAGTTTGCAGAAAGTTTAAGAACCGAAAAAAAATGAAATTTTTTTCTCAAAAAAGGGAAAAAAGTGTAACCCAGCTTCACATTTTCACCCAGTATCATTCACCCTAGGGAGTGTAAAATATTCAATGTAGGTTGGTGACGATGCTCACTCCTAGCTTGAAGCAGCTCCAATGACCAATTCTTTAATGAATTCCAATGCACTAGACCAAAGTTGGTGACCCACTTGGTTTTTCACCCAAAACATTTCAAGGTACTCTTCTTACCTTTGGCCCCCAAAGCTACAATGGTGTTATAGGAAGGTGAAGAATTTTTTTTTCACTGATAGGAATTTGGTCACATCCCTTATCTCCCCTTATCAAAAAGTTCCTATCTACTACATTATCCAGCATGTACTCAAGATCACTATTTCGTAATTAGAATATCACAATATCATAAGTTCTCACAAAAATACATGGAATGCCATTACGACACTCATCTAACAATGGGGAGCTCAAAACCTAGAAAGCTCCTCGTCCCATTAATAATAATGTGTTTAATTTAGTCTTTTAGGTGAGGATTAGGTGTGAATCTTGTTTTCACATACAAAAATAATTAATTGTTTAATTCCATAAATTTGATTATTCACCAAAATACATGTCATATCCACTATTTGTCTCTCCTACAAATTCCCATTATTTTATTAAAATATATTATTTTATCTCACCCAACTATCACATGTTCCTAAATTTACTCCTAATTGTTCCCTAAGCCCTAAATCTACTCCTAATTGTTCCCTATGTTGCTTTTCCCTCCCTTATTTTTAGAAAGTTATTTTCCTAGATCCATCATAACTATGGATCTATCAAGCGCCGAGAGGGATCAAATATCTAGAGGTGAAAACCTCTTTTTTGAGTGCAAAACTTGAGGAAAGGTTTGCACCTCGAGAGATTTGATCCCTCTCTGCGCTTGATAGATCCGTAGTTAAGATGGATCTAAGTTGGTTTTAGTTGTGTGCAACCAAGGAAAAACTATTAATAATATGAGAAACATATGATTAATTTTATCAATAATATGTAAATACATCTAATATTAATATAACCATTTTAAATATGCTAAATATGTTTGAGATTTATCAAGTCATTTTAATTTTACATTTTCTTAGTTACCTCAATTTGCTGATATGATAAATATTGTAGAATAACTTTAATAATGGAAAATGATCAAATAAATTTTTTTAATGCAAAGTGACAATGTAATAATATTGAATGATAGAATGTGAATAATTAGAATGTAATCAATTACAAATAGCATTTATTGTGATCAATATTAAACTATTTTCTTCTTCTATTCTTATTGTCACCCTTATTAGTTTTGTCATCTTTCCATATCGATTATATTAAAAAGAAAGTATAAATCATAAATCATAAACCATTTAAATATTTAGCTCGAACTCTTGTAGTAAACACCATACCTCAAGTCTCTCTTGCTCTCCAATATTATTAGGTTTAATTATTATAACACAAAAATCGTTCTACATTGTCAATATTTTTTTGCGCTTACACTGAAATCAATGAACACTATTAATCCAATGACTTTACAAGTAATGTACCATCATACATGCAATTATATCAAATCATAAATCAACATATACAATGAAATCAATAGGGATTGTCTTGTTACAAGTAACATTTCAATTTACCACATGTGCAAATGTAGGTTGAAACCATCCAAAACTTTAAGTTGTAGATTGAAACCATCCAAAACTTTAATTTTTAAACACTTTTGATTATATATTGTGCAACATTAAAACATTAAACATTTAAAGTTCATTAAATATCACATGCAAAATGTAGATTGAAACCATCCAAAACTTGAGTTTTAAAAACTTCACATACCATGCCAATTATAATTCAACTATCCAACAAAAACATTTAACATTAAATATCACATGCCAAATGTAGTTCAAATGAAAACATTACTTCACATTCACATGCCAAAAGTACTAAAACCATCCAAAAATTAAATAAAACAAATTATATAATAACAATGTAATAAAATATGTCCAAAAATTGTAAATCTCACAAGTATCAAACTATATCAAGTTTAACAAATTTTAAAACCATCTAAATTTTGAAATCAAATTTACTATAAATCATGTCCATCAAATGGAGGATCTCGCGTCTTCCTACTAGGGTCTCAGTCCGCGCCCTATCCTGTGAATGGGAAACCTACATACACAATGCACATGTACTTGAACATCAAAATTTGATGTTTTAAAAATGAATGAGAATATGTATATCTAGAACTTCATGTAAAAAACAAAATATAACAAAAAAATCATGCAATACCTCGTAAGGTTCCCTCTCCATTTGATGAATAGGTTCTCCCATAGGAACATCTGCAGTGGTAAACTGTACAATATACATGTACAGTTAAATATATATATATATATATATATATATATATATTTAAAATTTTCAAATTAAAATTCACGTGTACATATATAAACTTATTTTCAATAATATTAAAAAAAGGAACTAAAGACAACTTGTTCAAATGTTGTGGATGTTCCTATCTCCATCGCTAGAGTCCGCGGATTAAAGAAATCTTCTATAGGAACCTAAATTCAAAAAAATTTAAATAACTCAAAATATAGATCTCTCTCTCTCTCTCTCTCTCTCTCTCTCTCTCTCTCTATATATATATATATATATATATATAGATATATAGATATCAATTTTTAAAGGAAATTTTTGAGGTAGAATATATATATATACACATATATATATATATATATATATAACTTTTAAACATAAATTTTAAACTTGTGAAAAATTGTCCATACTTGTGGCTCATCTCCCAAGGAAGTAGAAGGTACATCTCCCAAGGAAGAAGAAGGTACTGCCATCCCAAAAACATCAGACGGAATCGGTACCTGTTAAAACATTTTATCAAATTATATATATACATACATGTACATGTGTGGCAACAATTATTTATTTTAGAGTCACTTAAAAACACTAACATACATGTGCCAACATATCATGATGGTCAGACCCATCTGCATCGTTTGAGCCAGAGGTCCCGAACGTAATATTAACATTTTCATCATGCATCATGCCTGAGAACTGCAAATGGTGTTTTAACATATAATCATACATTTTTGTTAGATTAATGTACACATACAAATAAATGTATACATGTACATACACATGTATTTATCACAAATTGTACACATGTATATGTAAAAATAATTTCAAACCCTAAGGTCACTAACACATACCATTCCGGTGCCCTCTTCCTCATGAAAAATTAGGTCTTGCAAACCATTGCGACAATTTATTGCATATGTTCGGAGATCTTCAACATTCATGTTGTAAATCTCCTCATCTGTACGATAAACAAAATTGGCACGTGAATTTTCACGTGCTCTTTGTCGATTTAAACAAATATCGACTCCACTCAATCCGCTATGAACATTGTCGATCATAACATCTCTTGCTTCACGACTTATTTGAGAAGTCGCATCCATCTCTGATCGCAGGGTTTCGACTCGAAACGGTCGACTCACCAATGGCGGCTCAGGGCGAGGCAACTCCACATCTCTCTTAGCGCCCTTACGTTGATATAATCGACCTCTCCCCGGGCCAAAAAATTCTGAAGGAAGGTCATTGTAGTCGGGTTTCATACCCAAAAAAAATTCTGCATAAAACATTTGTGCAAAATAAACAAGAACCTCATCGTTCCATGGAAGCCTTCCAAAGGCCGCAAGATGTCGATCATACAAATAACCAGCTTTGTCTGGGTGCTTGAAATACTGCACCTTCAACATTTTTCTTTTTGGCCCTTCCTTATAATTAAACATTGACTTGGCATCTGCTCTTGTAACTTTTTGTTTTATGCCCTGCCATTTATCGGGACCTATCACTGTTTCTTTTCTCTTTCTCATCAGTTCTACAAATGAATCATTCGTTGGCCCCAAATTTCTATACACCTTTACCATTTCACCCAATGAATGTGTAACTATTTCAAGGCTTTGTCTACTCTCAACAGGTAGAGACAAAGCCATGAGATCTCTTTGCAATTTTTCATGAAGGCTTTGACACCTTTGTAAGGTGCATTCCGCCATGTTGGTTTCCCATGGTATATCAGTAATCTCATCCGAATAAGTTGTGCTAGGTTGACAACCTTCTTCTTGAATGTAGCGAGCTACCCTGCGTCTATTTTGACCACTAGCTCGAACATTTTCGGCCTCTGCATCAATATATAGATAATTTCGTATATTAGAAAAAACACATGTAAAAAAATTTGTACAAATTTAATGAAAAAATATTGAAATTGATGGCAACCTTGATGTTGTTGGTTAACATTTTCTCCAACATGACCCTCCTGAAAACCAGACCTAGAATGACGCTACTGAGAACCAGACCCACAGTGACCCTGTTGAGAGCCAGCAGCCATTGATTAGCCTTCGGGAGAATAAATATCACCCCCTTCCCGCAACCTGCTACCACTCATACCTCGACCGGTTGAACCTTGGCCATGCTCAATGGATGGAGTATAAACCCTTCTCCTCTTGCCTCCTAAAAATTAAAATATGAAACTTATTAACAACTAATTTCACTCACAAAGTTAATAAAAATTTAATCAATTCCATATGTACACACATGTATGGAGATTTAAGATTATATTTTAATACCGTGAACATCCTCCGATCCTTGAACCTCCATATGGGATTCGGTTCATCTTCATCTTTCATCCTCCATGATATATATCTATTGGTCGACATTTACACAAAGTAGATTTCAAAAAATAAATTTGTAATTTAGTGTACACAAATTATGTAGAACACAACTTTCAAAGAAATAATTGATCATGTGTGAAACTAAATTTAATCGAAAAAGATATTATAAAAATGATAAGTTCACCAAATTGCGCTTTACATGGTGGGAGCACACTTGGTATAAAATTTACCACTTATACACTTTAGTTTGTGGGAGAAATGACACATGTACATATTTTACCTTAAAGTTGTCGTGTTTTATGGATATTAAAATGAAGAACTTCTATTTAGATCCATTCCAGAGATTGACTGTAGGGGCATTTACTAGATATGTCACCTTTCATAAAAGATGAGATCTAGAGGCTACCTGGCCCTTTACAGACTCTGCCTATAGAACTTGTAGAAGTAAACACTAGAGGCATTAACAATAAAAAAGAACGTTTTCATGCTCAGACATGGGAATGTGTCTCTTTCCCTACCAAAAAAATAGTTCAAGGTAGTTAATCTTCATAGACATGTCATCAAGCAGGTCAATGTGATCATCCCCAACTTACTTTTCATGAAATTAGGCTTGGAATCCTGTACAACCTGGTGGATGGA
Source organism: Pinus albicaulis (assembly GCA_034641835.2). NCBI lineage: Eukaryota > Viridiplantae > Streptophyta > Pinopsida > Pinales > Pinaceae > Pinus > Pinus albicaulis. Next base: position 268,479,392 of record CM076576.1, read on the forward strand.
GTTGAATGGAAACTAGGTCAAGGCCTTTACAAAATACATGATAGTGAATAACACTTACTAGATTATGCCAACAAATAAAGTGGGAGAAATGTTTTCTCCTTGAGGTTGTCCAATTGGGTGTGTAGTACCAACTTCACCCATTTCCTCACAGGTTTCTCTCTTAGGTTACAAATGTCTTCCGCCTTATTCTAGTTATATATTTTTCAATTTCCCGTGGATTCCTTGAATTTTTTCTCCTACCATCTCCCTCTCTCACCCCCCAAATTATTGTCATCAAACATGCCCCATTAAGGATCTAGAGCAATGTTTGCACCATACTTAGAGAACTGTCATTGCTACTAATTGAAATTGGAGTCATGTATACTAGATTTCTTGCTTAAGTGGATCTTACTTCGACAATATCCTGAGATGAGTTTGACATGATGGTCATATGAAGTTGGAAGCTACTTGGTGTAATTTTCCTTAAATCTTCAAAAAAACAGAGCAAAAATTTGTCATTTTCGATCATTTTTTATTAGCTTCTGCATACAACAGAGGTTATCACAATTGCAACACAATCATGTTCCATGACCATGAATTATGAATGATGAAATCTAATTCAATGTCTCTTAGAGTGGCAAGGTGGAATTGAAGAATGACTTAAAATGACCTTGTATGTCTTCTCATTTTAGAGCTCAAATTTTTAGGAAGGATTTAAGTATTCACCTTTCAAGAATCACTAGAAGAGGTTGATAAAAAATATAGTATAAAAAATAAATTGTAAAATAAATGACTTTATAGATTATATGACTATAGTTGAACTTTCCAAATAAGGAATGTATTTGAAACCAAATCCTCTGTTTTTGATGTGAAGACAAGGTCTGAAATTTGAAAGTGCTAATTTCTTTTCTTCTGAAAATCTAATAGGGAGGAACACTGATGAGGTACCCCCCCCCCCCCCTCTTAAATGAAATTTTAGAATTACCAGCACAAATAGTTTTCTAAAGTTTAATTGAATCATAAATTTTCAAAAATAATTAAAGCTTCTTACTAAACTCTTCCTGAATAATAATCAAAGATATCCAAACATTAGTTTTATTTAACTAATGAGGGAGATAGCCCAATAAAACTCGTTTGTCCATATTCAAATTAAGTTGCTATCAAAGTACAATTTAGCTCATTTTAGTCAAGGTTAGTTAGAAGAATTAGCAATTGGTTTCTGTCTTCAATTTCCTCTCAAAATGAATGTGTACGTGCTTGCCTTTAATCAAATTGTTTTTTATTATGATAAACATGGTAAATATTCACATAAGATATATAAAAGAACTTGCACATGTTCCTTTTGTGGTTTGAATAATCATAATGTTTATAGATGTTGGAAGAAGACATCCATGCACATTGAAACTTTCTAAATAAATGAGGCAAAAAGTCAAAGGCCCATTGGACAAGGAAAATGATGTTGAAAATAAGATGCAATTGTTTATTACTCATTGCCATAAGAAAGGTCACCTTGTGGACAAGTGTTGGACTTTGTATCCAACAAGTCATCCAAAACATTTGAAGAAGGTGGAAAGAGATAACGACAAGAATGGAAAAGAGGATTCCATAATCGATGAGGGTCAAGATGATTCACATGATGAAGTGCAGCTAAAAGATGCGCCATTGAAATGGTTTGCTAACAGATGGTTAAATTTCTTATCCAATTAAGGCCTTGCATGTATTTTTATGTTTCATGAATTTCTTTGCAAATTCAAAGTATGGTGCATGTTGCATGAAGCAAGATGTTGAAAGTAGAGTTATGTTGACACGCTTAAATGCAACAAATATGGAAATTTGTACATGAGCTCTATTATTTGACTTGAGAGTCAATTGTTTGAAGAGACATGTTTTGTCGACTTGTGTTTGGTTGATGGTTTTGTACACCAATATGTAAGGGTACATGGAGATATTCACATGATGTGAATTTTTTTTTCTTTGAAGGAGAAAAATGATATGTTAGCGAGCTATGTTTCTTGCATGATGTGTTTTCAATTTTATGGTTTTGTTTGTGAAAAGACGTCACAAGATTTTGGGAAGGTCCACTCTTGAGCGAGAGCCTCATGATTACAACCTAATCATGAGAATCAAATGGGAGTGCATCCCTATTTTGAAAACAAATAGGATTTTGAAATATCATGGTGTTGTTTTGAATGCCTGAATCCACAACCCTAACATAAATTGTTTTATTCTTTTTTTGCAGGATTTAGTTGGTTATATTAAAAGTCAGTTGAATTTAAAATTCTTGGCTTAGTGGCATGAACCAAACATATTGTGTATTAAATGAGGAATTTCTCTCTCCCAATCATTTCTAAATCACCCATATCACCAAGAAAACATGTTTTAAAAGAACATACTTTGGTATGGGAAAGACCTTAGGTTTCAAATATTATAAGAAGGTTTTTGATATGGTTGAGAGAATGTCAAAAATAGAATCCATAAACAAATTATTTTTCAAAACATATTACTTTAAAAGTATCAACAAGGAATGTACAAGGGTGTTCAATGAATTAACTCTATTTATTTAAATTCCATGATGTATATCTTACTCATAATTTTAACAAATTATTAAATAATGATCTAGATTGGATAATTATATTATTTTTCATATATTTTGACGCTTATAGAGTGAAAAAACTGAAAGAATCAACTTGTAGGGTCATTTTAATGGTGGGTGGAGAATTGGGATCCAAAACCTTTTGGAGCCATTTTGAGGTTTGAAATTTGAAATTTTTGGGGGTCAAACGATTATTCCTTGTGCTGAAATCTTGACCATTATTCTACACTTAAAGACATATATCCAATGGTGCAAGAAAAACATCAAATGAAGTTCATTCAAAATTTATGCCTTTAGTAAGTTGACCTATATCATGTTGACCACCATGGTATGAGAGAATGACATTTTAGCCCCATTACTCATGCATAGCAAGCTATCTACATGTGGAATTTTAACAAGACTCTAAAAGGTCTAAAATCACAAACCTCGTTAATGGTTGACGGAGTCAAATCTTACACCTAGTTGGCTATCACGCTATGTTAAATACTTCACCACTAGGAGGAATAAGAGTTCCATTTTGTGTTATTGTATTTTGTTCCATAGTTGAAAATACAACTAGAAGTGTGAAGTTAGAGAGAAAAATGTATGAAGTTAAGTTTTTATAGCAACCTTACATGCCAAAAGTCTTAGCTAACTCTAGAGAGATTACCTTAAACATATTTTCCATACCAGAAAAGAGAGAGTAGAGCATGTTTACATTTTAGTGTTGTTTTTCTCCCATAAGGATTTCCTAGGGAAAAAGACTCTAGAGCATCATTACTTTTTAGGGTTGCTTGTCTCCCATAAGGATTTCATAGGAAAATAATTTGTGTTGATTGTCTAGAGAGATATGTATGTGTGTGTTTCATTATATGTTCTCTATTTCTTACGTTGTGTTTCATTATGTTTTATATTTCTTACATTTCTGCCCTCCTATTTTTCTTTCCAATCAAGGTTTATAAAGTAACATGACAAGCAACATGAGACTTGGAGTTCAATCATTTTCATTATCTATATGGAAGGCAAGAAGGATTATATCCCCTTAAGCTTAAACTTATGTAGTTTGTCAATTTTTATCATATATTTTTTGGTAAGGGTAAATTTTTTTTATCTATAGTTCTTGAGTCATGAGTTCCCCAATTTTACCTTATGTAAAGTGTGATTCTAGGATTACTACAATTTGTACTTGGTTTTTTATTGTGATGATGCCCTGTCTCAATCACTTGGCCATCTCTCTATGGGTAGTTAAATCTTTATAACAATACTTAAGTAATATTTATCTATTTCTATTATGTGAAATGTAAAAATGGTATACTATTTTTCATAAAATTGGGTTGATTTTATCATATATTTCGATGAAAGTTGATTATATGACACGTTTTCTTTAAAAGGATCTAACAATTTTGTTAAGGTATGAATTTGCAATTTTGTGTGGCTCTCTATCAACCTTCACTTCCTCATTTCTAGAAAAAATCTACTTTCTCATTTGTATACCCACTTTCTATTCAAATGCATGAGTTTTGAACTCTCGATAACTATGTTTTTCCACACAGGAAAATTATATGTCACATTTTATACTAAAGTTCTTTAAAATATTTTTTTGAAGTTTGGAAATTACTGTTATTCTTTTATATAATTTAACATTAGATATAAGTTTAAATTAAAATCTACTTAAATGAAATATAGCTTAGATATGGCATTTGCAAATTATTATCTATTTATTAAGCTAAAGGACATAATTATTACACATGTTTAATTTACATTCAAATGCTTCTTTGATTTATCTCCTATAGCTTAATGTAATGTTAGATATATAATTTAAGTTGAAGGCCCATGAGATAAATATGACTTCTATGTGACATTTGTATTGAATCATCTATTTGTTGTGTTATATCAACATAATTGGTACACATATCTAATTTGCATTACTAATATGTCATGCTTCTTTAATTTATCTTTTATAGATGACCGGAGCGCATCCCTTTTTAATCTATCCCTTTTGACTTTGGATATGTGGGCAATATTCATCCACATATTTTTCTATCATAAAGAAGTGAGTAAAATTGTAAATTCCATTTGTGTCAATGTTAAGGCTAAGCCCATGGATTAAAGTTTTATATATTAGATGAGGAGGCTATGCATTACATATGGTCTTGAATGAGCTTTTGGACTCTTTAGATATATATCTAAAGAGTCCAAATGCTCATTCAAGACCATATGTAATACATAGCCTCCTCATCTAACTTAGCCAGGGATTTGCAATACTATGTTTGAGTTGGCTAGCTCCATTTCAAGATATTATAATTTGTTAGATTATTATTTCTATAGATTTTGATTATGGTAGTAAAATGTTACAAAAAACCAAAAATTGTACAAATAATATTATTCTAGATATATGTAAAAAGGACATGGTAGAGAAGATCAAACAATATTAAACTTTTCATAAATAGTTTAGATAAAAATACATTTTCTAATTTTGATTGTAAATTCTAAGGCTTAAAGCAATAATTTTTCTAATAATTTTTTTTAATTAATAAATAAAAAATAAACATTTTCAATCAAAATCACATACATCACATATAATAAAAATAATTTAAAAACAATTTAAAACTCCATACACTATATGACATTACTATGACAAACAACATAAAAATATATAAGCAAAAAATACATACAATGCATCCATTACATTGGAGTCTTCAGAACATACAATGCATACATTAAATTTGACAGAATTATTCACGACACAATTGGTGTCATTTGTTCATAAAAAAATTGTTGAATATGAACGTGCAAATAAGGAGGTTTCACATTGGCTAATTAAATCTGGGCTAACATGGATCTCTGCTAGTATTAACAGAAGTCTATAACAGGCATGGTTGGACGTATACAATTTTCTTGGTTTTTTAACTGATTTACGTTAAACTGGTTAATCTATCATTGTGAAATAGGCATTATCTAAGCTTAATTAATTTTCTGCTTAACTGAACTCTTGTCAAACTCAGGTACAGTCGTAAATAGCCTGTAACACTCGCAAGTTTCTAATAGTAACTTCAAATCAAAGTCCAGTGAGGTTAAATCTGGAACTCCGGCATTTAATAAAATTCCTTGACGAAAGGCAGAGTGAGGCTACAACAAAGCAAGAATGAGATTTAGTGTACTTACAGTGCACCAACTAGACCACCCAGCAAGGTTCAATTCCCCTTAAGGCATAAATAAGAGGTTGAACTAGGTGCATTCCGGAATGATTTTGAAGGAAAAACATACCTCCTTGCCACAACATCTTAGCCAAATGAAAGTGCCTGAGATGAATTGTGCAAATAAGGAGGTTGAAATAAGGAGGTTTCACATTGGCTAATTAAATCTGGGTTAACATGGATCTCTTCCAGTATTAACAGAATTCTATACCAGGCATGGTTGAACGTATACAATTTTCATGGTTTTTTTAACTGATTTACGTTAAACTGGTTAATCTATCATTGTGAAATAGGCATTATCTAAGTTTAATTGATTTTCTACTTAACTGAACTCTTGTCAAACTCGAGTACAGTCATAAATAGCCTGTAACACTCGCAAGTTTCTAATAGTAACTTCAAATCAAAGTCCAGTGAGGTTAAGTCTGGAACTCTGGAATTTAAGAAAATTCCTTGACGAAAGGCAGATTGAGGCTGCAACAAAGCCAGACTGAGATTTAGTGTACTGAAAGCCCCCTGTTGTTGCAACCTTTACCTCCTAGTCTGGAATCCTCAAATGAGAAGGTTCAATCTGGCGGTCCTCCCCCACGACAACAAACATGGGGATGACACAACTGGTGGTTTCTTTAGGTAATGGGTTGGTGCTAAGGGGAGAACCTCTTTCAATCAATGTGAAACAACTTGTTACAATGGAAAAAGGGAAACCTATATATGCGGGTTCAGAAATAACTACTTAGAATGTGGAAAAGTGAAACGTATATATATTGAAAGAACGCACATTAAAATGTACCCAAAAAAACAAGAAAATGTACCCAACAAGCTGGTATCAGTGATATCATAGTTGCATCATTGTGATGACATTCTGTTATAATCATAACAGTGGCAACTAATATACTATATACAACCTCAAGCAGGGAGGCAGAACTCATACCTGATGAAAACGCGCGAACAACAGCGGGGACAAGCAGGCACCAACCGCACGAACAGAAGCGGGGACGAGCAGGCAGCAACCGCATGAACATCAATGGGGACGAGCAGGCAGCAACAGAGAAAACGCGCGAATAGCCGCAGAATAATGAAACCGGTAACCCGTATAACTTCGCGGGTGATTATTTTATAGAAATTAGTTCGACTGAACTATTAACTCATAGTTTGTCCGAACTTTTTTCAAAATTTCGGTCAAACTTTAGTTGTCGGTTTTCCAATATGTGGCAAAAATTCTATTTTCCCACACCGTCAGCGTGCCGTCAATCTAAATGGAATCACGAGTTCGGCCAAACTTTTTAAAAAAGTTCGACCGAACTATTACATAGTTCGGCCGAACTTTATAAAATGTTTGGCCGAACTATTGCCAAAAAAAATTTTCAACCCCTGATTCTCACAAAAGTGTAACCTAGCTTCACGTTTCCGCCCTTATGTAGGGATCTGATTATATTGCGACCCCTTAGACTTCTAGATATAGAAAGTAGGTTTTTTCATTTGTATCATCCAATAATTTTTAATTTATGTAATGTAAATGAGGTTCCCCCCTCGAAGTGGATAATTTTTAAGTCATCTATATATATTTTTTTCTATTTTGTGAGTTGGTTGCATAACAACCTCTGTACTCTTCAAATTATAAATATAAAAAAAAATGGGAAATGTTTTTTCCAACAATTTTTTTTTAATGATATTTGATTTGTATGACATGAAATTATTGACCTCCTCATCTATTGTTGTGGTGAAGAATTTTTTTCCCACGTTTTTTCAGGATGTTAATGTTGTAAGGAATGTTCTCTGTTGAATTGGTTAAACATATTGTTTGTAAAACTGTTTATAAATGTCAGAAAATTTGCAAAGTTATGTTTCCAAAAAAACCTTTTTTAATTGATATTTCACTTTATTTTGCAGGATGATATTGGATAACATTAAAATAATAAGAAAATGACGACCATTGAAGTGAAAAAAATGAAGCAGAATGTTATGGTTTGAGAATTAACTTGTCTGATTAATCACATGGATATTTATGTCATGAGGAGTTTCCCTTTGAAAATAACTTCCCCAGCTGCCACTGTGTATTGGTCCACAGCATTAGATCGAGCGTTAGAATATTAAAACCTTTTGCGTCATTAGATCCCACGCTTGAAATTTAAAATGAATCCTTGGTTTACACCAGCCTATTCAACCATAAAACTATTTTGAGAGGAGTTCGAAGAGGTGGCCACATGTGGTATCTAAATCTTAACCGTGGGTACCCTAGACCACAATTTCTTACTGAGCGAGTTTGGCATTGAGGTTGTTAAGATTTTTTTTTATGGGATTCAGGGCAAGGGCATGGTTTTCCCCTTCAAGAATGGGGAATTCAAAGCAGGGTTCTTCTTTTTCTACTCCTAATAAAGCATTGGGAATGAGGGCAGAGACCAACATGCTTATTATGTGTCTCCTTTTGCATCAAAAACTTTGTATTTTCATTCTCTAGCATTGAAACTGTCTACATTAGCTCTTCTTCGTGTAGGCAGGTATATATATTCCACTTCACATTTAGTTGGAAATTAATTCCACTTTAGATGGCATGGGAGTTCCAATGAAGAGGATATTTTGTTGTGTATGGCATGTGGGTCACATATTTCTTCGACAACATTAGCCACAATATTTGGATTTCTATGTATAATATTTTGCAAGTATTGTTTTCAATACATTTTCTTGAAACTAGGTTGTACTTGAATCAACAACCAAGTAGCAAGGGATTGACACCTGTGTGGTTTCATGTAGGTCACAACATTTGTCGAAAGGGGTAAGTTATGGATGTGGTTTATCTATTTGGAGCCGAATCTTATTTCTATCGAGCTAGCAATGAAATTGATGACAAAGATTTATTAAGATCATAGGACTAAAAACGTCCAAGGAAAAGGGGTTAAATATCCTCGTGAAACAAAAACTCAACATGTACGAAAATATCATCTATTATACCTTGGTTAATTTTAATAACACAGGGCCAATCTAGAAGCTATAATTTGTTATCATTTGTTGTAGCTATTTTTATATCAACCCTCATCACTCAAATGGGATTAAATACTATTATCTTATTAAGAAATGGTAAGACAAAATCAAAGGAGTAAGTGGGTTGGTGTGCGTGAAAATTCATATAAAAAAGGGGACAGGACATAGAGTTTTAACTTTGCGTTAAAACCTTACTCAACACAAAGGAGCATATATGTGCAAGACATCTAGATAGAGTGGGACCTGCCCAAGTGCTGAATAGTCAAAAGAGGAGAACAACGCTAAGCATTTCCGGGGGTATCAAAGAAGGCTGGAGAAAGCGGAAGCTCAACCCCCCAGAAGCATGAGGTTAAGTGACAACGGTGGGTCCTAATAGACACATTCCGTGGGGTTATGGCCATGGGCTTAGAGTCGCTCCAGGACCCCACCAGACTACTTAGTGGGCCCATTCAGGTAACAGTTAGCACAAGTAACACAAGGGTAATGTAAGTCCTAAAACACCCAGTACACGACCAGTACCGGTATTTAACCTGGCGCATGGTATACACCTAACTAAACTTTTATAACCAATAGCCAAATGGCACGCGTCCCAATGTTGAAGTCCTTATGACGTAAGCCCTACAAGTGTCGTCCTAGCCTTGTTTTTCGGGTAATCTAAAGTCATTTAATCCTGTTCTATGTTCACTGTGGTAAAATAATTTCTTTTACTACATATCATATAGCCAAAGCTCAAGCTCCCAGTACCAGGTCTACCAATTCACTTTCAACTTCCATGTGTCATTTTCTCCCGAGCATTTTCCTTACTACGTAGGTATTTTGTCCCTCTTTAACTGTCTAGTTTCCTTTCACTTTTCATTTTTCATAATGGTCATGGGTAGAATCAAGATTAAGAATTCGGAGCCCGAAATCCCCCAAGTTCGCGAGTCCAGGGCTGCCCCTCGACCAGAGCCAGTCACCGACATGTAATTCCACATTCGAGGCCCACAATACCCTTTCCTCATCAGTAGTGTCAAACCTAACATATTTAGGAAAGATTTGGAAAATAGGGATAGGGTGAGAGTTGTTTTGTCGGGACTATACCACCAAATTGCTCCACCCATCTACCCAGTTGTGGAATTAATATGTTGGATTAGAGAATCTTATGATGAGCACCGAGATATGTTCCTATCAACTCAAGGGAACAAGATATTTATTATATCTCCTGAGATCATCAGGAAAGCCCTCTCCTATCCCCCTAGTTCAAATTATGTGAGTTTCACTTAAATGTCTTTATCCCATCAGCTTTCCAAGTTACCATGGAGGTAGCGAAGTGATTTCATCGCTGCTATTTCCGACTCCCGCCTTACAACTTTCCCATATTTGAACTCGATGCCTCTCAATACATTCAAGGAAAACCTTCAGCCAACACTTGCTCTCATTGTGGGGTTACTAGGTATAGAGGGGGTCGAGCAAGTCTTAAGGAATGTGTAGCCCTTTTATGGTTGATGTCACAACCAGGTGTTATATTTGATATCCTTGGTTTCTTGGCCTCTGCCATCCAAACCCAGTTTCAAGACCTCCTGGCTATAGACCATTTTCGTTTCTACTCAATGGTGTTCTACCTATTCCTCTTCCAACAGGCTGACAAGTTTGAGGGTTTAGGTCTAGAAAAGGTTTCTAGGATAAATTCTCAACCAAGAACTATCTTTGAGTGGAGCCCCGCAGTGCATCAGTTTGCTAATGGGGTGGGTTATTCAAAATTATTGAATGAATTCATGACAATAACCTATACTATTATTCATGACAACCCTTTGCCCAAGATTTTTCCTGAGCAGAGGAACTGGCAACAGTTCAATGAGGAAGAAAGCACAGGAGATTGGTACCTATTTGACGACTACAGTGAGATCAGGTTCTACGGTGCAGAGGTTCCCCCTTACAGACTGCCAGTTTTTCCCGCCATGTGGATTTTCACCTTGGAGTACCTTAGGAAAACCTTGAAGGCTGACCAACTCGACTTCGTCCCTGTGAAAAAGGGGTTTATTCTTAAACTTCCTACCACCATCGGCCCCTTCATTGTTAACTCAAGGCATGCCCTCCCCATAGTGGAAACCCTGCTCAAGGGTATGGATTTAAGTCAAGGGAAAGCTTGGCCTTATGACCCAAAAGACATCATCTCTAACAAGAGGAGGAAGATTAAGTCAACTTCATATGCTCATGAATCTAGGCCCTTCATCGAGTGGAGAGCTAATATTGATACCTGGCCTTTGCTTTCAGAGATGTAGACTGAGTCATCAGCGACCACGGAGAAAGGGGACACTGCTTCAACATGAGAAGCAAGAAAGAAACAGGTCGAAGAAGTCGGGGTCACAGAAGAACAGGTAGAGGTGGACACAGGAGAAGGTTCTAGGCCCCCTAAAAGGCAGAGAACAAATGATGAGGAAGATGTCGAGGAAGAGTCGCCGCTTGAAGAAGTGGCATTGCATGGAGGGTCATAAAAAGGAAAAGGAGGTTTTACGGTGAGATATGATGGTCCATATTCATCTGATTTCTCAGAGGTGTCACAAGTCGTCTCCATTAATAGGGTTGAGGTGGGAGACGAAATAAAGGGAAAAAACAGATCTATCAGAGAGAATATTTGGTATGAATTATCTAGATATGTAGACAAATATCATACTCGGCTTATTGCAGAGCTTGATATGGATAAGGAGCAGCTGTTGATGGCCATGAAAGAGTAAGTTCTAGATCCAGAGGCAGGGACCACCAGCTACAGAGCTCTGCAGGTTGCAGTGAACATGTTTCAAGTCCCCCCAATTGACAAATGTAAATTTTTTCAGTGTTTCAGCGACATGCTAAAAGACGAGCTCATGAAGCTCTCCCTCACCGTAAGGAAGCTGCAAACTAAGTATAACCAAGTGGTTGAGAACCTCAAGATAGAGAAGACTAATTCCTGGGCACTTTCAAATGATTTTCGAAGTCTCCCAATAGCTGTGAAGGGAAAAGGGAATGGTAAAGTTGATCCTCAGGGTCATGTTATTTCACAGTTCCAAAAACAGGTCACAGCTTTGAAACATAAATTGAATATGCCCGGTTTTCATCATGTGAAAAATACTGAATTAGCTCAAATAGAGAAAGATAAATCCGACCTCACTGAATCCCTGGCTAAATAAAAAGAGGATAGAGCTAAGATCGAGAATGATATGGCTGTCCTCAAGCAAGAGAGAGATGAATTGCAAACAATATGGGATACACATGTATGCGTTCATCCCGTTTCGGAGGTTTCTTATACCACTCTTGCGCAGTTAACCAAAATGCAGGCCGACCTTCAAGTGGCAGAAATATAGGTTCATACTACCCAACATAAGATTCAGGAGCTTGAGGCTCGACTTAAGGAGAATGGAAAAATTGTAGGAGCCTTACATAAAGAAGTGGAAGAGGCGAAACAAGAGAAGCTTCAACAAGAAAAGAGTATCAAGGACCTGATGAACCGAATGAAGGGAAATATCACCCTCTTAGAAGCCAGAAACTTGATCTAGATGGACATTATCGTAGAGGTAAGAAAGCATTGGGCCTTTCTTACTTTAATTGAAGAAACGAGGGCAGTAGTTCATCAATTCAGAAGAATGCTACATGAAGGATACACAAAGTCTGCAACAAAAGTGGAAATGGAAAAAAGGTATATCACCTTCCTGAACAACCTGAGCTCTAAGGAATTGGAAAATTAGGTAGTAGAAGATAGATTCAAGGATGTAACAGAGCTCATAAGGGTAATGAAAAATGAAGCCGCACACACTCATGCATTAGGCAGTCTGGAAAAGATGGTGACAGGTTTGGAACATTTCGAAGAGGAGTGGATCGAACTAAATAAGGTAGGCCTCCCATCATGTTGGGAGCCTGGAACAGCTGTTTTTCAGCCGTTACAATTATATGAGCTCAAGATGACAGAAGTGATGAATCAGACAGACGTCCCATTTGAAAAGACCACTCGGCTGAAGGCTAAAACTATAATTGCCTCTCTCGGTAAAAAATTCTCCCTCCTATGTCAAATCAAGAAGCAGTTTCTCATCCAAATAGACTATGTTGAGTTGACCGAGGTGCATGCTTTGGTTGACTCCTTTGTTAAAATGCATACTCCAACAGTCGACATCTGGCATAAGTGTAACGATCTTACCAATACTCCGACTACCGCATCTTCACCTCTGCCAACACCACCTTTGAAGCAAAAAGACAGCTCTTCCACGACCTCAGTGCCACCTCCTCCATCAGAAACGGCTGCCCAACCTCTCCATAAAAAGCGTTAACTCATGTTTTTTTCCCACGTGGCCTTTACTTTATTTACTTTTTGTAAATTCGGGTGAAAACTGCATTTCGCCTTTGGAAATTTACTTTCAGTTCAAAAGTTGTTTCATTTTTAGTTAGAAATGGTGTTAAGACCACTTTGTAAGATGATGAGATGCGCTCTACTTCATCATCAATTTTGTTTTTGATTAGGACTTTAAACATCATATAGGCATGCGGAAAATAATTTTTCTCAATATATATTTCCGCATACAGGAACCAGAAAGCTATAAAAACAAAAAGGAAACACTAATATAGGGTTCGATATTTTGAGAAAAACTGATCAGCTAAAGCAACTCTGTATGAGTATTTTGTATGAACTTAATAGCTTTCGTTGAAGATCACATTGGGATTTAGATATAGATATTTGGTCGCAAAGGGGATTCCACATGAAGTGTTTCCCAGTTTGTAATATTTCCTTATTGTTATTGTTTTAAATGAATGTTCATTTCATCTTCATCCATATTTCTTGTATCTCAAATTTTCTGTAATGTGATTTCTTCATGTTTAGCTATGAATTTGTCACAATTGATACTCATATTTGTTCATTTTTAGCACTTTAAATATGGCTCCAACATGATACTCTGCCCATTTTTTGTCTCATTTCCAATTTTCTTCTGATACGAACTATAATGGATTCTTATCTTGGAATAAGCCCATTTGTAGTTAATATCTCATTTCACATTCTGGCATAGTTTTCAGTATCACTGAACTTGATAGCTATTTATTCATTTTATAGCTAGCCCTCTTTACGGCATTGTGATTTATAACTGTCTGACGCATTCACTCATTTAGTCTCATACTCATCCTCTCCAGTTTTCTTAGTTGTTGTGTTTATTATTAAGGTCTCGGTCCCACTCTTTTAAAAAAATTCACCAGTTGTTAATTGCAAGGAAGCCTAATATTGTCAGCTAAAAATAGTTTAGTCAAAGCTCCTTGCATTTTAAGATGTCCTAGGCACTGGTCCTTTTACAAATCAGGGTTGTCTCTAGGAGTTACAATAGTAGCCATGCTATCATTTTTCATATATAATTATTTATCATGTATCACAATGATTTGCCAATTTCTCAAGGAATTTTTCCAAAAAGAATATAATATATGTAGTGTCCCTTCCTGGTGAGATACAATTATGAAAATTAGAGATGGGGATTTTGATATAATGATATAATATTATGCATGACAGACATATGCACATGCTTATATTCTATAGACCTAGTTTGGGTCACTTGGTTGTTGTGTGCTTCTGATAATATCTATGGTTGTGTGTATAAGAATTGATTTTGGTTAAGAGAATATTAGCAATGTTTTTTCTTTTGGTATCCTATTTTGGACATAGGTGTATAACATGGATGGTGATTGAGGATTGAGACACATATCCATGGATGATCATGGTTATGTGGAACATATGGTTAATTATGATTTATGGATTATACCTGATTTGTATGATTATATGTGCGTAATATCGTACTAAGCATGATGTGGCAGGGGACTTGGTCCTTGCCAACAAGGATGCTTGAGTTGTAAATGACTGCGGAAGTCATTTCCCCAAACCAAAATGACTATGGAAGTCATGCACAATATTTGGTAAAATATGAATAATTTAAGAAATTCATTTGATTCCTTTGATCTATGAGATTTTGATGTGTGCAGGTCTTGGAAGAAGACCTTACCAATGAACCATCAAATGGGTATGAGCTCACAATCAATACCCTAAGGTGAAGCACATGGTTTCAAAGCAGAATAAATGAGAAGACATGGAAATTAGGGCACAGAGTCCTAAATCCATGAATTATAAAGATGTGGAGTCTTCGATATATAATAAAAGGATTAGGGCACGAAGTCATAAGTCCATGAAAGAGAAAGACATGGAGTCTTGGATATATAATGAAATGTTTAGGGCACAGAGTCCTAAATATTTAGAAAATATCAAGGTGTGGAATCTTGGATCTTTAGAGCAGATCAGGGCGCGGAGTCCTCAATCCATTAGGAGAATTTTGAGTTCTAAAATGGGCCTCCTAAGGAAATAACAAAATAATAGATAAACCAATAAAATAATATTTATAAATTTTCAATTCACTTTTTGCACCACAATCCATTTAACCATACTTAAATTCAATTCAAAAGTTGTACCAAAATAAAATAAATAAAAAAAATGTATTGATGTGGCTATAAAAAAAAATGAGGTTTTTCAAGAAAAAGTCATTATCATTGAACAACTAATGCATTTGTCCTTTTTACTTAAATAACTTAAATAAAATATAAATATAAATTTATATATTCTTAATTATATTATATGTTATTAATTAAAATTTATATTATTTAAATTGTATAATAACATGTAATTAATATACTATATAAATATAATATAATATAATAAATGTATAGGGATATGCATTGTTTATTTCAAGAAATATGAATGGCAATAATATATTTTTATTCAAAAAGTGTGAAATGACGTTTATTATGAGTACTTTACTTTGACTTTAAAAGTACCTAGAGCAATACCATGGTTAACCATGAGTTTTTATCCACTATTGAGAATGTGACAAGTAAGTACATTTAACTCAAGCAATGCCACCTCAACCATTAGGGATGATGTCATCCCCTAAAATTTGATTGGTTCTCATAAAGTGAATTTTGATTGTATATTTTCCTTAGGAGGCCTATTTTAGACCTCAAAATTCCCCTAATGTACTAAGGCACAGAGATGCATGCAATAGGGGTGCGGAATCCCTATTATCTGGAAGCTAAATACCACTCATGGGAAGCTCAGGGATGAATTTCCGTAATAAAATCTCATTCCTGACAATTTTAGAGTGACTTACTAAAAATAGAAAGTCATGTCTAGCATCTCAAGTATGACTTTCCAAAAATAGTAAATCACCTCCAATGAATGGGTAATGTAGTATATTTGAAGGGAAATCACTTAACTCATCATTAATCAATCCTAATAGTTTAATCTCAACTTAATTATCAATATTAATAATATTAATATTATTATTATCTTTTATGAGACTATGATATTATTATTAAAAGGAAATTATATCTTCTCAATCAATTCATACCTCTCTCCTTGATGATTCTCATGGCTCTATGTAACTCTTGCTCTCTCTCTCTTTTAATAATACATTACACTCCCTTTTATGCACTCATCAAAGAATGGCATATTCCTCTTACACTCATTAAATACACGTCATAAAAAATTCCTCTTACACTCTATTTCATGCATATGTTACACTCCTTAACTAATACATGAATACCTCTCCTTAATGGCATGAGTTACACTCCTCTAAAAGGAATACAAGGCATGCATATTACTCCTCTTTTATGAAAATAGTTTGTTGCTCCTCCTATATATGTGTCTCATGTATTCTCACTTGAAAGGGGGGGGGGGTGAATTGTGATACAAAGAGTTGGAGAGATTTGAAAAAAATTATGAGAGGGAGACACTTGGAGAGTAGCCAATTTCTTTTGAAATGGATTTTAAATTCCTAAACTAAATTACTAAGTAGCTATACATGGTGGAGTTTACCATGAGTGGTATTGTGAGGAATTGAAACTTATTTTCCTCAACTTGCCTTTGATATATCTCTACTACTATATTTTGGTACTATTTGTGATCTCTTACAACTCGACGGTTCTAGGAGGAGGAGTTATCCCTGGATATGGTTGGGTGGAAAACCAGATGGTTCAAATGAGTTGGTTATGAGATCAAATGTCGATAATATTCTCAGCGATTGGAGTTGAATATCTCTTGAGGTATAATTTCCATTATCCTAAAATTATAGTATAGATTTAGAATAAAATAAAAAGTAGAAATTGAAATTTTTGTAAGCATCTAATTTTGGTTTAAGCTTATGTTATCTATAATATTATTGATTAGTTGAAAATGAAGACTAAGATCAGTCTATATGTATGGATGTTTAGATCTCAATGTTGGATTTTTTATTGGTGTAGTTTATGGTACTAATCTTGGTATTGTAGCATTTGAGAATGGAAATCAAAATATTGTTGAAGGTAATTGCAATAAATAGATTCATGGGACATCGGTAAGTGTTTCACGAGTTATTGTTTTGTTTCAAGTAATTAGATGCATGTTTTAGAAAGCTTTTTAGGATATTTTGCAAAGTGTTTGAAAAAATCCGTGAATGAGTAATGTTATCAATTTATTTAGGCATGAATATGTGCTAACTTGCAGTTTACACCAGAAGTAAGAAAATGGAGTAATGATATCAATTTATTTATGCATGAATAAGTGTGAACTTGCAGCTTACACCAGAATTAAGAAAATGGACATGTAGCCAAAATATACGTGGAGGAATTATAGAATCAACCCTTAAAAGAAAATGAAAAAATAATGGAAACTAAAATATGGTTTGGAAGATCAAATGCTTGAGGCAAGTTTGAGGTAAATTTCATTTATGGCTTAAGTTTCATATTATTATCAATAATTCAATGTTTTGTTATTCAAGTTTTTGTAATAGAACTATCAGAATTTTGACAAAATATTTAATGGTTGTAGCATTCAGGGCTGCCACACGTTTGTCAAATTGTAGGAATGGGTGCAATAAGCTTGTCTAAGAATATATTAGTAGCATAACTCTGGGTTATTTTTCCTCATGTAGAGTTGTAGTTGAAAGTTTTCATTCCATGTCCTTGACAAAAGTCGTAAATGAAATATTTAGGATATAAATTTTTGTTCTTTCAAGAATCACATTCCTGGGTGTTTGGTATGCGATTCAACCCAACATTAGGAGAAATTCGTGCCATATGGTCATGTAACCCCCCCTTTGATTCCAAAAAAAATATTTTTTATAACCTAGATCATAAATCTGGGTAATTTTGCAGATTACTACTTCCAACTATGGGTGTTTGTTCTTGAGGTTTTGGTCAATGATTAAGAATATTTAGTTTCTATTTTAATATGCAAATATTGTGTTGGAAATATGATGTAATGTGTTGTCCTTGATGACAACCTACTTGATGAAGTTGTCCTTGATGGAAACCTACTTGATGAGTTTCCTATGATAAGAAAACTATGTGTTAAATGTAAGAATGATGTATCTACATATCAGTTCATATGTGACAGAGAAAATAATTACAGTATGTGCCAGAGAAATGTTATTTTTAATTTGTCACAATGTATACGTGGTTTGTAAAGGCCAAGTCACGTATGCACGCGGATAAGTACATCCCAAGTTGTGTATGCCCATTTGTGCTCCAAATTTATAATACCAAGGGGCTTTACCATGGTGTTAGCCCACAGTATTGAGTGTTGTATTATCTATTTGATTCCGTCTAGGATTACCATCAGTAGTTGAGTGGTTTTGACTCATGGTATTGGTAAAAGCTAAATCTATTTAAGGAGAAGAAGATCATAGTGCATAGTGTGCATGTGTAAGGGTTATTATTAAATAAAATTCTCTAAGGAATATCTGTATCGATGAAATATTCTTTTAATTGATATATTTGAATCTATGATGCACCCATGGATATAATGATGGTTCAAGATCTCTAGATCTGAAGATGATAAATCCCTAGTATGATCTACTAAAGAAATGATGAAGAATTGGTGCAAGTCTGCTGAAGAAAATGAAGAAATCTGGGTAAGTTTTATAGATCTAGTCTATTCTGCAAAATTTACACTTACATATCTATACAAGAGTTGGTTTCAGTAAAAGCACGTATATACACGGGTCCGCTTCATGAAAAGCGCGTATGGAAGTTAGGGTTATCTAAAGAATAATAGACACAGAAGTATACACAGGTTGGTGTGCAGAAAAGCACGTATGTACGCGGCTTCAATAAAGAAAAGTAGCGTATGCTATTTGAATTAATGACTATTCAGGGTTGATTTTGTATCTGCATATATATTTCTAAAGTCTGGGTTATTTCTAAACTTCTGGTTACAGTGTTTTTCACTGTTCCAATTGAAGTATTGGGAAAATTTTATGATTGATGATAAAGGGTTGTGTTGATGTTGTTTGATCCAGTATGAAAATTGATGAAATGTGGTCTGCATTGGGTCTGAGGGTTGAAGCCTTCATTATGGAAGTAGAAGCTTCCTGCCAGTAGAAGTTGATGTTATGTTTAGGGGGTTGAAGCTCACTTCCAGGAGTGACTGGTAAACGAGAAGAAAGGGGGTTGGAGCTCCCTTCCAGTAGCAGCTGGAAAACGAGTGAAGGTTGCAGCCTTCTGTAGGTAGAAGCCTACATACTGATATGAGTCTGCATCAGTACAATGTTGTGAACAATTTTCCATATAATAAATATTGAAGACAGAGACAACAACAGTGGTGGTTTTCTCCTGAATTGGGTTTCCACCTTAAATATTGGTGTTCATGAGTGTTCCTCTTGTGTGATGTTTTATACTGCTGTTACTTCACATATTTACTGATTATCTAACCTAATGCATAACTGGTAAATTTGATTTTTTTTTTTTTTATGAGAATCTTTCTAAAATAGAAGTTTATATCAGTATACGCGAGTTTATTTCAGCATATCTACGTATATACATGAGTTCGGTTCATAAAAGCCACGTATACAATTCTACAAAAGAAAAGGTTAAATTTAGATATATGAGTTCTTTTAAATCTTGTTCACCCCCCCCCCCCCTCTCAGTATTTTTCCCAACAATTGCTATCAGAGCCAGTCCTTCTGAAGAAGCTTAGCCACTAGAATAAAGATCAGCCAAGATGAGCAATCAAGATGGGTGTTGTGAAGCCAGCTCCAAAAATATAAGAAAAGAGATATCAATGCCTTAGAAATAAGCCACTTCGAGGGGGAAACCTCCAATACATTACATGAATGAAAAATTCTTGGATGATACAGATTACAAAACCCCCTTTCTATATATAGGAGTCCATGGGGCCACAATGTAATCCTAGCCGACCTAACAACAATAATTTAAGGGCACATTAATAACAATATGGGGGTTACACTAACAACAATAAGGGACTATACTAGTAATATATTGACCTAACATGCCCCTCTCCTTCAAAAAAGTGTTGTCCTCAACACTTGAGTAGCTCTGGGTGCTTCTGTATAAAATTCTCATCCTCCCATGTAGAATCTTCAGTGGGTAAGTTCTTCCACTTGATGAGATACTCTGCAATTGATCGATTATGTAGCTATCGAGTTCTTGTTTCCATGACCGCTTTAGGTTCCAATATTATTTTTCCTTCTCATCAAGTTCTGGCAATATTGTTTGAACTGGAAGATTTTCACCTATAGCCTTCCTTAAGCATGAAACATGGAAAACTGGATGCACTCGTGAAGAAGCAGGAAGCTCCAATTTGTATGCCATAGTACCAATATTTTGCAACACCTGGTAAGGACCATAGTACTTTGGCGATAATTTATTATCCTTATTAGTTTTCTTGAGGGACATTTTCTTGTATGGTTGTAGCCGTAAAAATACCCAGTCTCCTACATCAAAACTTCTCTCGTTGTGATGTTGATCTGCCTGTTGCTTCATTCGATTTTGTGGCGAATTCAGGTTATCCTTTAAGAGTTGGAGAACTTATTTTTGATGCTCGATGTGATCTTCCACAACTTGAACCTTCGAATTTTCTCTTAAAGATGATGTGATGGATGGTGGATGATATCCATAAAGTGCCATAAATAGGGTCATTTTTGATGCAGTATGGAAGGAAGTGTTATAGCACCATTCAACGAGAGGTAACCACTTGACCCATTATGTTTGCTTATCAGATACAAAACAACAAAGATATCCTTCCAAAAATTTATTTACTATCTCAGTTTGACCATCAGATTGAGGATGATAAGATGAGCTATGAGCTAATTGAGTACCCAAACAAGAAAATAACTCCATCCAAAAATTTCCAATAAAAATGGGATCTTTGTCACTCACAATAACCCTTGGGTTTCCATGTAGATTTTGAATTATGTCCATAAATGTAGTAGCAACTGTACTTTCTTTAAATGGATGAGATAATGCACAAATGTGTGCATACTTCGTAAGTCTATCAACTACCACCATGGTGACACTCTTTCCTTAAGAATTTATTAAACCTGTGATAAAATCCATTGAAATCTCCTCCCAACGTTGACTTGGAATGGATTAAGCTTGTAGAAGTCCCGGGGTCTTAATTGTCTCAACTTTATTTTGCTGGCAAACCAAACATTCCGCCAAAAAATTTTGAATATCATATTTAAGGCCATCCCAAAAAAATTCTTTCTTCACCCCGTGGTATGTTTTTAAAAATCCTGAGTGTCCTCCTAAAGGAGAAGTGTGCAATTCCAAAAGAATATTTTTTTTTAGTTGGGAATTCTTACAAAGATATAAGTGATCTTTGTACCATAAAGAATCATTTTTCCAACTAAATTTATCATATGTATTAGGATCTTGCTGGAACTTTTGAATGAGTGTCCATACTTATTTTTCCTTCTTCCATTCATCTATTGCTTCGGTTATCCAATCTAGTTGGATAATAGAAATGGCACAAAGCAATTCTTCCACCTCTTCATTCTTTCTTGAGAGTGCATCTACAACAACATTAAGCTTCCATTTTTTGTAGATTATTTCAAAGTCATAACCCAACATCTTTGTGACCCATTTTTGCTGTTCTTCTGAAGATATTCTTTGTTCCAAAAAGTGTTTAAGACTATCATGATCAGTTTTTTCCTTAAAGTGTCTTCCCATTAGGTAATTTCACCATTTCTTTAGTGCATGCAGTATTGCTAACATTTCCTTCTCATAAATAGGTTTTTGTAAATAATTTCCTTTGATTGGACGACTTTCAAAAGCAATGGGTCTTCCTTCCTACATTAAAACAACACCAATTCCATTTCCTGAGGCATCACATTCCACATTAAAGGTTTTTGTGAATTTTGGCATATCTAAGACCGGTGCTAGGCACATTGCCTCTTTAAGATGTTCAAAGGCCTTAGTTGCTTTAGGATTCCATGAAAATGCATCTTTCTTCAATAATGTTGTTAGAGGTGTTGCTATTCTCCCATAATTCTTAACAAACTTGCGATAACACCCTGTTAACCCGAGAAATCCTCGCAACTTCTTTATGGTTGTGGGGACTTTCCATTCCTTAATGGCTTTAATTTTGTTAAGGTCTACCTTAACACCCTCGTGAGATACAATATGACCCAAATATTCCACCTCTTGTACTCCAAAGAAACATTTGGATGTTTTGCATATAATTGTTTCTCCTGCAATAGTTTGAGCACCCTGTCAACATGTTCAACATGATCCTTCCAAGACCTGCTGTAGATTGGTATATCATCAAAAAATATTGGCAAAATTTTTCTAAGGAAGTGTTTGAAAATGGAATTCATCAACCCTTGAAATGTAGAAGGTGCATTAGTAAGGCCAAAAGGCATGACCAAAAATTCATAATGACCCTCATGAGTTCGAAATGTTGTTTTTGGAATATCTCCAGTCTTCATTCTAATTTGATGATATCCTGAAGGAAGATCCAACTTGGTAAAATAAATTGCTCCATGTAACTCATCCAACAATTCATCAATCATAGGAGTGGGAAAATTATCTATAATGGTGAGCTTATTGAGCTCCCTATAATCCAAACACATGCGCCATGATCCATCCTTCTTGTGTACCAATAATATAAGATCAGAGAAAGAAATTTGACTAGGTTGAATTATACCCACCTCTAACATTTCTGCAATCATACGTTCAATTTCGCTCTTTTGGACATAAGGATATCTATAAAGCCTAATGTTTGGAGGAACACTTCCTGGAATCAAATGAATAGCATGATCATGATCACGAATAGGTGGGAATCCGTTGGTAGTTTCAAACACCTTGGAATGATTGTCCAAGACTTGTTGGAGATCTGCACAAATAGATGATTTTGATGTTGGAACTTCTAGTGAGCATAATTGTGCAATTACGCCTCGTTGTTCTTTATTTACAAGCTTTGTCATGAAATTAGAGCTTATTATATTTCCTGGCTTCCCTGCAATACCCCATAATTTGACTTCCTTTCCTTTTGAAAAAAATTTCAAGAAAAGTTCTTGAAAATTAAAAGCTACCATCCCCAAAGATTGTAACCATTGTGCTCCTAGTACAACATCAACACCTCCTAGACGAATGGAAAGAATTGGACTATTCAATACATATTCCCCCATGGTTAGCTTGATATTATGGCATTTTCCAGAGCAATTTATAGTTCCTCCATTTGCAACCATCACTTGACATTCTGGTGCTGGGTATAGGAAACAATTCAATTCCTTGGCTACCTTACAATAAATAAAATTATGGGTACTACCTGAATCAATCAACACTATTACCTTTTTCTTCTTGATATGTCCTTCTATCTTGAGAGTTTGAGGAGTGGTAATTCCTTCCAATGCATTACACAATATGGTTGAACTCATTTCTTCCTCTTCTAGGGTTGGTTCCTGGTGTATATCCTCTTCTTGTTCATTTTCTTCTTCATCTTCACAATCTATGTAAAATAATTTCTTCTCAGCACACTTATGACCTTTAGTGTATTTGCTATCACAACTGTAGCAAAGCCCTTTTGCTCTTTTTTCTTCCAATTGTTGTGGTGTCAACCTTGTAGGTTGTGGAAATCTAGGCCTAGCAACACTTCCTTCTTTATAGAATTGAGTGGTAGGCTTCCTTGTCGCCATAATTTTACATTCAACTTTTCTTGCCAACCTGAATGCCTTCTCCAATGAATTAGGTTCCAAAACATGAACTTCATGTTGGATGTTATCCTTTAGAGTGCCTATGAAGAGATCAATCCTGTGTTCCTCTGGAATATCAGTTACCCTTATATTCAATTTTTGGAAGTCCTCAATGTGCTGCCCCACTAAACCCTTTTGTTTGAGATTTATCAATTGGCTAAAGAAGGTGTTGCTCTTTGTATCATCATAATGTGCTATCATTTCCTCCGTAAAAATTGACCAAGTGACAATTTTTTTACGGGAGCAAAGCCATTGATACCATACAAATGTATTTTGTTCTAAATGTAAAGTTGCAATGCGTACCTTTTGTGTGTTTTGCACGTTATGGAGATCAAAATATTGCTCCATTTGTAGTATCCATGTTACAGGATCCTTTCCATCAAAATTCCTCATATCCATTTTTGGAATATGGTGGTTCTTCCCACCAACATTAGAGTTTATGAAGTCACAATTAACATTTATTTTGTTCTCATCATGAGTTTCCTCTACTATATTTTCACCCTTAGGAAATATTTCTTGTATCAAATTTGTCAAACCTTCCATGTCTCCTTTTAGATCATTCTTCATGTTTTCCATGTTGTCTTTCATTTTTCATCGATCTTAGCTTCCATGTCATCCATCTTATATTCCATGCCAGCTTCAATGCCATCTATCTTAGATTCCACACCTTTCTTCAAACCATCCATCTTCGCTTCCACACCATTCTTCAAAACTTCCATTTCATTTGTTTTTTCTCTTTGTGAGAGTGAAATTTGGTGCACTTTCTCTTGTAATTTTGATAGATTATGTTGCAAATATTCATCTTCATGAGTCATAGTAGAGCCTTCTGAAGGCTTAATGAGAGTTGAATTATTTTTACGAGGCATTTTTTACAACCCAATACTGATATTTATTCTACAATATGCCCTTGGAATCAATTCAAATTTTCTTCAAACAAAACTTATGCAATTCAGAAAAAAAAATACACACCTTTTTCTTGCTTTTGAGGAGCTCGATATTGAAATTGGATTATCTCTGTGACTGTGGCTCTTAAATATCTAAAAATTGGCACTGAGGTAGCCTTCTAAATTATCTTTCAAATGCCATAGGTATGACTTGATTTGGATTCTCCAAGGCAACGTTATGTCCAATCTCCCACAATCACCTAATTATGGACTAGTTCAGTAGAGCGAACTTGTATGACTTGCCACGTGTCACTGCTTCGTCCTTTAGCTCTTAAATTGATAGAAAAAAAACTACCATCCATGTACTTGCGACCACTTTTTACGGCACTCCAATCCGATTCTCAGAGAGAGAGTTATGAATATTTTCCCATGATCACCTCTTTGATATGAAATTGAGGAGCCTGAAAAAGCACTACCTTCCACAGATCATATCTCCAAAAATATTGTGAACCAACCTCTGAAGTTTTTCAACATCCTCAGGATTTCAGCTTTGCACCCTAAAAATTTCAGATTCTAAACCTTCGTGTAAAAAACATTATAGCACAAATTCCACGGTGACCTGTTTAGATTAAATTGAGGAGCCTGCAAAAAGACCTAACTTACACATATCATATCTCCAAAAATATTGCAAACCAAGCTATGAAATTTTGTGAAGATGTTCCTCAAGATTTTGGCTTCACACCCTAAAATGTTCAACTTCTGAAACTTCATAGAAAACAAGTTATAGAAAAAATTCCACGATGACCTGTTTGGAGCATCGAAACCCTACAATCCAAATCTCTGATACCAAATGTTGTGAAGCCAGCTCCAAAACTAGAAGAAAAGAGATATCAACGCCTTATAAATAAGCGACTTTGAGGGGGAAACCTCCAACACATTACATGAATGAAAAATTCTTGGATGATACAAATTACAAAACCTCCTTTCTATATATAGGAGTCCATGGGGCCACAACATAATCCTAGTGGGGCCACAATGTAATCCTAGCCAACCTAACAATAATAATTTAAGGGAAAAATAATAAAAATATGGGGGTTGCAGGGGTACAATAATAACAATAAGGGGGTTACACTAACAACAATAATGGACTATACTAGTAATATAGGGACCTAACAGTGGGACAACATCTATCACACCTCCACTCTTCAACGGAAACTATTTAATCTTCTGGAGAACACGGAAAAGATCCTATCTTCAGTCTCTTGGGGTAGATGTATGGGCTATTGTTGAAGGAGGTTATCAATATCTAGCCTCAGTTCCAACAGATGCAACGGCAAGAAAGAACTATGAAACAAATGCAAAAGTGGTTAATGCATTATTGGGGAGTCTAATGGAATCAGAATTTGTCAAGGACATGCAGTTGAATAAAGAAAATGAAATATGTGTTGGGTGTGGAGCCTGATTATCTTGTTTACTTTGTATCACAGCATTGGACCCTTGTACCTTAAAAGGGGCAGCAACACCGCCTGTAATTAATCGCTGTCGTGGGGGGTCCAGGGGGGTGGCAGCGCTTTTCGGAGCCCCCCCCCTAGTGGGGGTTTTGGGGGAAGTGGCCCCAAAGCTAAAAATAGATGTAAAATTTCCTTGTAAAAGTATAGTAATTTCTAGTCAATCTGGGCCGTTCATAGGCAGATGATCTGACAGTAGAAGTTATGTTTAGATTAGGGTTTTTTTCCCTAGAAGAAAACCCCTCGCTTTTACGAGGGTATTGTATTGCGGCTGTGTATTGTATGTGTATTCTGGGAGTGAGAAACAGATATGGAGACTGTGAGAGACAACAGAGGATATTACAGCGGATCTGTTGTAGGTTTTGTCTCTTCAATTTTTTGTTGGATAATAGAAAGGAAGGACTGGCTGTTTGGGGTGGACATAGCCCAAACTGGGTGAACCACGTATATCTGTGTCTCTCTAGTTTTAGGTGCTTTGCGTGCTTGTATTTTTCACATATTTTATGTGTTTTATTGCTCCATAATATATAATTTTCTAACAATTGGTATCAAATCCGAAGGTATATTTGGCTGATAAACTCGCAGGAAAGAAGGGTTCCTGGATCGAGTGGGAGCAATGGCAGAAGATGGTAGGTTTAGGGTCGAGAAATTTAATGGCCAAAAATTCCCGCTATGGAAGATGCAGATGGAAGATTATCTGTTTCAGAAATATCTGTACCTATCATTGAGTGGAAAAACAAAGAAGCCGGTGGCCATGACAGACGTGGAATGGAACATTCTTGATAGAAAGGCACTCGAAACATTACGACTGTGCCTTGCGGCGTCAGTCGCCTTCAATATTTTGAAGGAAACAACAACAGAGGGTTTGATTCAGACGTTGGCGAAACTATATGAAAAACCATCTGCCTCAAACAAGGTATTTCTTATGAAACGACAATTTAATATGAATATTTCAGAAGGTGGATCTGTTGCAGACCATTTAAATGATTTTAATACAGTTACCAGTCAGTTAAGTTCTGTAGGAGTAAACTTTGATGATGAAGTTAGAGCTCTGTTATTCTTGTGCTCATTGCCAGAGAGTTGGAATGGTTTAGTAATGGCCATTAGTAACTTTGTCTCTGGATCTAGTACTTTAAATTTTGATGATGTTTTCGGTGTTATCCTTAGCGAGGAAATGCGACGGAAAAGCTCCGGTGAGACATCGGGTAATGCTTTGAGTGCAGATTCTAGGGGAAGGAGAATGGAAAGAGGAAAGAGCTTGGGATATCGCAGTAAATCAAGGAAAGGCAGATCCAAGTCCAGATTGGGGATAGTGTGCTAGAAATGCGGAAAGAAGGGACACCTAAAGAAATAATGTAGATCTCGGAAGGGAAAAGAAGGAGAGACACAACAAGAAAACAATCATGAAGAAAATTTGATATGTGATGTGTTACGAGATGCTTTGATTTTTTCTTTAGAAAATGTTACTGATTCTTGGGTTGTAGATTCAGGGGCTTCATTCCATGCCACACCTGATAAGAAATATTTTCATGACTATGTTCAAGGAGATTTTGGACAAGTTCGTTTGGGTGATGATAGACCCTGTAAAATTGTTGGAATGGGTAAAGTTCTTGTAAAACAATAGAATGGAAACCAATGGCTACTAAAGGAGGTAAGGCATGTTCCAGATCTGAAGAAAAATTTGATTTCAACAGGGCAGTTAGGCGGTGAAGGTTGTGTGACAACTTTCACGGATAAAACTTGGAAGGTCACCAAGGAGCCCTAGTAATAGCAAAAGGCGAAAATGTTGGTACATTGTATTTATGCAATGGTATTTATAACTCTGTTAATGATTTAACTTCCAAAGGAGCAGATGCAACATTATGGCATCATAGGCTCCGACACATGAGTGAGAAGGGAATGAAGATTCTTCACTCAATAAATTTTTTTCCAGGTTTGAATAATGTTGATTTGGATTTCTGTGAAAATTGCATTTATGAAAAACAAAAGAGAGTCAGATTTCTCAGAGTTGGGAAAGAAAAGAAGAGCAAAAAATTGGAGCTTCTGCATACAGATGTATTGTGACCTGCTCAGGTATCATCTCTCGGTGGCTCTCGCTATTATGTTACGTTTATTGATGATGCAACTAGAAAAACTTGGATTTATTGTATTCAAAATAAATCTGATGTATTTGATACTTTCAAGAAATGGAAAGCTTTGGTTGAGATTAAGACAGAAAATAAGTTGAAGTGTCTCAGATCAGATAATGGAGGTGAATATTGTAGAAAAGTGTTTAATAGGTATTGTTCAGAGCATGGAATTCATAGAGAGAAGATAGTTCCAAGAACACCACAAGAAAATGGTGTGTCAGAAAGGATGAACAGAACAATCATGGAGCATGCAAGGTGCATGAGATTGCATGCAGGATTGCCTTTACAATTTTGGGTAGATGCTGTAGATATTGTTGTTTATCTAATAAACAGAGGGCCTTCAAGTTCCTTGGATGGTGGTATTCCAAAGGAAGCATGGACAGGTAAAAAGGTAAACTACTCCTTTTTAAAGCCTTTTGGTTATGAGGCCTTTGTCCATATTAATAAAGAAAATAGAACAAAGTTTGAGGAAAAATCAAAGAAATGTACCTTTATTGGATATGGTGTTAATGATTTTGGTTATCACTTATATGATTATGAAAATCAAAAAATCATTAGGAGCAAAGATGTAATATTCAATGAAAATGTCTTGTATAAGAATCAGTTGCAGGAAAATAAACAAGAAAAAGAAAGCAAGGAATACACAGTTCTTGATGAGATAACTGAAAAAGTAAAGGTGCCTGAAAATAATAATAATCAACAACCACAGCAGCAGCAACCACCACAACGGCAACATGCACCTCAAACACTTGAAAGTGGTGTTAGAAGATCTACCAGGATAAGTAGACCCCCTGAACAATACTATCCTTCATTATATTATTTATTGTTGACTGATTCTGGTGAACTTGAATGTTATGAAAAAGCAATGCAGGTTGAAAGCAGGAAGAAGTGGGAGCTAGCCATGGATGAAGAGATGGAATTCTTAATGCATAACTAGACTTGGGACTTAGTCAGGTTGACTGCAAGTAAAACTACATTGCAGAATAAATGGGTTTACAGGCTGAAGGAAGAAGATGGAGGAAAACAGAGGTACAAAGCTATACTTGTGGTGAAGGGGTTTTCACAGAAGAAAGGTATTGATTTTGATGAAATATTTTCTCATGTTGTTAATATGACTTCAATCAGAACTATCTTAAGTCTTGTAGCAGCAGAAGATTTACATCTTGAACAGTTAGATGTAAATACAACATTTCTCCATGGAGATTTGGAGGAAGAGATATACATGTAGCAACCAGAAGGATATGAGGTAAAAGGGAAAGAAAAATTGGTGTGCAGGTTAACGAAGAGCTTCTATGGCTTAAAACAGGCTCCAAGGCAGTGGTATCTAAAATTTGACAAGTTTATGTCTGAACAAGGTTATACTAGATGTCACTCTGATCATTATGTTTATCTAAAAAGGAAAAATGATGGCAGCTATATTATATTGTTATTGTATGTAGATGACATGCTTGTTGCAGGGTCTAACATGCAGGAAATAAATGTGCTCAAAAGAAAATTGGCAAATTCATTTGCAATGAAGGATTTGGGAGCTGCAAAACAAATCCTTGGTATGAGGATAACTAGAGACGGGAAAAATCGCAAATTAACACTGTCTCAGAATGAGTACATAGAAAAGGTGTTGAAAAGATTTAATATGCAGAATGCAAAACCAGTTAGTACACCTTTTGCTAGCCATTTCAAACTTAGTAAGGAGATGTGCCCTAAGACCCAAGAAGACATGGATTATATGTCTAAAGTTCCATATGCATCAGCAGTTGGAAGCTTAATGTATGCAATGGTCTGCACAAGGCCTGATATTGCACATGCAGTGGGAGTTGTAAGCGGGTACATGAATAATCCAGGAAAAGAACATTGGATGGCAGTAAAATGGATTCTCAGATATTTGAGAGGTACCACAAATCAAGCATTATGCTTTGGTGGTTCAAACATTGCTCTACGGGGATATGTTGATGCAGATATGGCAGGTGACAGAGATAACAGGAGGAGCACTACAGGATATGTATTTACTGTAGGTGGAACAACTGTCAGTTGGGTTTCAAAAATTCAAAGTGTTGTTGCACTTTCAACAACAGAAGCAGAGTATGTTGCTGCTACAGAGGCTAGTAAAGAAATAATTTGGTTACAAAGGTTTATGGATGAATTAGGTAAGAAGCATGATATGGGCACGTTATACAGTGATAGCCAAAGTGCCATTCATCTTGCAAATAACTCAGCATTTCATTCCAGGACTAAACACATACATCTCAAGTACCATTTCATACGGTCAGTATTGGAAGATGGAGAGTTGAAGCTGGAAAAGATACACACTAGCCAGAATCCTGTAGATATGCTAACAAAAGTTGTAACTAGGGAGAAACTGAGAATGTGCTCAGTTTCAACTGGTCTTCAAGGATGATGATGAAGATGAGGAATAGCCAGGTCCAAAGAGGAGTCATTGTCCAGCAAATGAAGCAGCGATGGAGTTGCTACAATCAGTCTCCAAGTGGGAGATTGTTGGGTGTGGAGCTTGATTATCTTGTTTACTTTGTACCACAGCATTGGACCCCTGTACCTTAAAAGGGGCGGCAATGCCGCCTGTAATTAATCGCTGCCATGGGGGGTCCAGGGGGGGTAGCAGCACTTTTCGGAGCCCCCCCCTGGCGGGGGTTTCGGGGGCAGTGCCCCTGAAGCTAAAAACAAATGTAAAATTTCCTTGTAAAAGTATAGTAATTTCTAGTCAATTTGGGTCATTCATAGGCGGATGATCTGACAGTAGAAGTTATGTTTAGATTAGGGTTTTTTTCCCTAGAAGGCAACCCCTCGCTTTTATGAGGGTATTGCATTATGGCTGTGTATTGTATGTGTATTCTAGGAGCGAGAAACATATAGGGATACTGTGAGAGAGAACAGAGGATATTACAGCAGATCTGCTGTAGGTTTTGTCTCTTTAATTTTTTTCCGGATAATAGAAAGGAAGGACTGGCTGTTTGGGGTGGACATAGCCCAAACTTGGTGAACCACGTATATCTATGTCTCTCTGGTTTTATGTGTTTTGTGTGCTTGTATTTTTTTCATATTTTATGTGTTGTATTGCTCCATAATATATAATTTTCTAACAATATGGGACAAAATCATTCTAAGCTATGAAGGTGATACAAAGGTAAAAAGTACTAAACTCCAAACTCTCAGAATTCAGTATGAAAATATAAGGATGCATAATGAGAAGAGAATTTCCAGTTTGTTTTTACGTCTAGATGATATTGTAAATCATATGAGAAATTTGGGTGAAACCGTAACTGACACTACTCTGGTTGAAAAAGTTTTAAGATCTCTAACTTCAAAATATGGGTCAAAAGTGTCTACTATTGAAGAGAAGCATGATCTTCAAAGTCTTACTATTGTTCAACTTCATGGCATTCTAACTACATGTGAAATGAGAAAAGGAGGATCATCTGAAGACAAAGAAGACGTCTTTAGAGCTTCTTCAAAAGGAAAATAAGTAAAAGAAACAGAAGGATTAGGGTATGTTTCAAAAGAATATGAGGTAAATTTTGTAAAGAAGCTCCAACTTGGCACTCGAAGGTTCAGAGGTAAGCTTCCTTTCAAATTTTTTTCTTGTGGAAGAGTTGGTCATTATGCTTCTAAGTGTCCTCATAAAGAAACACATGAAAAAGGAAAGGAAGTAGAAAGAAAAAATAAGAATCAGTTTAGAACTAGAAAAAGTTATTATACTCATGAATATAGTGATGGGTTATTCGACAGTGAGGAAGAATCTGATCAAGATCTTAGACTTCTCATGGAATTTGAAAAATATTCTAAGGAGGAAAAGGATACCTTTATGGATGCTCTAGAATATAATCATTTTATTGAAGAAATCAATCAACTCAAAATACGTTTGGAAGAAAAAAAAGTATCCATAGAAACTCTAAAAAATCATCTTGAAGAAAAGGAGAAACACAATGAGAAATTAGAATGTGAAATAGTAAGTCTAAGAAAAGAAATTGAGAAAGTAAAGACTTTGAATCTTAGATTTGCTAAAGGATCTGAAACCTTAGATGAAATTATCAAGGTATAACGTTCTCCTCTTATGAAAATAGGTCTTGGATATGTTAGAGTATATTCTCAGTCTTTAGCACCAAACTATCTAAAAGCAGCTACAACCAGCCTACACCATTCTACCACTCGGCAAGGAAACAAAGAAAGTTTACAGGTAAAGCATGACCACCTCAATACAAAGAACACTAACAGGAATAGCTTTCAGAGAAATACCAACCAATAGGTAAACACAAATAGAAGGTTCTATGATCACATAAATTTATTCTTCAATGGACAATGTTTCTCATGTCATAATTTTGGTCATAAAGTCGTTCAATGTGTTGCATACAAAACCATCATGACTAGAGAAGCAAGAAAGAAAAGAATTGATACTGGAATAAAGAAGAATATATATAAAAACTTTTCTGTTCTTCAAAATGAAATTGAATGTGCTTATTGCAATAACTTTGGTCATGAAGAAACTGAATGCGGGAGCAAAATTCAGCCAAAAGAGCATATACCTTCATTTTCCAAAGTACGAAGAAAGAAGGAATTACAGGTTGAGAATTGTGGCATAGCTCTATTTGTATAAGGAGAAGAAAATCAATGGTACATTGATAGTGGACGCTCAAAACACATGACAGGTGATAGAAATAAACTTCTTGCATACAATGCTCTAGAAAGAGAAAAGAATGTTACTTTTGGAAATGATACTCCTGTTGTCATTAAGGGAAAAGGTTATGTTTTTATAAAGGAAAAGGTGAAAGCTAACAATGTTATGTATGTGGATGGATTAAAGCATAACCTGTTAAGTGTAAGTCAAAAGTGTGATCAAGGATCTGAAGTTGTTTTTAGCTCAAAAGAATGTGTGGTACGTGATATTGATACAGGAAAAAAAAATTATAAAAGGAAATAGAACACCAAGAAATTGGTATGTATTGAAAATCTGTAAAGAACAATGTTACTTGGGTAAATATTCAGAAAATTGGTAATGGCATAGAAGATTGGGGAATTTGAGCTTCTCTCAAATCAACAAATATAGCAGACTCAAAGCTGTTCGTGATCTTCCAAATATTACTCTGCCTGAGAGTACCATATGCAAATCTTGTCAATTCGGTAAGAAAACCAGAGTGCAATTTAATGCCAAAGAAGGATCAGCAAGTAAGCCTCTTGAACTCATTCATACTGATATATGTGGACCTATGAGAAAAAGGTCACCTCATGGAGAACAATATTGTATTCTGTTTATTGATGGTTTCTCTAGAATGTGTTGGATTGGGTTGCTAAAACACAAAGATGAAGCTTTCGAAAATTTTTAGATCTTTAAAGCACTGGTTGAAAATGAATTAAATCTAAAAATCAAGTGTCTTAGATATAATCGAGGAGGTGAATATTTATCAGATGAATTCTTTGATTTTTGTGAACAATATGGCATAAAAAAATAGTTTTCTGTAGTGGGTACCCCAAAACAAAATGACGTAGTAGAAATAATGAATAGAACAGTGAAATAGATGGCTCGGGCTATGCTTGATGATTCAGGAACACCTGACACATTTTGGGGAGAAGCAGCACATACTGCTATAAATATTCTTAACAAAGCACATGTTCATGTAAACAGTGATAAAACTCCATATGAGCTTTGGTATGGTAATCTTCCAACTGTAAAGCATTTTAAAGTTTTTGGAAGAAAATGTTTTATCAAGAACAATGATGAAAAACTTGGCAAGTTTGAACCAAGGGAAGATGAAGGAATATTTCTTGGTTACTCTTCTAGAAGTAAAGCATATAAATGCTACAATAAAAGACTTCGGAAGATTGTTGAAAGCATTGACATTGTAATTGATGAATCTCTCTCAACTCCAAAAGGGGAAATACAAACAGAAAATGAAGATGACGATGATGTATATCTTCTTGCATCTAATAGAGATAATATAGAAGGTGAACCCAATGAAGCAGCAGAAGAAGATCTATCTGAAAAAGCTCCATCCAGGTATGTTCAAAAGAATCATCCAGAATATAAAATTTTTGGAGAAAAGGGATCAGGTGTCCAAACAAGAACAACTCTTGTAGGTTCTATTAGTTATCTAGCATTTTTATCCACTATTGAACCACAGAATGTCAATCAAGCTAGCAAAGATGAATGTTGGATTCAAGCCATGAATGAAGAACTTGATCAAATTGAAAAGAATCATACCTGGGAACTAGTTCCAAGACCTCATGATAAAAATGTTATTGGAACAAAATGAATATTCAAAAACAAGTTAAATGAAAATGGAGATGTTATTAGAAACAAGGCTAGACTTGTTTGTAATGGGTATGCTCAACAAGAAGGTATAGGCTTTGAAGAAACATTTTCTCTTGTAGCTAGACTTGAAGCCATCAAAATGTTTCTTTCTTTTTCAAGCTTTTCACAAATCAAAGTTTATCAAATGGATGTTAAATATTCTTTCCTCAATGGTGATGTAGAAGAAGAATTTTATATAGAAAAACCAGAAAGATTCATTTTGGGCAATGATGAAAAACTTGTTTGTAAACTTAAAAAGTCTTTATATGGTCTCAAACAAGCTCCAAGGGCATGGTATTATCATCTTGAAAAATATCTTCATCAACAATGATTTTCAAAGGGATTTGTTGATAGCAACTTATACACAAAAACTGAAAATGATAAACTATTGATTGTGGTTGTATATGTTGATGATATCATTTTTGGAGCTAATAAAGAGTCCATGAGTCAGAAATTTTCTTCTATTATGCAGCAAGAATTTGAAATGTCTTTACTTGGGGAACTAACATTTTTTCTTTGCTTACAATTGCAACAAGCAACATATGGCATATTCTTATCACAAGAAAAATATTTTAAGAAAATTCTGAAGAAGTATGGGATTGAAGATTGCAAACCTGTAAGTACACCAATGATAACCGGGTGTAACCTCAGTTATCATGATGATTCTCCCATAGTGAATAAACCAGAATATAGATCCATGATTGGAAGTCTACTTTATCTAACTGGGAAAAGACCAGACATTATGCATGCAGTTGGGATTGTTAGACGATTCCAAGCTAATCCAAAAGAGTCTCACCTTCAGACTGTCAAAATAATATTCAAATATCTACAAGGAACTCACTCTAGGAAATGCTGACCTCACTCTTCATGCTTATATAGATGTAGATTGGGCTGGAAATGTTGATGATTAGAAGAGCACTAGTGGTGATTCATTCTATATGGGGCCCCAATTAGTATCTTGGTTCAACAAGAAGTAAAGCTTTATTTCCTTATTTAAAGCAAAAGCAGAATATGTGGCTACCGCATCATGTTGCACACAACTTATTTGGATGATGCAGACTTTACAAGACATTCAAATCAAATGTTCACCTCCCATATCCATTATGTGTGGTAATACAAGTGCCATTAGTATCTCAAATATCTTGTTATGCATTCCAAGACCAAGCACATTCCTATCAAGTATCACTTTCTACATGAACAAGTGCTTGAACAAAAGGTAAAATTGGAGTATGTTCCATCCAAAGAACAAGTTGCTGATATATTTACTAAACCTCTTCCCAGGGAAGCATTCGAATATCTCAGACAAAAGCTAGGAATTTTCTCTGCTTCTCAGAGGATCAGATCTGCTTAAATTCAGAATATTAAATTGGATATGCAGATTTCATAAAGGACAGTCGCGTATATACACGATTTTACATACAGAAAACCACGTATGGTTTTTTTGTTGGCATAATTTTTTGGGTCAGCATTTTCAAAACAGTTGTGGTGTTGTTGGGTATCTCTGGTGATGTTCCAGTTCTTACATTTATGTTTCATTCTCTAATATATTTTTGATGAATATACCTTGATGATTTGATGTTGAAAGTGTTAAGGGTGCACAAGCTAAGGGGGAGCACTTGTCCTGTGGGAAAGGATGCATTGTTGGCATTCTAAGTCTTTTGATCTCATGATTGAGATTCTTTGGTCTTGTTTATAAATTTTTTTTTGATGAAAAAGGTCATATTGAGATTTATGATGTAAGGACTCGTTCCAATTTGAACACCCACTTGGTTGGGTAGTTGAGTCAAAATGTAAATCCACTTAGTTGGATCATTGCTACAAGTATGAGTAATTGGTGATAGGAAAGGTCATATTCGGTTGAAAAGTCATTGAAAAATATGTCTGAATACTCAAGCATGAACTCAGGGGGAGCATAGTAATTTTTTTACAAGGGATGTTGATCTGCCCTTTGCCCTTGATGTCAAAGGGGGAGAGTATCATGGTGTATCATGGTGTTTGAATAATGGTTATGTTTAAAGTATCTATCTGTTGTGGTGATCAAACACCATTGTCATTGCCATCAAGTCCAAAGGGGGAGAATGTTGGAAATATAATGTAATGTGTTGTCCTTGATGGCAACCTACTTGATGAAGTTGTCCTTGATGGAAACCTACTTGATGAGTTGCCTATGATAAGAAACCTATGTGTTAAATGTAAGA
This sequence comes from Pinus albicaulis, assembly GCA_034641835.2. NCBI lineage: Eukaryota > Viridiplantae > Streptophyta > Pinopsida > Pinales > Pinaceae > Pinus > Pinus albicaulis. Next base: position 268,516,135 of record CM076576.1, read on the forward strand.
ATGATGTATCTACAGATCAGTTCATATGTGATAGAGAAAATAATTACAGTATGTGCCAGAGAAATGTTATTTTTAATATGTCACAATGTATACGCGGGTTTGTAAAGTCCAAGTCGCGTATGCACGCAGATAAGTACGTCCCAAGTCGTGTATGCCCATTTGTGATCCAAATTTATAATACAAGGGGGCTTTACCATGGTATTAGCCCACATTATTGAGGGTTTTATTATCTACTTGATTCCGTCTAGGATTACCATTAGTAGCTGAGTGGTTTTGACTCATGGTATTGGTAAAAGCTAAATCTATTTAAGGAGAAGAAGATCATAGTGCAAAGTGTGCATGTGTAAGGGTTATTATTAAATAAAATTCTCTAAGGAATATCTGTATTGATGAACTATATTTTTAATTGATAGATCTGAATCTATGATGCACACATGGATATAATGATGGTTCAAGATCTCTAGATCTGAAGATGATGAATCTCTAGTATGATCTACTGAAGAAATGATGAAGAACTGGCGCAAGTCTACTAAAGAAAATGAAGAAATATGGGTAAGTTTTATAGATCTAGTATGTTCTACAAAATTTACATTTACAGATCTATACGTGAGTTGGTTTCAGTAAGAGCACGTATATATGTAGGTTCCCTTCATGAAAAGCGCGTGTGGCAGTTAGGGTTTTCTGAAGCATAATATACATAGAGGTATATGCAGGTTGGTGTGCAGTAAAGCACGTATGTACGCGGCTTTAGTAAATCAAAGTAGCGTATGATATTTGAATTAATGACTGCTTAGGGTTGTGTTTGTATCTGCATATCTAGTTCTGAAGTCTGGGTTATTTCTGAACTTCAGGTTACAGTGTTTTTCACTGTTCCAATTGAAGTATTGGGAAAATTTTATGATTGATGATAAAGGGTTGTGTTGATGTTGTTTGATCCAGTATGAAAATTGATGAAACGTGGTTTGTAGTGGGTCTGAGGGTTGAAGCCTTCAGTTTCGAAGTAGAAGCTTCCTACTAGTAGAAGCTGGTGTTATGTTCAGGGGGTTGAAGCTCCCTTCTAGGAGTGGCTGGTAAACGAGAAGAAAGGGGGTCAGAGCTCCCTTCCAGTAGCAGCTGGAAAACGAGTGAAGGTTGCAGCCTTCTACAGGTAGAATCCCGCGTACTGATATGATTCTGCATCAGTACAATGTTGTAAACAATTTTCCATATAATAAATATTGAAGACAGAGACGAAAGCAGCGGTGGTTTTCTCCTGAATTGGGTTTCCACCTTAAATATTGGTGTTCATGTGTGTTCCTCTTGTGTGATGTTTTATACTAATGTTACTGCACATATTTACTGATTATATAACCTGATGCATAACTGGTAAGTCTAATTTAAAGTTTGTTTATGAGAAGCTTTCTAAACTAGAAATTTATATCAGTATATGCGAGTTTATTTCATCATATCTGCGTATATACGCTAGTTCAGTTCATAAAAGCTATGTATGCAATTCTGCAAAAGAAAAGGTTAAATTTAGAGAAATGAGTTCTAAATACTGATTCACCCCCCCCCCGCCTCTCAATATTTTTCCCAACATATTGAAGTTTAAATTTATTAATTTTATGAGGCAAATAGGTTGAGTAAGAATCATATTTCATGTTCTTAATGGTTGTCAAAATTGTATTAAGAGATGATGGTCGCCAATTTTTTGACAAAATGCCTCAATGGTTGTATATTGTATTCTTGCAAAATGTTTGTCCCAACGAGTAAATGACAATATCTATTTACATTTATGAATTTTATGAAAAAAAAAATAATGCCTGAGTGAAATTAGGATTTGTAATCAATATGCTTATGGAGTGTCTCAATGAATATGTGTGGTAATCCCACTGAGTTAAAATTCACGCTGATAAAGTAAAATTTGGGTAAGTGAATTTTTGTAGTGTCATCTTACATATGAAATTACAAATATTGGATACCATTCCTATAGAAGTTGAATTATCCTTTTAGGTAAAGAATTCATAAGCAAGTTATTTAAAATAAAATCAAATTAATCACAAAAGAAGTAACAATTAGCTTGTTAGAAATTGTGGCTCGTAAAGTTTGATATTCATTCGTACCACCAGAAACTCTTTCTTTTAAATATGACTTTTGAGCTTTATGATAAAGTGATGGTTTTCATTTGGTAGTTTGGATTTGGGCTTGTCTTGGGATTC